>BLBF01000048.1:4430623-4485264 GCA_015471245.1 Laticauda colubrina
ACCTGAAAGCATGAATAGAAGAGATGATTCCACCAGACTGTCAATCATTTGGAAGCCTGCACTGTCAAATAGGAAGATCTCCACACCACAAGCCAGGCAAACACCTGGGCACAAACAGACTCCCCCTGATACCTCCAGCTCAAACATACCCCAACCAGGCACCCAGATGAAACCTAGCTTACTAATAGATGATAACCGTCCTTTTACTCGAAGCCAAACTGCACTGAAAGCCTCCAAAAAACAGTGTTGCCAGCCAATCAAAGCCACAAAACAGACAGAAGAAACCAGAAACACCAATCAATCAAACTCCAAGACCAATAAACACAGATCAAGACTCCCAACCAATCAGGATGTAGAAAAAAACCATACTGGCACAACAGTAGGCTAGCCTCAAATTTAAAACTAATGGCTGTGATAGCCTGACCCACACACAAACTCATTACAGAAGCCTGATGATGGCAGATGAGATTCTGCTGAAACGTTGCTTCAACTTTAAAAGCACAACTACAATGACGTGGGATAATACCCGATACATAAATTTAAGTTTATTCCAAGATCATCAAACAATCCCAGAGTAATTTCTTCCTGCTTCTTTCTTTTATTTTAATGTTCAGTATTTCCACTTTCCATTTTCTAGGGTCTCTATTTTATTGCAACCAATATAATATCAAATTCAACTTTTAAAGGAGCCAGGCCTTTTTTTAAAAAAAAAAAAAGACTCACAAAAAGTTTCTTTTACTACCAGGTGGCACTCTCTGTTATATTGAAATTCTGCCCCTTTTTTTTTTTTTCACTTTTCTTCTCTATTTAGGGATATTAAAATTCAAGAGTCCGATAAGTCCGGTAAGTCCAAATATCAATTTTCCATGTTCAAGTTCAGTTTTAATTATGCCTATTTAGTGCCAAAATCATATATTTATCCAATTTAAACAGGTATCTTCTGGCTTCCTCCTTTCAAAATTCAATGCCACTTTCAGCCATTAAAAAGTTTTTTTTTCTCACTTTCTCTGGCCGCTACTTTTATAATCTCTCTTTAAAATTTCTTTTTTAATTTTACTCATTTTAATCTTTCATACCTTGTTGATCAAAATAACAAGCTAATTCCCTTGTAGTGTTGACATTGCTTTCACCTCCCTTCCCTTTCTGTGGGGAAATAGTGAAGTCATTTTCCAGTCATCAGACAAAATTAATGTCTTCTCACACAAATATTAAAACAAGACACCCAGCATACTCGCAAGATTGATGTCGGCCCTGCTGGATAAACTAGATGAGATTAGCTAATTCTAATAATGATAATAATAACAGATAATCAGAGTTGGAAGGGACTTTATAGTCATCTAGTCCAACCCCCTGCCAGACGGGGGACCCGACACCATTTCTGACAAATGGCAGTCCAATCTCTTCTTGAAGGTCTCAAGTGATGGCGCTCCCACAACTTCTGAGGGCAACTTTTGTTCCATTAGTTGATTGTTCTCACTGTCAGAAAGTTTCTCCTTATTTCCAGGTTAATTCTCTCCTTGTTCAGTTTCTGTCCATTATTCCTTTTCTGGCCTACAAGTGCTTTAGAAAATAGCTTGACCCCTTCCTCTTGTGGCAGCCCCTCAAATATTGGAAGACTGCTATCATGTCTCTCCTGGTCCTTCTCTTCTCTAGACTAGCCAGGCCCAGTTCCTGTAACTGTTCTTCATACATTTTAGTTTTCAGTCCCCTAATCATCCTGGTTGCTCTTCTCTGTACTTTTTCTAGAGTCTCAACATCTTTTTTTATAATGTGGTGACCAAAACTGGATGCAGTACTCTAGGCGTGGTCTTACTAGGGCTTTATAGAATGGTATTAATACTTCACTTGATCTTGATGGTATCCCTCTGTTAAGGCAATTTAGGATTGCGCTAGGCCAAATGTTCATCATGTGAATACTGGTTATATTCAGTGTATTATAAATGTGAGGAGAGGTTGTAAATATTATTTTTCAATGCTGTTGTAACTCTGAATGGTCATTAAACAACTTGTTATAAATCAAGGACTACCTATATGTTAATTATTTTCCCTTGGATAAATGTGAAAAATTGTTTGCTTAAAATCTATATTGGAAACAAGCAACTCTTTTCCTAAGCATACTCCTGGAACTATGCATTCTTGACTGTCTGAATTACCTAATCATTCACTCTGTTTCTTCTTGTTCATTCCCAACTATCAATTCATGTCACTCAGCAAAATAAAACTGATAATTATTCCTCATGGATGTTTTCATGACACAAAATATTTTGAAATAATGCAGCTCTGATTGTCTTAAAATTGAGTCGAACAGAAGTTTTAAGTGCAATTCAGTTGCTTTCATCACTGTGTATAACAGTGTATTTTGCAATAAATGTGCTTCTTGGTGCCAGAACATTTGAAGAGAATTGTGTAAAAACATTTTGTCATTTAAAGATATATAGCAAACCTATTTTCCTTCTTGACAAAGGAAAATAAACGACCAGCATTGTATTCCCTCTTTTCAGCAGACATAAGCAATTTTCAGCAATACAAAATATGAGTTCTTGTTTTTGCTCTCACTATAGTAATGTTCTTGGCTAGGCTGGGTTTGCAAAACCTGTTAAATTATGCTTCAGCGTATTTACTGAACCACAATGCACTGGGTTCATACAATGGAGAAGCCATTATAAACTATGTTGACTAAATTAGATTAAATCATGAACAAGCAAATCATATTATGGCTAAACAAGATTTGATATTGGTGGTTTTGTTTATCTTGGCTGCAGATTACTGATACTCTTGTTTTTATTGTTTTTTGCCTTTGTTTATTGTTTTGACAACTATTATGTATCCAGAGTCATGAATTTGACATGGGCAGCATATAAGATATTATTTATTTTAGTGAGTATGGCTTATTTAACAATAATTTTCTGAACAAACCACAACTGGATGTATTCATGCATCATCTTAAGCCATAAATCATGATTTTAAAACTACGGTAACTTGGTTCACTGATATATTTCAAAATGGAAGTTTTAATTCATTGTCTAAATGAATTTCTAAAAGTTTATCCCCTTCAAACAGTTACTACCTTTGGGAATGTGTATAGCAGTGTTAACCAAGAATAGAAGTAATACTGAAAACTAGTAAATGATAAAAATATAAACAACTGAAAACATCTGGATGACTTGGAATATTTGCACATTAGTTTTCCTACTGTGTTTAAGCTTTTTGGGAATTTCTCCAGAAGGAGTTTTCTATATCTAGTTATCTCTTCTTATCTTGTGCTACATTTTGTTCTTCTCAAAGCCTGGTCTCAAAATGATGGGATTCAGATATTGTTGCCACCGGTTCATTGAGCGTGGCTTGGTGGGCACGCTTTGCATGTGTGCACACACTTTGTGTGCACACGCGCACCACATGCACACTTTGCGTAGGTACAGAGGCATTTTCACAGGTACAGAGTTGTTCTAATTTGCGTCCTACAAGCCTGCACAATCCAAGTCACTTTAGCAGCTGCCGTGCAGCACTATTCTGTGCTGCACAAAGAAGCTGCACTTCAAATTCAGCAAATAAAGGTGAGTCTGGAAGCCCAGGCAGACAGGTGGGCCCAACAGCAGAGCAGTGGAGAGAACCAGTTCGATCTCTGCTGCTCATTGCTCCTACCGGCTCTCTCTCCAGAACTGGGCAAAATCAGTGGAATACCACTACTGGCCTGGTCCATCCAAATAGGCAAACTGGTCAACAAGAGAATAGAAGATCAAAATGGTGATTATGAAAGCACAATCTAAACTGTTCCCTTAGTGGCTATCAAGATGTCTGCAGAGACTAGATGAAAAAAAGGTTAATATGGTGGCTTCAACCATGCAATCAAGGCCCATGCAATCAAATTCAGCTGAAAATAGGAACCCTCAGGTGACACAATGAGAAATAGAGCTACACAAGATGTTTGCATATATGAGTGTGTGTCTGTGTGCATGGCTGTATTTGATTGTGAATTGATTGACAAATCCTTCTTTTGACAGAAAATTATTTAAAATTCAGACCCTCTTCAGTTTGAAATGTGATAAATTCCAAAAGAAATTGGTGAAATCCCACCCATTTCTCTCTTTTTTTTGCAGAATAACTTTCAAATGAACTTGAAAGTGACTTTTGCCCACCTCTTTTCTACACACAGAAAATTCTATTAGGGTCCTTCCCCCTGAAAGTTGAGGCACTTCAGCTACACAGACATAATTTCAGGTGTTTTGCAAATAAAATTAAATAGTTGCAGGCTAAATCTTCTTCATTAAAATATACATTAAACTCTATTCCACTGTGATGTGAAATACTAAGATTTGGGTATTTTGGGCTTTTGTTAATGGAGATGGGTTGTGGTTTTTTTTTCTTTTACTTTTGTAACTGCTTTCCTTACATTGGTTTTTCATAGCCATGTTAGAAAAACAGTCTTTAGTTATTAAAAGCTGGATATTGGCTTCACATGGCTAAGCCCAGCTGTAACCTGCTTGTGAGTCTTAAATATGCAATTATTGGAGCCTATAAACAGAACATTTCATTGGCCTTTTGCTCATGTTGAGCTTTGGAAACGTTCCAGCCAAAGAAGAAAAAGGGATTACTTTTTAAAAATAATTAATATATAGCTAAAGTTATGCTAAAATAAATATTTTTAAAGTCTCAGAGGCCCCCAATGAATTAATTTGCCTGTGAATATTTTAAAATGATATTTTGCTCAGTCAATTAGTATCATTTATGACTGGTGTGCAGAGGTCTCCACAAGGTATGGTCAAAAAAAGGCAAATGATAGCCACAAGTCAGTTGAAGTTTCACATATTTTTCATGCATACTCATGACATGGCCATTTTTCATGCATACTCATGACACACACAAAGAAAATCAGAACTTCAAATATATCAGCTGCGTATCAACATCTCGACTTTACTGACTATACTTTGTGGATATTCCTGCATACTACCTTTTATAGCAAATCAATACAACCCATGAAAGGATAATATTCCCATGCATCAAAAATATTAAAGATATCCAGAAATGACCAACTATTATTACATGGCATCACCATAGCACATAAATCAGCTAAACCTCTTTAAAATGTCTTACGCAAACCAAAAGACTCAGTAACCCATGAAGAAAAAGCAGGAATCATCCAAAACATATGGTGCAAGGACTGTTAGAGCCACTATATGGGACAGACAGAAAGAAAAGACCAGTAGAGTGCATCCACAAACACCAACTAGCAGACAGGACAAAAATTGCCATACATTGACAGCCTCAAGGGACTTAACCACAGTTTCAACCAGGAAACTATTAGCAACCCAAACCATGCTAAATCCAAAAACACTAGAGAATTCCTAAAAGATTGGCATTCATGCAAATCAGACATCAAATACATATATTATTGTATTTTTCTTGTTCTTTTTTTGTTTATTTTAGTATTCTAATATATTTCTTTTGTTTACACTCTTTTCATTTCTTCCTTTTTAGTGTTATAAGCCACCTTGAGTAGCACCTTGAGTAGCTGCCATAATAGGCAGAAAAGTAGGGAGGGAGGGAGGGAGGTAGATGATAGATAGATAGATAGATAGATAGATAGATAGATAGATAGATAGATAGAAAGAAACCAGATCTATACACTATTCAAAAGTGACAATAAAAATCCTAGGAAGAAAACAAAAAATGCTTAGAACACATTTCATCCAGCAACCACCATTCAGATAAGCAGAGATCAACATCAGCCAAACAGCAGACAGAAAACAAAAACCTAATCAATGAACCACCAAGGAGCAAACTACACTCCCACCAGCACTGCCAGGGCAAGCTACTGTGTATAAACAAACCCAAATCTGACTTGTGCTGATTTTTTTCACATTAAAACTCATTTAATTTTAATCATTCACATAAAAACTTGCCAATGTAGAATTACCACATATAAAGTATTTACATATAATGAGGAACACTTGAGAACAAAGTTTCTTTCCTATAAATATTCGAAAGACCACCATAAACAATAATCTATAGTAGCCAGAGAACTGGTTAAGTTCTATCAGTAAGCATTTGTTTTTTTGCTCCAATATATGCAAGCATTAAATATACTGTCTAATTGTCCTGGTTTACTCAATAGAATCCTGCTGTGATTTGCTTATTCACATTAGTATTTGTAAAATAATTGCAAATTGTTGCAAATTGAAAAAAATATAAAAATGTAGCAGTAGATTGCAGGGTTCAGATTATTTATTCCACTTTTATCATGCACTTGACCTCAGAACAGTATTGACTATGCAGCAGGCATAGTTGATGCTTGTGCAAAATGGAACATGAAAAATCCAACTACCCTTAAGTAAATATTCAAATGATCCAACCCACATTTAACACTAACATTTTGAAAGATATACTTAGCCTCTGAAAATTTCAATAATCAGAATTTTCTCTGGATAGATGTCCTGCAAGATCAAGACTACATTCTTATTTTAGCCACACAGTAGGTGTCACAACACATAACATTTGCTTCTCAGTTTATCTTTGTTTTGCTGCTGCTTTGAATTCTTGCCATCCACCTGCGGACTACATTTCTTCTCTTTTTCCAAATTAAGGAGCTATTCAGAAAACTCCTGCACGTTGTAGTTCATTTTGGTAGAGGTCTCCATGAAGGAGCATTTCCATTTCCTGGCAAGTGTAAGGCATCCAGAAAGTATCCATGATATCAATCACTCCAAAACGTTATCTCTCCAATTGATTTATTAGGAACAGATCTGTTAGGGACATGGATGAGGGAGGTTGTCTAGGTAACTCTGGCATCAGGACAAAATCAGTGTTGATTTGGAATGGAGTTAATCCCGTGCTGCTATGTACTGCATTATTGTAAGCAAAAGGTAATAACTCAGCCCAATTTTTTTGTTGATAATTTATATAGCATCTAATGTATTGTTCAATCATGCCGTCTCCATTGCTCCGTTACAAGCAGGATGGAAAGCTGAGGATAACCCTTGAGATGAACCAATGGATTTCAGAAATTCCCTCCAAAATTTTGCAGTAAATTGTACCCCTCTGTCTGATATTATTCTACGAGGTACTCCATGTAGTCTATAAATAAACAGCTTTGCAAGTTTTTTCACAGATGGAAGCCCTTTGCAGGCTATAAAATGGACCTGTTTAGAGAATAAGTCAATTATTGTCCAAATGATCGTATTCCCTTCACTCTTAGGTAATTCAACAATAAAGTCCATTGCGATCTCTTCCCAAGGTTGGGTTGGTTCAGCAACTTGTTGCAAGAGGCTAGGGAATTTTCCAGTTCTGTGTTTCATTGTGGCACAAACTGAGCAGCTATTTACATAGTCCTCAACATCAGGTTTCATTTTTGGCCACCAGTACTGTCTTCTCAGTAAATATATGTTTTTTAGGAATCCGAAGTGACCTCCCAGCCGGGAGTCGTGGCTACACTTTAGACCAGTAGTCTTAGGGTTGTGGGGACATAAAGCTAAGTCCCTTTCCAAGCTAGTCCATCATTCATTGTCAACTCAGTTTGATGGTCCAGGAACCAAGGTTCAATCAATAGGGCCGTTTTCAATTCTGTAGTTAGCTTATCTTCCAGGTGTTTGGGGTTGCAGTTGACTTCGGCTCGAGTGGTCACTTGACCTGCTGATTGAACTTCTGAAATTAAGGCTTGTACTATTTCCTCTTGGTGGCTGTTAAACTGAGGTTTTCTGAACAGACCGTCCGCCAGTACATTTTTCCCTCCAGTGATATATTTAATGTTGAAATTGAATCACTTGAAATATTGGGCCCAGTGGACTTGTTTGGGCGATAATCTCCTAGGGGTCTTTAGAACCTCAAGGTTCTTATGATAAGTCCATACCTCAAAGGCCTCTGGCACCCCTTCTAGAAAATGCCTCCAAGTCAAAAAAGCCCATCATACAGTGAATGCTTCTTTCTCCCAGCCCACCCACCTTCACTCTGTGTCTGTCAGTTTTTTAGACACATAAGCACAAGACATCAGTCGACCTTGAGAGTCCTTTTGCAACAAAACAGCTGCCACTGCTACATCACTTGCATCCATTTGGACAATAAAAGGCTTGGTTGCGTCTGGGTGCTTGAGGATGGGCTCAGCTGCAAAAAAGCACTTTAAGGCCTTGAAAGATTTCTGACAGTCCATAATCCAAGCCAGGGGTTGACTTGGCTTTGCTTTGGTGGGCGATGGGCCCATTTTTAACAGCTCCATGAATGGGGAGGGCAACTTCAGCAAAGGACAAAATTAATTGTCTATAGAAGTTGGCAAACCCCAAGAAACTTTGAAATTGTTTTGGGGTTCTGGGGGGTTGCCACTCCAGCACTGCTTCCACCTTTCCGGGGTCCATTTCAATCCAGGTTGGATATTTGGTAGCCTAAGTAGTCCAATGACTTTTTGTGGAATTTGCATTTTGAGTTTCACACATAATTTGGCGGCTAGAAGTTTTTCTAGAACTTGTCGGACTAATTGAACCTGTTCTTCCATGGTTTCACTGAAGATAAGGATGTCACCAGGGACACGAGGACCCCCCCCCCCATAAAGGTGCAGGTGTAGCATCTCACTGATGAGCTGCATAAATACTGCAGGAGCCCCTGAAGTCTGAAAGGCATGACTTTGAATTGGAAGCTACCCAGAGGGCATTTAAAAGCAGTTTTCCACTCATATCCTTTCTTGATGTGGACCCAGTAGTAAGCTTCCCTGAGATCTAGCTTGGTGAATATCTTGCCCTTCGACAGGTGGTTCAATAAGTCCTTCATAAGGGGAAGAGGTTACATGTTTTTTATGCATACGGCATTCATGCCTCTAAAGTCAACACACAATCTCAACCTGCCATCTTTCTTCTCCTTGAACAATACTGGAGCAGCTAGTCTTGATTTGGCAGGCTCATTAAAAACTTGTTCCAAATTGCTGTTGATGTATTTCCTTAATTCAGTCATTTCAGCAGGTGTCATGGAATACATCATTGGTTTTGGTAATTTTGGGCTCTAACTCTATGGCACAATCAGTGGCTCGATGAGGAGGTAAGACATTACACTCTTATTCACTGAATGCTTCAGCCAAGTCTTTGTATTAGTTGGGTACCTGGGGGTTATCTGGGAGAAGGTGGGATGCTATAGATGCTGGCTCTGGCTCTGGATTCAAGCTGACTGGTGGCTTTGTAGTGGGTGGAAGAGGGGGCAATGGGCCTGATCCAATGAGGATTTTTCTGAATCCATCCTCCAATTTGATCATCAGGCCCATTTGTCTAGCCAAGCAAGTCCCAGTTTGATTGATTCTGATATCTTGGGTGCCACTATGAAGCATATGAGTTTATGATGAGGGCCTAATTCTACCTTGATCAATTCAGTCATCTGAGTGACTGGGGCCCTCCCAATTAAGGTTCCATCCACTTGCTCAAATCTGATTGGGTGTTTCAGCTGGTTAATCTTTATGCCCAATTGTTCAATGATGGGGAGTCCGATAAGGCATGTAGAAGACCCAATATCAATGACAGCTTCTAACTCCCTGGCCTTCCCTGTATTTTGTACCACTAACTTGATCTTGACTGTAAAAGGGATGATGGGATCACTCACCATTGGGTCGTCTTTGCAGGTTGGTTCTCGGGGATGTGGTGGCAGTCTGGTGGTCTGTTGGTCCCATCTGCACAGAGGGGGCTTTCCCAGCTGTGTTTGGTGAACCCATCCCTGGCCGGAGGTCTTTCATTATTCTTCCGACCTCTAGCAGCTGGATTAGACTTTGACTGCAGAGCTTGTGGTATAGGAGCAGGGGCCAGACAGTCTGCTGCTCTATGGCTGGCTTGGCCACATTGGTAACATTTCAGCACCCTGGTAAGTTGGGTACGAGCAGGTTTGGCTGATCCGGACAATTCTCTTAGGCAGGGCTGCTGGAAGGGATTTCCTGTGTGGATTGATGCTGATTCTGGATCAGTGGCTTCTTTAAAATAGTGTAAAGTCATTCTTTCAGGCCAATCCATGAGGTGGCTTTCAACCCTTCTGAAGTCCCAAATATATTCTGACAAGAGTCGCTTTCCTTGCCTCATTTCCATTAACTTCTCTTCATTCTCTGCTACTCTGTCTGGATTTTCAAATCTGAGTCTTAATAATTGAATAAATCCGTTTACATCATATAATTCAGGGGATTGTTCATTGTGTAGTTGGGCCACCCAGTCTGAAGCATCCCCTTCATTCATCCTATTTGTTATGGTTGTAACCAAATCACTCTCTGTGGCATATTGATCTCCAAATTGTTCTATATGAGATCGGGTTAGAGTGAGGAAGTAATTGAAATGTTCATGGCGGCCACTGAATATGGCCTCAAAGGGTATTCGGTCCGGCCTGGGTTGTGGTTGTGGAGGTGGCAAATGCCAGGCTCCTGCAAGTTGTACTGGAATGGAAGGAACAGGCCAGATGGCATACGTAGGCTGGGTAGGCCCCCTGAAACCTGGCGGGGTGGTGCTCTCTGAAATAGGGGTTCCTGTGGCCTCGCTGCCGGTTGGGGCTGCAATTGTGGTTGCCAGGAGGAAGATGGGTGTGGCCTGGTTCCCTGGTCGGGTGGAGGGGATGTGGCTGCTATCTGCTGTCTGGGCAACACCCGTTCAGACCAGGGCTGTATTGGATACTGGCTCCATAGGCATTGAATCCATCCCTGGCCTGGATAAAATCCCGACCCTGGAAGGATACTCTCTGCAGGGGGCAAAATTCCTTCTGGAAAATGAGGGGATTGCTTCTGAGGCTGCAATATACCTCTGTAGTTGATGCTTCTTTCTGGCTTCCTCCAACTAGCATCTGTATAGTCTCCTCATTCCTCACGATACTTGGTAAGTGAATATGGGTGGTCTCAAGCTTCCACCTATCCAAACACACTGTGAGACCAAACCTGTCACCTTTAAATTCTGGAACTGTTGATGTAAATCTGCCCTTGATTGACTTCCAGGAATAATCTGGGGGTGTCTTCTTGAGAGAATTCTGACCCCAATTGTCTCTCTTCCCTCCAATCCGACAGAATAGCCATATGCCTGGGGCAAGAGAAAGATTTCTCTTCAGAAAGGGTTACCCCTGGGTTATAACAACTTCTTGAGTTGAAACACTTCGGTATAGCTCCCAAATCTCTTTCTCCTACTGCCATCCTGGAAGCATCCATCATCTCCTCCCAACAAGGGTTGCCAGGTTTAATTAATGCTCTGGAGAGAGGACCCACACACACTCCCCCCCTGCACACCTGCAACTTCGGCTGATTGTTGATAATTCTCCATCTCAGCAAAAAGAACTCATGGTATCAGCCCAGCCCTTTAAAAAAAACAATGACTTGGGAAATAAATGTAAGGCATCCAGAAAATATCCATGATATCAATCACTCTGAGACTTTATCTCTCCAATTGATTTGTTAGGAACAGACCCAGGAAGTCAAAAGCAATTTCCCAAGTGAAAGTTTTTTCACACATTACACAGAATCCACCTTCTCTCCTCCCACTTCTACACTTCATAAACCACAAGAATTATAAACTACAATTAACTGCAACTGGAAATTCTTAATATAACATACACAATAACCTTGAACTTTTCAACTCCTCTAACTCTCTAAAAAAAATGTGGCAGCTGAATTTCAAAGCTGACAGCAAGGACTTCTCCTTCAAAAGTGTCCACTCCTCTTTGAGGGTCATCACCAGGAGTGGGATTCAAAAATCCCAGCAACTGGTTCCCTGCCTGATTGCTGGGTGGGCATAGCCATGGTGGACATGGCCTATTGAACCTCCGGGAGGGCCATTTTTCACCTTCCCCAGAGTCTAGAGGCTTCTCTCAAGTCTCTGGGAGGGCAAAAACAGCCTCTCCTTGGTTCCAGAGGCACTCCAGAAGCTGGAAACAAGCCTGTTTCCGGACTTCTGAAACTTCCAGGAGGGCTGTTTTTTGCTCTCCCAGAGCTTCTGTGCAGACCCGCATCCAAAATGGGCTGTGTGAAGAATCCTGGGAAGGGGTGGGCAGGGCCATTTGGTCAGTTCAATTGCCAGTTTAGCAAACCAGATGTAAATTTAACATCCAGTTCACCTGAACCAGCCCGAATCCCACCCCTGGTCATCACTCTTGTTTCCTAACAGTATAATTGGGATTTTTTGAATGACTCCTTTGATCTGACAGATCTTCTCATAGATTGGTTGGAGATCTTCTACAGATTGCTTACTGGTCACAGAATATACTAGCATGAATGTATAGCCTTTCAAGATGATGAGTCTCTTCATGGCAGAGAACCGGTGGCTTCCGGTGGTGTCTCTGATCTGAAGGGTACAGATGTTCTTGTTACAGCTGATCACCTGGTGATATGTATCTTCAACAATGAGGATGTTATCTCCCTGAAGGTCTCCTGTATAAAACAGAGTACCAAAGAACTCTTGCCAATGCCAGCAGCTCCAAATAGAGCTGCTCAGTAATCATTGCTTTGCTCTGGCATCCTGCTTGTTCAGCTGGGGACCAAAGAAGAACCCTGAATTTACATGCTCCCTTGGTGAATAGGCACAGAATTGACAATTCCCAAATTCCATTACTTTAGCGTTACATGAAAATCTATAAAAGATGAACAGTATCCTATAGTCAGTTAGACTCCTGATGACTCCATGGATACCTGACTTGCACTGATATTACCTAGTTGAGTAATGAAAGGTCTTAAAGCAAACAATCAAGTTCAACATCTAAGGAGTCCACTGGATGTTTTGTTCTGACCAAGGCTTCCTGAGATAGTAACAATCACATGCTGTTCCCAAAAACCATTTTTTTTTATTATTTCAACACTGTCAATTATATGCATTCACATCCCGTAATGAGTCCCAACAGTTTATGAATAGTCTAACAGAAGGCTGCTGCAGTCTTTTGGAATAAGGCTGATAAACACCCACCTTTATCTCCCTTGAAATGCTGCCAATGACTAAATAGCCAATTAGTTGTACAAGGCCAAACAGAGCACAAAGTCAACACAGAGCTTCAGATTTTAATCCAACCAGAACAAACAATGTTGCTTCCTGAAAAATCATATTTCCCTTTGATACAATTACTAGGAATAAGGAAACTACTACCAGCCCTAGAAACTGGGTTAGTAGCCCAGTTGGCTTCAAAAGTTTAGGCCTACAGTAGTATCGGAATATAACTAGGAAATATAAAGTGAAAATTTCCTTTAAAAGCATTTTGATGCATTTGGAAATATGAGGGCAGGAAGAAAAGTTGAAGAGGTGTAAGTCCAGCATTCAGGGGAATGCCGCAAACATGGTGAGGGAGAGAGAAAGGAAATCAAAATAATAAATTGACACACCAATTCTACAACAAGTGTTGATCTTGTAGATGTAACTTCAATACTTACACTAATAAGCTGCCAAAAGATAGCTAGCATTTAAGGATATTTCTGCCATAAGTGGTAATATAGACTCCAATCCTTTTGTCAATATTTATTTGGTGGCTGAAATATTGGATTAGTTTAAATGTGGAATAGAATGACATTGCACTCGCACTCTCTCTCCGTCTCCCCTCCTTCTCCTTCTCCTTCTCCCTCTCCCTCTCCCTCTCCCTCTCCCTCCCTCCATCCCCCCTTTCTCTCTCACATACACACACACACACACACACACACACACACACACACACACACCTGGAGCTTTATAGCCAAATAGAAAAAGGCAATAAGGTTTTTTCCTCTGTCTGAGCCACTGATTCCCTGTCATGGGTGCTAAGCTAAGCTCTGTGTTTCCTATCTGGGTAGCCAAGCTGCAATTTTTCATTTTTTCCCCCCATCAGTCACAAATGTGCTTGCTGAACCAGTAGTATAAATGAAAAAGGATGGAAGCAAGCTGGCATGGATTTTGCTAACCACCCTATCAGCCCAGCAGCTGAAAATGCATGCCTCCAAAAGCTTGAAGTCTATATAATAAAAAGAAAAGATCAATCAGAAAGAAAATATGTGGTTTGATATTTGGAAATACACTGCACAGCACTGTGTAGCACCTAATACTTTCATTTTACCCTGAGAGTAATATTAACAATAATATAATAGATACGTAACAATACTGGAAATAGCACAATAGAAAAGAAAGAATTGAAGAAAAATCGCAAAATATAAAGATCTGCAAAAAGAAGTACTAACTGGAGCAAAAAAAAAGCAAAGACAATATCAATAATAATTGACACTTTGAATGCAATTCCAAACCAACTGGAGCATTACCTGAATACCATCAGCATTGACAAAATAATCATCAATCAACTGCAAAAGGCAGCTTTACTTGAAACAGCTTACATCCTGTGATGATAGCAATAGTAATAGCACTTAAACTGATACACTGTCCCCTTTACTCTGGGTATGTTGCCCCCAACAATCTGGGTCCTCGTTTTACTAACCTCAGAAGGATGAAAGACTGAGTCAGCCTTGAGGATAGAATTCCAGACTGTGGGCAAAGTTACCCTGCGATATTGCATTCTAATCACTGTGCCAGCAGGACTCCTTTAACATCATTAGACAACATCTGCCTATTCCTGGTCCTTGGGAAAGACTTGCTATGTAGATAAAAATGCCAAATCCTGTTTAAACATCTGGATGACTCTGCAATGAACCATAATAGTAATGATTTATTAAAGTTGTATATCATTCATTTTTTCACAACTCTGGGTAGCTCACAATAATCAGAGAAAGAAATTGCAATAAAAGATAAAAGATTGCAATACAATGAAGAAAGCAATCTCATTTTCCCTTGCCAAAGGCCAAAACATCAGCAGAGTAAAGCCATATAGATCTCCAGGAGAACATCTTTGTAGAAGCAAATGCTACTAAAGAGAACTCACACTTCTGGGTCATGATAGATGGCATTCAACCGGTGTAACAACTGGTTCGGTGAGCACACACATATAGAGGGTTTGCTACTAACCTTTTCCTGCAATCCTGCACTCTCCCTGTGTATTAAACAGCTGATGCACGACAATCCGCTGTGCCGTGCAAAGCAGCTGAGGTTGAAAACAGGAAATAATGGTCAGAACAGAGCTCGGGCAGGCGGGCCCAGCAGCTGATCATCAGAGCAAAATGGTTCACTCCCAGATGATCCTCAGGCTACCAGTTTGGCTGAACTGGGCCAAACCAGTAGAATACCACCACTGATGGCATTGCTTATTATATATATACTGAAAATATTAGGTCCCTAAATACACTTCAAAATTGGGTTTTGGTTATCTGCAAACCTATCCCTGAGAGTGTGTTTGTGTGTCTGTGTGTGTGTGTGTGTGTATTTATTTTCATTGAATTTCACGGGTACAGGTATGTAGGTCTAGGTGTGTTTGGGTCTTTTCCCATGTAACATTAAGAGTATCTTGCTGACGTTTTGGCAAGATCCCACTTGCCATCCTCAGGCTGGTGCTTTTGGCTTCATGCCAGTGCAAGCAGTGTGTGATTGGAGCTGCCGTCTCTCTAGAAATACTGGTGGTGGGGGCTGGTGTGCTTGGCTGTTTGGCTGCGCTGCTGCCTCTTGATTGGTTGATGGAGTTGATGTTCATATAACGGGCTGTGTGATGGCCTTGTGAGTTTTGTTGTGGAGATATCCTGGATCTTGTACTGTAATCTCCTGGGTTGTTTGTTTTGTAGTGATCTTTTTTCCATTAGCCTCTCGAGTTTTAACGGCTTGGGTTAAATGGCTTGGTAGTGTGATAGGCTTGCGAGTTCTTTTGTTGTGGTATCCTGGGTCCTGCATTGTAATCTCCTGGGTCATTTGTGTGTTGATCTCTTTTCCATTAGCCTCCTGTGTAGTAACGGCTCGGGTAATGGGTTGTATGATGACCTTGTGAGACTTATTGCTGGGGTATCCTTGGTCTTGTGCTGTGATATCCTGGATCATTTGCTGTATTGCAACTTTTTGAGTTCTTGTGGTATAATTTCCTGAGTTTTCTGATGTAATATCCTGAGCGGGTGACTGTAATGTAACATTCTGGGTTTTAGTCTGGCTTCGAGTTTGGGGTCTGGGTCTGTGTTCTTGGCATATGTCAGCTTGCTTGGCTTTGGGGTTGGGGGGTGTGATAGCTGGCAAAGCAGCCGTGGTCTGTTTTCTTGATGGTGATTGTCCTTCGTTTATAGGATGGGTCTGATGAGGGGGATTGGCAGTGGTCTCCCGTGTTGTTTTGGGTCTGGTGTTGGTTTTCATGACTGGGACTCATTTGATGGTGAGGGCTAGCTTCCAGATGTCTGGTAGGTGGGAGGTATCGTCCTGTCTATTCATGTTATGGGGGTGTTTCTCTATCTCAATGGCTTCCCTGATTATTCTCTTGCTGGAGTGTTCAGTGTTGGATATTAATTTTGTTCCTTCGAAATTAATTTCATGTCCTGTGGCTTTAAGGTGCTGGAAGAGGGAGGAAATATTTTATTCTCTTCTGACTGCATTTTTGTGTTCTGCGATGCATGCATTTATTCTCCTGTTGCTTTGTCCAATGTATGTGGCTGGGAAATTTTTGCATGGCATTTCATAAACTCCTTGGTTTTCTGGATCTTGTATTTGGGGTTTCTTAGGATGTTGTCTATCTTTTGGTCAGTACTGAAGGCTGTCCTGATATTGTGTTTGTGGAGAATTTTGCTGATTTCGTCTATGGTGCCTTTGATGTAGGGGAGGAGTGCAATACCATTGTCTTGTTCTGTGTCTTGGTTTTTTTGGGGTATCTCTTTTCAGATTAGATTGATGATAGTGCTTCTTTGGAATCTGTTGGAAATTTATACGTTAGTGAGGGTGTGTAGTTCTGTTCTCAGGTGGTCTTTGTCAGCTAGGCATTTGGTTCTGGAGATGAGCATCTTGGCTACGGAGTTGATCTGTGCAGGGTGGTGATAGGATTGTGCATTTAGGTAGCGGTTGGTGTGTGTGTTTTTCCAGTAGATGGTGTGTACTAGGGAGCCATTGGGTTTTTTGTAAATTGAGAAGTCTTGGAAGGGAAGTTGATTGTTGGTTTCTGTTTCCATGGTGAATTGTATTTTGGGGTGTAGGTTGTTAAGATGTGTGGGGAAGTTGTCCAGTTTTTCTTTCCCATGTGGTCAAATTACGAAAGTGTCATCTACATATCTGAGCCAGAGATTGGGTTTGTGTTTGGATTTGTCTACAGTGTTGGCTTCAAAGTGTTCCATGTATAGGTTAGCAATGAGAGTGAGAGGGGTGATCCCATGGGTGTTCCTTCTATCTGTTTGTATCTTTGTCCATTGTGGATAAAGTATGTGTTGTTTAGGCAGTGATTGGTCAGATCTAGGATGTATTTGGGGGGGAGGTTGTATTTGTTTTGGATGGTTGTCAATGTTTCTTTGATGGGTACTTGGGTGAAGAGGGATATGACATCGAAGCTCATGAGTAGGTCGCTGGGCTGTAGGTTTTGTTTCTTTATTGTTTCTATGAAGTGGAAGGAGTTTTGTACGTGTGAAGTGATGGATTCTGTGTAGGGCTGGAGTTATTTGGCGAGAAATTTGGTGAGAGATTCTGTAGAGGTGAGCCTATGGAGCTGACTATGGGTTTGAGTGGTATTCCTTCTTTGTGTATTTTGGGGAGGCCATAGAGCTTAGGGCATCTGGGTGATTTTTCTCTGGGGATGATTCTCTGCTGGATCTCTTCACTGATGGGAGACACTTTTATTTTGGATTTGGTGGTTTTTTTCTAGGTAGGTGGTGAGGTCAGTATTCAGAGGTTTGTAAGCGGGGTCCTGGAGTAGGTTGGATAGTTTGGAGTGGTAGTCCGATGTGTTCGTTACGACTGTGGTGTTGCCTTTGTCTGCTGAGAGAATGACTATGTTGCTGTCTTTCCTCAGGTTGGTGAGTGCTTTTTGTTCTTCTCTGTGTAGGTTGCTTCTGGGTGGGTTGCTGGAGCAGAGGACATTGGTGACTTCAAGTCTGATTTTGTTGGCTGCATCTGGGTTGATTTTGGTTAGGCTCACTTCAACTCTGCATGTAATGTTTTCATTATATATATATGGAGTCTGGATTGTGCCATACTTTTGCAGAAGTGCATTGGCAAAGCAAATATTACAGGAGACAGTTTCATCATAGAAGAACTCTGTTAGTTCCCCAGTAGGTCATTTTTAGATTTAATTGAGAAATGTGTTAAGCACACACCACACATACATAAGGAGTCTTATATTCCAACTCAAACTTACAATGTATAACTACACACATGTACATCCTGCCCCTCTTGATTGCAAATA
Organism: Laticauda colubrina; assembly: GCA_015471245.1. NCBI lineage: Eukaryota > Metazoa > Chordata > Lepidosauria > Squamata > Elapidae > Laticauda > Laticauda colubrina. The sequence continues at coordinate 4,448,795 of BLBF01000048.1, forward strand.
TCTGATTTATGTTCCAGGAATAATACAATATAGTACATAAATAAAGAAATTTAAAATACTGAGGGCTGGTTCACGTTTGTAGTAAATAAAGGATAACTAATTCTTCAACTAGATGATCCCTTATCATGTTTGTATTGGCATAATTCAGCAGCATGTTTACCAAGAACAAATCCAGATTTTTGCACAGCTCCAGCTAAGCCTCAGTGGTGCAATGGTTAGAGTGCAGTACTGCAAGCTACTTCTGCTTCATCCAGCTGCCTGCCATTTGGCAGTTCAATCCTCACCAGGCTCAAGGTTGACTCAGCCTTCCATCCTTCCGAGTGGATAAAATGAGGACCCAGATTATTGGGGGCAATATGCTGACTCTGTAAATCACTTAGAGAGAGCACTATAAAGCAGTATATAAGTCTAAGTACTATTGCTATTGCTATAAGCTGAGAGCCCATGAAGTGCTGCATCCACTAGAACGCTCCAGCCATACAGGGCTGGACATCTTGTGAAATAAATTTATTACTTACAACAAAATAAGGCACCTTTTTCTTTCTTTTTTTTTTACACGCATGCAATTTCATGGCATATCCACAAATGGGCAAAGCTTATCTTGCAAATATCACAGCACCACTTTTGTTATTTGTCCCCCCACACCTGCAGATGCCTCTATTTGTGTGTCTTACATAATAAAATAAAATAGAAGGGGATCGTGTATTCATCATAATGATGGACTTGTGCCATGTGGAATCCAGTCTAAACTCTACAAGCGCAAAGAAAAATATCTGATTAATCCATTCACTTTCTTTTACAATAGCCCTGCCATTGGGAGCTGGACTGTAAAGATATACCAAAAAATATAGTTGGCTCCTTGGTGCTGTCTGAGTGGTTTGCTCTCTTTTTATATACTAGTGGCTTGCCCTCTCAGCATTGATCAATGTGTTCTCAGCATTGATAAAGGTGGTTCCTTGACTGGGGTACTGTTTACTTACACTTTATTTGTTCAAGTATGATTAGACATACAAGGAATTTGTCTCCAGTATAGAAGCATTCAGTGTATCTGCAAAACAACAGAACATAATAATAATGTGAAAAATCATAATACTGAAATGTATTGGAAATAAAGGTGGAAAGTAAAAATAATAAGAGGTAAATAATAATATTAATGCTGCAACCACATCTTATACACACACATTAGACCAAAAAATATTGGTTGTTAGTCTAATATTAATCTTGGTATAAATCCCTGCTCATCTAGGTGTTGATTGCTGGTGATGTGTTTTGATCTTTTTGTTTCTTTTTTGGATTGTTGATTGCCTTTTTTGAAAAGTACCTAGCTGTTATTTATTTCTACTGTGCCTGTTGATGGCTAATTTTCCTGAGTGCAAGGTTTCCAGGAATTCTCTAGTAGTTTAAGACTTGGATTGGTCTAGGATGCTCATAGTTTCTCAGTTGAAACTATGGTTATATCTGCTTGTGTGTTGTGAGATTATGTCTTCTGGTAAAACGAAATGAAATGTCTGCAAGAAAACAGCCACGCTCCATATTCTCGTCTTTCTGTAAAAAAAAAAAATACAGATATTTGGTGCCCTCTAGTAGTCATCCAGGGTTTGCACACCTGATCTTGTAGTCTTTGGGAGTACAATGCAGCTCTCATCTCTGAAAATGGGATTGGGAAAGATGGTTTTCTCAGTTTTTTGTTTCACTTCACAAGAAGGCACTTCCGTGACTAATAAATTTAATGTAGCTTTTATGGTAATAATTTCCTAAGAAATAAACAAGATGCACCAGAATTCCACCTACTTCAAATCTGGCTGGCTGGCTTGTTTGTTTTATGTTTATCGGGGCAAGATGAGGGAAGGTAGGATCTGTTGTTACTTAATCCCCACCTCCACTGGGAGGTTCTCCCATCCAGATTATTTTATGGTTCCCCTTTTTCTGCTTTCAATATATCTCCATTATTTTCAGTTTCCCCAGTTCCAGCCAATGTGCTACTGATCTAATAATCCCTCTTCTCTCACTCAGTCATTTTTTCAATAATGTCTTTAAGTACCCATTGGTCATTTTATTCTGTAGCTTTTTGTAAACTTTCTGGGGGTTGATTACCATCTTACATACTTACTCTACTTTTGATTATGTTTCTTTCCTATGTGATTTCTCTTCAGATTTGGGAGGTGTCTGCAGAGTCACAACTTTTAGAATACAAACTGAGGAATGATAAAGATGCTATATGATAAATAAAAAATTATTAATATGCATCTCTTCTGTTACCAAATTTACCATTAGCACCTCTTAAAATGTTATCAGCAGGCTAGAATAAAGTGGCTTTTAATAGTAGCTCTAGCCATTTCAATAGACATGCTCTGGTAGTCTAGGAGAAAAGCCAAGTCATTATAAGGATACTTAATCACCCATCAGTAGATGACATAAAGAGCTTATTTATACTATTGATGTCCAGAGACTACAATGAGTATAATTATTCTCCTATAAAAAAATCTACTTTGAGGAAAACAAGATTTCCCAGTTTTTTTAATTCATAGGTGCAACCTTGCTATTGATGAAATTCTATTCATTAACAGTAGATTAGAGACGAAGCCAACAAGTTATTGATGCTTCTTACTTTTCTATGAATCACATATTTTACAAATGAAAAATGTGTGTGGGTTTAAGATTGAAGACATATGTATTGAGGACTTATCAACTGAGAACAATGTTTAAAATAAAATATTCCAATTGTTTTTAGGAATTAACATCTTCAGAGTTAGAAAAGAACTGTTTGAACTATTTAATACTGAATAAACTATTATCCATCACCTGAAAGCATATTCAACCTTACTTAAAAGATTGAAACTCCCTGATGAAACATAGGTTGTGTTTAGATGTAAAAAGTCCAGATTTAATCCCTGGCATTTAAAATATTTGGTAGCAGGTGTTGGGAAAGGCTCTGAAGAGCTAACTTTAATTAACTTTAATTAATTTATTATACATCAAGTTATTTTAATTAAAGTAAAATACATCAAAATGTATTTTTGAAAACAGATAATATAGCCTTCTAGTCCAGCAACTGCTGCTCACAACAGCCACCAGATGACTCTGGCAAGGTTCCATGGTTGCCCCATAACAATTTATTTCCAAGGACATAATACCTTTAAAAAGAGATGTTCCATGAAGCCCTATGATTAATAGTTATTGTTAGTTTACACACTGTTATCTTTCGACTGTTATCTTCTCTTGAAGATCTACAAATATAGGAACCACCAGCAGATTCTGTAGCAGAGAATTCCTTAAATAGATTTTGTATCATGCATTACTTTTCCTATTTGGAAACTAATACCTGTTATCAATGAAAGAATCATGTGTATCCCAAAGATTTCCTCACTTTGAGAAGTTTGATAAGAAACAAATATGAATATTTCATCCAGGATGAATACTCTTTATTTCTTGGGAGGATTTTGGATAAATAAGACACTGAAGTAAATTTTACTCGAGTTGATTACAATAACAATTTCTTAACAGAACGTTTTGAAACTTTAACCTTGTCTATTTTATTATTATTGTTCTTCCTTTTAATTATTTTGCCATATAGTATATGGATAACACAGGTCTATAATTTGCAAATAGATTTAGTAGTTAATTTTTTTCTATGTTTTGCAGGGGTGGTTAGTTTTTGAAACTAATATTTCAGAAATGCATTAATCAGAGTTCAACTAAGGGGGATAATATGTGTATATGTTTGATTGTTTTTATCTTTTAATAAGCCTTTTCATTCAATGTTTTGTTTTGTGTTTTTTCTTTTTTAAAAATTTGTGGGAGTTTTTTTTTAATTTTTTTTCAAATAAAATAGAAAGAAACAATTAAACATTGTTTCTCCCAAAAATATTTTTACCCCTATAAAATTAATGCAGATCTACAATGCTGCCTAAGCATTTTCATTCTTATTCCCCCAAGGCTTAAAGGATTATAGCCTAGCTGATGAATCAATTAATGAACTAAAGCTGATTAATTTAATAAGATTTCTTTTTAACTGTAACGGTTCTACTCTGAACCACTAACCTGTTGACTAGCAGATCTTCATCCAATCTATGCGAGCATTCCACAGTATGGAGTTTTCTCGTTATGTTGGAATTTCCAGCCATTCTTAATAAATACATGGGTAACATGATGACCGTTATCTGAAAGACCACCTCTGACAATTACAACACCCCATCCCATTAGATCTGTCAGAGAACATTTGTTGCAGATAGCATCTGCCAAGGACTACATTTATGGGACTCAGGGGCTGGAACTTCTCTGCCATGGCATCAGCCCTACGAAATATTCTCACCCGTAAGTAAGATTAGCTTCTTCCTGTTATCATTCCAAAAAATCTTCTAGACCTGGTTGTGTCACCAGACCTGGGGGCCCCAAGGGAACCAGTAACATCTTAATATGGTTCCACTATGGTTATATAGTGTGTGTGTGGTTTGTCTCCATGTGTGTGGTTTGTATATTTTAATATATTTTAATTTTTCTAATGATTGTTTTATGTCTGTATACTGACAGCATTTATGCAATTGCTATTTTTATTAATTGTTGTACATTGCCTAGGGCTGCTTTTTGTAAGGTGGACAGCCAAATTAAAGTGATAAATAAACAAATAAACAAACAAACAAATAAATCCCATAACCTGATGCTTAGTAAATATATTCAGAGATTATTCTGCACCATATTGGCTTGGAATTATGAGAGCTAATTAGAAATCACCATAGAGGGAAAAAGTGGGGTGAGTTTGATGCTTTTATTTATCTTGAAAAGGATTGGGAATTTCTGAATCTGTGATGGAAGTAAACAAGACTCATTTGATCTAATAATAAATTATGCTTGATTACTAAAATAATGCAGTCTTATCAGGTCCTGTCAACCCAAAATGTATTTGCAATTTGGGAAAATATTCCTTGTTTGAATAAACATTGTTAACTAGATTATATCAACCAGTCTTTTATACCCAAAAATTTAACCCAAATTTGCTTATTCTCAAACCACTTTTGGGTGTTGCTATTATAAAAATTTTGCATATTGTCCTGTTTGATGATGAAGAAAAATATTAAAGAATGCTTTGGCAGTTGTACAGGTAGTCCTCCACTTACAACAGTTCATTTAATGACCATTCAAAGTTACAACAGCGCTGAAAAAAATGACTCATTACTACTTTTCACACTTATGATTGTTTCCCCAGGATCAAAATTCAGTTGCTTAACAACTGGTTCAAATTTATGATAGTTGCAGTGTCCAGGATCAAATTATTATCCAATTATCCTCTTTGGCAGCCTTCTGACAAGCAAAATCAATGGGAGAGCCAGATTCACTTAACAACCAGATCGCTAAAATGGGGCAAAACTCACTTAACAAATGTCTCACTTAACTATATAAATTTTGGGCTCAATTATGGTTATAAATCAAGAACTATCTGTAATTATTTTGAAAATTATTTCATTTGGAAAAGATATGTACTATAAGTGAAAATACATACTTGCATTCATTTGTTTGATTATTTTATTCAGCTGACAAAACCCAGAACATTAAATCTTAATTTGATGACAGAATAAGTTACAGAATATAATTAGAATATTGAAGTCGACAATCTCATTTGCTGTTCTTTGATTGTGCTAGTGATAAAAGAACAGCAACTAGATTATTTGTATTTATTTTGGGAAATCATATGATTTCTCTGTTTCAGCTGAGTACAACTTAATCAGCAAACTATAGTGTCATATCTTATATGAATCCAAACAATATATCCAATGCCTTGACAGAAAGCCAATTTAGCAAGCAGAAAATCCCAATTTTCCCATGAATACGTTCTTATTCCAAATTATATGTAATTTTTACCATTCTACAAGGCTTGCTCTTTTAAGGCATCTAAATTTAAGTCCTTAACTTCTTTCTTTCCCTCTTCCATCCATATCACTGCACATTTCTAAAATCTCTGTTGATATCCATACTTCACCTATTTTGGTGCATTAAAACAGATGAGAATCTGCAGCCTCTTGACCTCTGAAATGAAAGCCAAGGCCTCGAATAACTCTTGTTAGTTTATGCAATGTCAATTGGTTGAAGGTATCAATATTAGATGATCTCCCTTTCTTTCCCATTCCAAAGATTGTATCATATTGGCCAGGTCAAATGAGACTTCTGGCTTCAGTGATTATAATGAATGAAAATACATTAGGATTCTCCTAATCATTCTCACAGTTTCACCCAAGTTAATCTGAAATTTCCGTAGGACAGTTAAATATCTTTTTCTAAGAGGGAAGGGAATTGCAGTGATGAAATGTAACTCTGTTTTATTCTCCTTCTTTCTTTAAGAAAAAAACCTTCACTTTTCTTGTTTGTTTGCCTTCTCTTTTCCTTCCTAATCCCCCAACCCCTTCATATTTCCCATTACTAGTTTTGCTTTAAAACTAACCTCATCCTTGTTTGTCTTGTCTGTTTTATCTGATTTCTTTATTTTAAGAGAGAAAGAGAGGCAAGGCTACTGGCACTTCATCTTTTTCCTGGAGAAAAAAACAACAGCAACCAAAGAATTCCTTTAGAATAACAGAAGGCAGCACCTTTATTATAGCTTAGAAATTGGACAAGTTCAAACAATTGAAGAAATACAACTCCAATAACACCAGCACATGCCAGTGAGCAGAATACCATAAAAAAACTACTACATGAAGGGATACAAGCCTGCCAGGTTCTCCGGAGTAAGCTGCTATCCCTTTTTTCTTCCAAATCCTTAAACTAATTTCCAGAAGTTCTCATATTTTAGCCATTATGTTTATTGTTCCCTACTTTCTCCCATGAGCTGTTCAGAGCATCCAGAAGTGGGAGGTGCTTCAGTCTCTTCTGGAAAGGGTGGGCTTAAAACTCTGGGATGCTCCTCCTCCTCCACAGAACACCTCCTCTGTGTCCCCCAGTTTTAGCTCAGCCCTCGTGGTAAGAGGTTGTGCACTCCCTGACTGGAACGGTTCTTGTCTAATTCAGGTTTGCCCTTCCCCATCAAATTCAGCTTTTTCAGGCTTTCCCTAGATCATTTCAGTAAACAAGAATATCAATTAGAATAAAACAGTTTTCCCTCGTAGATAGTGGAGCCTGTCACTCCGCAGGCAGCTTGAGGCTACCGCCTCAGGAAACTGCCTTATCTAGCCTTCCGATCATCTGCCCTGCGATTAGAACGGAACTCTCACAGCCACGGCTTTCTTTGCCTTGCTGTTTCTCCTGACAGCAGCGTTCAGATCGTGAGTCAGACAGCTTGGATTAGCTTTGGTGATTCTGCTTCCCGCCCTTTTCAATGGCTGCCTCAATTTCATGCCTAGTTGCCACAGCCTCCTTTTTCTTGCTGGTTTCCCTTGCTGGGGACCGAGAAAGTAATTGTCACAGCCTCCATTTCTCGCTGGTTTCCCTTGCTGGGGACTGAGATATTAACTTTCCATTGTGCCTTCCCTGGGTTTAGCTATTCCTCCAGTTAACGTTACACAAACCAGCTGCTCATTAAACAGGCATTTCTTTGCATTTGCCTTTGGATCTTTTAATCAGATGGAAAGGGCGAGTGACATTTATATTGCAGAACGTTTATTTCTGACAGACAAGAAGGCATATCAGAGCCTGTAATAGCTGGTTTCCCTTGCTGGGGACCAGAGATCCAGAGTTTTTCTCTCATTTGAAGCACTTGGGGGTTTCCCTTGCTGGGGACTCTTACATACTGTTCACCATTTAGACTGTTCTACCTATAGATATTCAAATATCAACCACAATATTAATAATAATCATAATAATTTAAAAAAACTCAAATTTACAATCAGAGGCAGACAATCCATCATACACAATGGAATGTGACAACGTTTTCCACTCCAGGGCCAGTAAGTCCCGAGACAAGCCAGTGGGCCCCAAAAAGGTTTCTAAGGTGGCAGATAAGGATGCCTATAGGCAGCATCTAGCTTTGGAAAGGTAATTGCAAAAACGAGCCTGGGAGGCAGACAAGATGGCTATGACACAGCAATTGGATCAGAACCCAACCCATTGATGGGTTATCTACTTGGACTTATCTACTCAACCCAGACAGGCTATTTCTGGACAACCCCCCATAGTCACATCTCCCCCACTGAGTACTGCCCGGCCAATTCCAGAGGCAACCTTCACACCTACGGCCACTGGCCTAAGACAGGAGGAGGAATTACCTGAGACTATCCCCATTGAAATGAGGCAATGGATGGAGATGGCGATTCAAAGGGGCATTGTGGCTGGACTTCAGCAATCCATCCGGACCAGACACTTATTGACTGCTTCGGATGCGGGATCCCTGTCCACTCGATCCTTTGAGCATACCCAACAACATCAATCTCAGGTATTCCCCAACATTCCTAACTTATCAGTCCAGGGCCTTCGGGAGGAAGTGAATTTTGAGGACCAGGAGGTTTCTATGGAAGGGGGGTCAATCCATCAGATGGACTTGGGGCAGTCAGAGGCTTACCCACCAGAATGGGGAATGTCGGATGATGAAGGCCTCATTCTGGACCAACCTGCTTTTTCTGGCCTTTTTTTGCCCGCACCTCTTTAAAGCTTTACTATTCAAGGCAAAGAATACCGCTAAACTAGACACATCAGAACTTCATCCATTGCCAACAGGGTCTCAGGACGAATCCGAGGACCTAATATTTTCACAACCGGCTAATGAAACAGAAACTATCCCTGTCCCTCGTATGTTTGCTGAATTACTACAAAGTCAATGGGCATCAGCAGCATCATATCCAGCCCCAACAGGGTACGATAAGCAATATTTCAATTTGGCACCAGAGTTTGCAAATTTTCTAAAAATGCTCATCCACTTTTCTGAATGAGGCCGAGGAAGCCCTGAGACCGGAAGACAAGAGAGCAGAGTTAGCACTACGTAGGGCACACATTTCTGACACCTGGGCCATTAGGGCAGCTGCAGCTGCGTCCTTTTTTACACGTTCCTCCCTCCAATGGCTTTCGTAACTGAGGGATATATTGCCAGCATCAAATGTCAGAGCCCACCAGGACATAGCTAAAATTATGGCAGCCACAGAGTTCTCCACCGAAGCCACATTTAATTCAGTCAAATTCTCATCTAGAGCCATAGCATCTCACATATCAGCATGGAGACTGTTATGACTCAGACATTGGCAGGCGGACACCAAGCATAAATGCAAGCTGGCATCAGCCCCAATATCAGGGGATAAATTATTTGGCGGTGTCTTGGAGCCTCTCCTTATAGAGAACAGGAACAAGAACAGGAAAAAAGTGCTTCCCCTTCTTTTTCGTAGGTCTGAAAACAGAACGTCCCAGTCATTTCGAAGGGGTTCCTTTCCACCCTACTATCAGGGCTCCTACATTTCCAGATCTCAGACATCAGGATACAGGCCCAGTTTTAGACAGGATAGGCCTGAATCTTCTGATAGAGGTCAGCGGGGAGGCCAAAATAGGAGAAATCCCAGAGGCACTAGAGGCTGATTTTTTTGTCACCCCAAATGAGCCCTTCACATCAGTTCCCATTGGAGAACGGCTAAAATTGTTGGCTGATCAATGGGACTGTTCCACTCTGATGATGAGTCAAGGACACGATTAGGTTTGTCTTGGCGCTGGAATTTCAGGGAAATTCTGGACCTCAAATGTTTGAACAAATCATTGGTTTATCGAAAATTCAAGATGACTACTCTCCAGTCCATTCTGCTTAGCATCAGAGAGAACAATATCATGACCTCACAGAGGCTTATCTCCATATACCAATTAGACCTGCTCACTACAGATATCTTAGATTTTGCTATTGTGATTGGCATTATGAATATATCGCCCTGCCATTCAGCCTGGTGTTGGCCCCTAGGACTTTTACCAAGGACCTCGTGGCCTTGGCTGCCTCACTCAGGATCAAATCTGTTCGCTTACAATGTTATTTGGATACCAAGATTACTCTGGAGACCCTTCAAGGTGATGGCTTTTCCATAAATTGGGATAAGAGCCATTTGATCCCCTCAACCAGCTTAGTTCATTTAGGGGCAGTGATAGATACCATGGAGGGCAAGGTTTCCCTCTCTCAGAACAGGTTAAACAGTATTCAGTCTTTGGCCAAAGAGATCAGAGCCTTAAAGAGGGTTTCCCTGACATTACTGTCTCAATCGTTAGGGAAACTGATTTCTTGTATTTCCATTGTGCCTTTGGCTCGATTCCATTCTAGAGAGCTGCAATAGTTCCTGCAACCTTTCCAGTGATCTGGAAAAGCCACTTCCAATGCCCAGATAAGGGTACTGCACAATGTTCTCTGATCACTCCACTGGTGGTCGGAAAAAACGATAAACAAGGAGTCTCTTTTCAAGGAACCACACAATGATCACAACCGATGCCAGCCTGGTAGGATGGGGAGCCCACTTCCAATCCCACACTGCACAGGGAATTTGGACTATCTCCAAACAATCACAAAGCATCAACCTGTTGGAACTGTGAGAAGTTCATATGGCTTTGCACAGTTTTCTACCCCTTTTCTAATCATGGCATGTTTGGTCTTAACAGACAATATCACAACCAAGGCCCACATAAACAGGCAGGGGGGTACCCACTCCAAATTTCTGATGCTGGAGACAGCCAAGTTGTTCAAATGGGCTGAGGCCAATCTTTTTCACTCAAGGCAGAACACATAGCAGGGGCCTTAAACACACAAGCAGACTGGCTCAGCAGAGCCATGATAGATCAGGCAGAGTGGCACATAGACCTGGCTGTCTTCCAGGAAGCAATGCAGAGGTTTGGGCAACCTGTGATCTATCTATTTGCCTCTCCTCTCAATGCCCAATTACCCCGGTATATTTCAAGGTACCTGACTCAGGGGGTGGAGGCCGTCAATGCCCTGCGATGTCCATGGCCTCCCAGCCTTCTATATGCAGTTCCTCCACTCCCGGTAATACCCAGCTTGATCCAGATGTTATTGGAGGAATGAGCAGAACTGATATTGGTCACCCATTACTGGCCCAGGCAAACATGGTTCGCAGACTTACAGGACCTGTTCAGAGAACAACCTTGGAAAATTCCACCATCCAAAGTTTCCCCCTCCCAAGGGCCGATACTTCACCCAAACCCACAATGGCTCAGTCTAGTCATATGGAGGTAGAGCGGAGCCGTTTAAGGGCCCAACAAATTTCAGAGGATGTTATTGTTGCTATTCAAGCATCCAGACAGTCCTCAACAAATCGGATATATGAAGCCACGTGGTCAGCCTTCTATCGCTGGTGCCAGGGGTCTAAGATTGACCCAACTGCTCCATCAATAGAACAATTATTGGACTTCTTACAGGTGGGGTTGGCCAAGGGCCTATCTCCAAATACTTTACATAGACAGGTGGTGGCTTTAGCCTTGGTGATAACCTGGGGTGACCTCCGTTCCATAGCACACCATCCGCATGTACGCAGCTTTCTTAAGGGTGCTGCAAACTTACGACCTCCTGTAATCTACCATTATCCCACCTGGGATCTCAACAAGGTGTTAACTGCACTTACAACCCGCTCGAATCTTTAAGAACCACTAGTCTTAAATTCCTGACATATTCCTGATATTAAGGTGGTCTTCCTAATTGCAATCACATCAGCTAGGAGAATTTCCAAATTGGCGGCATTGTCAATGAGAAAGGACCTGTGCATATTTCATGCGGACAGAGTGATTCTCCGATTGGATCCATCGTTTACTCCTAAAGTAAATTCAACCTTCCACAGAGCGCAGGAGTTGGTCCTTCCAAATTTTTGTCCGAAATCTTCTCGTAGACTGGAGCATCAATGGCATCGACTTGACGTCCGAAGGGCTTTAAGCATCTATCTAGACTGCAGAGCGGCTTTTCAAAATCAGAGGTTCTATTCCTATCCTTCAACCCTTTCACTTTAGGGCAAAAGGTGTCATCCACAACCATCGGTAGATGGTTGAGGGCCACCATAGCCAAAAGTTACAAATGCCAGTCCATTGCATTCCTAAGGGCATTACAGCCCACTCAAGAAGGAGTGTGGCAACATCAGCAGCATGGACCACACAGGCTTCCATAGACGAAATTTGCAGAGTGGCAGCTTGGGCTTCACCATTTCCCTTTGTCAAAAATTATAAAATTGATGTCTATGCCTCAGTGGATGCTTCATTTGGTAGAAGAGTCCTGCAGAGGGTCCACAGAATTTAAGAGTGGATTTTGATCCAGAGTCCCTCCCTAAGGACAGGCCAAGCTTTGGTATGTCCCACCTCTGGATGCTCTGAACAGCTCATGGGAGAAAGCGCGTTGGTACTTACCTGATATGCCCATTCTCTGTGAGCTGTGAAGAGCATCCAGCCCCACCCATTTCTTTTCGATCTGGTGGGGTTCTATTCCAGTCAGGGATCTAGATTAAATGATGAATTCTGGAATTTGGCACTCAGTCTTCGCAAACTGGGGGACGCAGAGGAGGTGTTCCATGGAGGAGGAGGAGCGTCCCAGAATTTTAAGTCCAGCCTTTCCAGAAGAGACTGAAGCACCTCCCACTTCTGGATGCTCTTCACAGCTCACAGAGAATGGGCGTATCAGGTAAGTACCAACACCCTTTCTCTATATTTTTTTTCTGCCTTACAGGAAAGCTATCCTGAATAACTTGGTTCAAAAATGGGAATAATACTATTTGCAGATTGGAGAAAAGAGGATTTCTCCAAAAATATTAATAGGAGATTGAAGTCTTCTAATTAGCAAAGCCTTCCTGAATTTTGTGGGATTCGTTTGTGAGATATTTTCATCTTATATACAAATAGTTTTTGATTTCTGCATGCAAAGACCTCAAATCAGATTATGATTTCTTACAAAACTAATCAGAAAAATATCAGGCTGCTGATATCAGAATAGGGTAATTCTTCTCAAAGCCATGCTTGGTTTGACCTAGTCCTGACTAAGAAGCTAAACAATAAAAATAAGGAGGAGTTCAAAAAAGTAGAACTAGTTTATTTGCTGTAGAAAAAATTGTCTGTTTGTTTGTTTATATGTCATTGAGTTTGTGTCAACTGTTAGCAACCACATGGAAGATCTTCTCCAGACAATTGGTTCCTCCCACCCTAGACCTTCAGGTGTCCCAATGGTATATCAATCATGCTGGAATCAAATATCTATTCTCTTGTTCTGGTTGTCTTCTTTAATTTTCTTCCATTTTCCCAGCCTTATAGATTTCAACATTAAGTTCTATTTTCCCATAATGTATTCAAAGTATTGTGGTTTGAATACTGAAGTTCAGAAACATCAGTGTTTGTTGCTCTTCTTTACATTTTATATATATGAACACTATTATCTCACTATTGGATTCCAGGGGAGATTTGAAAAAAAAGAATGAGTTTTTTAAAATACGTTTTTATTAAGTTTCCATTATTACAACATAAAATATCATGTTTTCAACAGTATCTTTGACATCTATACAGGTTCTTATCTTAAATATCTTAATACATTATATTTACATTCATCTAGCAGTAATAGATAACTTTATAATTATTGTTCTTATATTCTTATATATTTTACATATTTACATTTTACTTTCTTAAGGTCTCTTACAGTTAAGTCTTTCTTGTCTTATTTCTTATTTCTGTTTGTTACCCAATCATACTATTTATTCCAAATTGAAAAATATTCAGAGTCTTCTCTTTCTTTCAGTTTCAGTGTTAACATATTCATTTCAACACTTTCCATTATTTTTTTGTAATATTAGTTCTTCATTGGGAATATTAGTTTTCCATACTTATGCAAAAGCTATTCTGATGTCTATTGAGATATGTAAAAAATAGATATTTTATTTCTTTTGGAATTTGATCTTAAAAAGGGATGAGTTTTATCATCAATTCTAAATAACAAAATATTATAAGCTTAAGAACTTAAAGAATTTAAAATAAACAGCTAAATCTAAATAATGTTTTGATCTAAAAGTTATAAATGGATTAAGGATCCAGATAAATTTGGAATATCAACTTTTTTGTATAAGATGTTAGAATTAACTATAAAACAATAAATAATTTCTCATGGAAAAGACTTATTTTGAGCCTAGCTTTTGCAAGTCATAATAGAGGTACGTTATTTTATAATTTTAGAAATTGGACACCAGATTCTAAGCAGACAGAAGAAAAATGCAAACATATTCTTTATGTCAGTTAATATTGGGACTTACAAGATGACACAAAACATAACACTGGAAAAATTAAAGGAGATCTTTGAAGAGTGGAACTAGAAATTAGTAACTACAATATCAATTACAGTATCAAAATATTAATGAAGAAATGATATATGGAACACATTTTATCCAGGGGTGGGATTCAAATTTTTTAACAACCAGTTCTGTGGGCGTAGCTTAGTTAGTGGGTGTGGCTTGGTGGTCATGTTATTGGCGGGGCATGGCCAACTCAATATCACTCACATCGAGGCATGCATCTCCTCGCCTGGCCTCTCATGACTGTGGGATGTTGCAACAGTAGTAAGTGTGAAAAATGGTCATAATTTCAGTGCCATTATAACTTTGAATGGTCACTCCATACAAGCAAAGTACCAGCAAAGGAGGGGGGAAAAACTCCAGAGAAGTTCCTGAGACAGGAAGTCTAATCCTGCCAATAATGTAATTAGGGTTAATGGAGAGGCAATTTCTGTAAGCAACACCAGAATGTTTCCTTCCTGCCTTCCTTACAGGATTAGGCCAGTAATTTCTTCTAACAACTGGTTCTCCAAACAGCTTAGAATGTTAACAACCGGTTCTATCAAACAGGTGAGAATTGGTAGAATCCCACCCCTGATTTTATCTGATAAAATAGAGAAAATACCAAAAGCGGTATTACAAAAAGGAAGCAACAAGAATGATTTAGAAAAGGACATTTTATCAGACATATACAAAAAAGACCTGATTGAAATTTTAAAATTAAAAGGAAAATATAAATAAAGAACCAAGATAAAATATTTTCTTACTGGATCTACAAAAACACCTATTAAATGTGATGGGTTATTGAAGAATTGAAGAAAAATCAAATAGCAGAATAACAGGGTTGGAAGAGATCTTGGAGGTCTCTAGTCTCTAGTCCCCCTATTCAAGCAGGAGACTATTAGAAATAAAAAGAAAGAATATAAAGTGAATTTATTTGATCAAGTTTTTTTTTAAAGAAGACTCTTTTTCTGGCAACTATTAATGGTGATATAGGTAGTAAGGAAAAATGATACAAATAATTGATTCCTACGCTGATTGTCTGTAAGCAAACACAAAAAGAATCATTTATTTTTATCTTGTGTTATTCACAGTGGTGAGATGCTTCCGGTTCTGCCTGGCTCTAAAGAACCGGTAGCTCTGAAGAGCAGCAGGCACAGAACCATTTCTGTGTCTGCTACTGTTTGGACCGCACATCCACCCGGGCTCTTATCTGTCTTTTATTTCCTGCTTTTTCAACCTCAGCTGTTTTGCGTGGCATAGCTAAGATTGAAAAAGCAGTAAATAAGTTGCTTTGTCAAACGCTGCACATCTGCATGCAGTGCTTTTCAGCTGTCCAGGTGGCACAGCTTTAGGTGTATTACACGTGTGCACAAAACATAATCACTGAACCAGTAGTAACACCTGTTGAATCCCACCCCAGATTTAAACACATTCCAAGAATGTTATAAGCTGATAAAAAAAACCTCAAGATGTTTGCTGTGACCCTCTGATCAAAATTATGCCCTAACCCTACATGCTCAACTACCATATCTTTGTTTTGTTGGAAGACCTAAATTTCATTGGTTGTAATAAGATGTTTCATATGAGCAACCCTGCTCCTATGGAGCTCTTTCCACTGAATATAGCAAGAATTGCTTATAGACAGGATTAGACCACAATATCCAGTAATAGTCTTGCATATACAAAAAATGTCAGATATGCCATAGGTAGAGAAGAGAATGTCTTATACTTCCTCATGCCAAAAAAAATTGTCAGCTTTTTTTTTAAAAAAACCCTTTTATTATGCACCCCACACCCTCTGTTTTGAAGACAGAGAACCTTGTAAATTAATTCCAAAAAAGCAGGAGGGGGAGTAAGTACTTAAGATAAAGCAAGCATTTATTGCCAGAATTATTCTCTGTCATAAGACTACTTCTGTTAAGGTATTTTAATTAGCATTTTCTACCAAGCTGCACTGTCATTGGTTATTTTTGTCTCTTGTGCATTATGCAGAAATGATTATTATTCCAGTTAATATTTAATTAAATTTGTTTAATAAACTCTGTTTTGGATGGAGAGAATTAATTTTATTTTTCTTATCAGCCAGAATTCTACTGTGACCTATCGTGTAATTTTGAGTTTGATGAATATCGAGAAAAAACCAAATAAATGTGAAAAACTCTGGATCAGTAGAATTGCATGTTATGGTTACTAAGAGACTAGGGATGTAGATAAGAATCCCAAAAACAATAATTGAGAGAGCTTAGTTTAAGCAATTGAAGGTATGTAAACTGTCTCTATGGGAGGAATTGTGCACCAAAAACAGACATCCAGGGATAAATAATTATTTTTGTAAGATTGCTTGCAAATTGTTTATTAAAACCCAAGACAAGCAAGAAAAATATCATTGGTATTTAATTTACAAACATTGGTATGGAGAGCTTCATTTTTGCATTTTGCTATTAGTCAAAAGTATAATAAAATAGTGTTTCTTTGTGCACTTTCCTTTTGCATAATTATCCCTCTTTATACCCAGGGACCCGAATTTCAGCAATAAAGAGGTGTCTGAAAGTTTTCTTTCTTTCCTTTAAAAAGAAAATCTTCCATATAGTTTCTCTCATTTTGAATCAAGGGTCTAAAGTAAAATGTTTATTAAATATTTAAAAGAAGAATTAAATCTTCACTTCCATCCAGAAATGAGATTCAAATAATTTAACAACTGGTTCTCTGCCCTAATGATTTCTTCCAACAACCAGTTCACCAACTGTTCAGAAAGTTAACAACCGGTTTTCCCAAACTGGTGCAGACTGGCTGAATCCCACCACAGCTTCCATCCCCTCAGATCCTTGAAAATTTAAGCCTATCTATATGTATGATGTTACTCCACTCCTGTTGCATCCATTTATTTTCCTCCCCACTCAGTAATAATAATAATTATTCTGACTCTGTAGTCTGTGAAGGTTGAAATGCTCTATACATCAACTTGGAAGAAAATCCAAGTGTGCATTTGGAAATACAGAATTTTGTAGGTAGGATATACAGACAAATACACTGAAAGAGAATGAGATAGATAGATGATAGATGGAAGAAGGGGGGACAGACAGACAGACACAGACATGTGTGTGTGTGTGTGTGTGTGTGTGTGTAAATAATTGTTTAACAGGATTGTTGCTGGAATGATTTTCAGTTTTCAAATGAATAAGCTTGGTGAAAGACCTTGTGGCCAGAGGACTATTTCTCAGAGTGTCCCTGGTGATATAAAGTGTGCCCCAATATGGTTGCAGTTGAAATCCTTTTGCTTGCTTCAGGCTTACAAAGAAGCAGCTTCGGTATCCAATGTATGATATAGAAATCTGTGAGATGCAGTGTGGATGGCTTTTGCAGCTGTCTTATTATAGCTACATGGGGAAAACATTGACAATATTTCTGTAGCATCCTGGTGGTGGAGGAACTTCATTGCAATCACTGCTTATGGTGTCCCAGCGAGACAACAGGAGGCAGATATTCATATGGAAAACAGGCTAGGTTCATTTAATTGCAGTTCCAACAGACAGGATTCAAGCAGGAATATTAAATGAGATGTTGGCAGTTTCCTTTCTTGTAAGGCTTTTAGTAGATTCTGTTCAATGAAAAGATAAAATAAAGGGAATGATAGTGAGTTTCACCATAAGGAAAATATGTAGAAGTAGAGGACAATAAACCTAAAGGTCAAAATTGCTAAGAATTGCTACAAAGGTGCTATGCATGCCTTCAGATTTTTGGCCACTATACAGTGGTGGGATTGAATTTTTTTTTTACTACTGGTTCTGTGGGTGTAGCTTGGTGGGCATGGCAGGGGAAGGATACTGCAAAACCCCTATTCCCTCCCCACCCCACTAACCTGCTTTCCAGCTCTGTTCTCCTGTGCAGGGCAACAAAAGAAGACCCAGCTGATCAGCTGGGACTCAGGAGGCAGAGAATAGTTGGGGGCAGAGCCAGTTCTCTGAACTACTCAAAATTTCTGCTACCGATTCTCCGGAACTGGTCAGAACCTGCCAAATACCACCTCTGCCACTATAGATTAACATGACTCTTCTCCTGCTACATCCCAATGGAAATTCTTGAATTTACCCTTGCAGCAAGAACAACAGTTCTGAAAGGGCAAAGGGGTAAAAAATAATATGTTTGCTACTTGAATATAAATTCTTTTCTTTCTTTTTTTTCTCTTTTTACAAGAAGAGGAGATCCTCAAGAGATTTTGTAAATTTCTGCTTATTGATGGTATGTTTCAGTTCATATTTTCAGTAGACACAGATGTTGGACAAAACTTTTGGTGTCTAAAGCACCAAAAAAGAATGTGCGAGAAGACCTGCATCAGACTTCCCTGATCTTACAAAGTGGTGCATCTTTGGATCTTCCTAATCTTCCTTGAATAGCCCCTGTCTTTTAGGACCTGTGTAGCAGATCTGTGCCACAAATGGAGATATTCCATCCCAGTCCTTCAACAAAACTGGGCAGAGGAAGACCATGGCATTTTGCAAGCTGTATTTCCACTTTGAAACAATTTCATAATGAATTTTCACCCAACTTTCCACGGCAGCATGTTGCAAGTTGAAGATCCATCTTGCCTGTTTCAGGAGGGATGAGGATGGGAGGGGTGAGATAGGATGAATGAAAGCAAGTTTAGCCATTATGACTTTGATTGCTCCTGGCTCATTAGCATTGGCCACGCTCCCTCAGATTAGCAGTAATTAAACTGTGAAATCAGAGCAATTGCCTTAAACTGAGAGACCATACTAGGCTGTCACAAGAAATCACAGAGGATAAATCCGTGTCCTCTATGGCGCCTATCACCCTTGGCATGGTGAATGTGTGATGGGCGGAATAATAAGGATGTTGAGAAGCATTTTTTGCAATGGAGAGAATCTTGGCAGACAAGCTTTGGTTGTGTTGTCATGACAATGACAAGAGCAAGAATAAACTCTTACTCCCACTAGTCCTGGTTAATGAAGATGATAATGAAAAATTATGCCAACATAACTGTATTTTTTTTTGTTCCAACTGGCACTTGTAACCTTATGCCTAATGACACCATACAGTGGTGACAGTAATTGTACACTGATAAATGGAGCAAAAATGCTGGAGAATGGCTGTCCTCCAAGATATGTATGTTTAGGTTGTGTTATGCTTTCTCCCAAAAAACATTTGCTTTGTTCTTTGAACTCTGATCAGATGGGTTGGACCATTGTATCCCAAAACAAAATAACTCTTCTAATCACTTTATATTGTTTCCAATGGAAGTCTAATAATTAGAGGAAACACTTCCTCTGTCCTTTTCTCCCTTCTCCTTTGGTAGTTGAACAAATCTAATCCATAGTACTGGTAATAATAAAAACAACTAAGTTTTTCTATGATCTACATCTTGAACTGAAGCAGAACTTTAGACATTTGAACGGTTACTTAAAGCTTGCAGTTCCTGATTTATTTATTTATTTATTTAATTTGTCAAGCAAGTATTAGATAACAGGTATAAGTATAAACATGTTATGAATACATGAAATGGATACAAATAAAAAAAGAAACAATAGGACAGGGACAGTAGGCACGTTGGTGTGCTTATGCATGCCCCCTACAGACCTCTTAGGAAAGAGGTAAAGTCAATAGTAGACAGTCTAAGGTTAAAGTTTTTGAAGTTTTGAGAAGAAACCACAGAATCAGGTCGAGTATTCCAGACATTGACCACTCTGTTGCTGAAGTCGTATTTCCTGCAATCAAGTTTGGTGCGGTTTACCTTGAGTTTGTATCTATTTTGTGCTCTTGTATTGTATTGTTGTGGTTGAAGCTGAAGTATTCATTGGCAGTTAGGACATTGCAGAGGATAATTTTATACATTATATTTAGATTAGGCCAAAGGCAGAGTAGTGTCTAGGTCTAAAATTTCAAGCTCCACTAAATTGATTCTTTGATTCCACAATCCACTCAGCACATGAAAATTTGTGAATTTTCTGTCAATGCACTGTCTCTTCCATGATATCTTTGTACATCATGAAATTCCCATATAAACAAATGAACATAAATCCTCTGTACTATCTCTTGTTAAGACTGTCTTCCTTCTGACAACATCTTTCCAATGATTTCTTCATCTTTAAACAGTTTAGTTTCTTGCATGGTCAGCATATTTTCCCCTTCTGTTTTACAGGTATAACCTTTATGAGCCAACATTGCCTAATAAAATAATATTTATCTAGAAATATAGATTTTATTCCTCAAAGACAGAACATCAACAGCATTTTTGTCAACCTATTTTAAGTGTTTAAAAGTGTCTTTGTATATCATATATTTTTTTCACAAAAACTTGCAAATAATAGCTCTGATAAGCACAATGATTCTAATTCCCCATTGCACTGTTGGGTTATTTATTTAGTGTATAGTGCAAATAATACATAGACTAGCAATATACATTTAACATTTCACCTAGATTTAGTAAATGCCAATAAAATATAAATATTAAAAAGATCTATGTTCAAATACCAATGTCTAGGCATCTAACTGTTGAAGTGCAGTGTAATTTATATTTTTAAAAAAATCAGATATTGGACCGGTACATGCCCTTAGCTTACAACCAGTCACAATGTGATCTACAGTTTGACATGAGATCCCACAGTCACACTCAGAGGAAGATCCTATGCCCATTTATACAGAGATTCCCAAAAATGCTGTATGAGGTGCAAATCTTCTTCAGGCTTGTCCATTATTGACATGATAGTTCAAAGTCTGACACCTTTTTGTGGGGTCATTTATAAGTCTTCTGTGTCTCTGCATTCAATGATCCATTTAGCTTTCCATTGGAAATTGATGATAAAGTTGTTGGGCAAATGTTGTGCAAATTCCAGTGAGGGCTTCCTGGATTTGTCTCTTCCAGGAAGGTGATAGGAGTGAGTTGTTCAGTGGTGGGATTCTATCGGTCTGGCCCAGTTCGGGCAAACCAGTAGTAAAAACAGCTACCAGTATTTCTTTTTTTTTTTCTCTCGATGATCAGCTGTGCCAGGATCCCCCTCACTGTCTTACTGCTTCACCCAGGAGGCTTCCCCGAGGCCCAGGAGGCAAAAAGGGGTGTGGGGGAGGGTGCTGCACAGCCACCCCATGCTCCATGTTTTGCCTTCCTGGGCCTCAGGTAAGCCTCCTGGGAGCAAAAACAGAAGACTTCCCTGAGGCCCAGGAGCCCAAAAAATTGGGAACCCCCCAAAAGAAAAAGAAGCCATGCCTACACAGTCACATGGCCACTCCCACCTAGCCATGCCCACAGAACTGGTAGTAAAAATATTTGCATCCCACCCCTGGAGTTGTTCATAATTTTTCTGTATTCTCTCATTATTTCATCCTGACTTTGTAAAGCTAGGGGTGCTATATAGCTATATAGCTCAGAACAGAAAGGCAGAAAGGCAGAGTAGTTTAATACATCCATTTATAATCCTCAGGGTATCGTTGGGTCTGGCATCTAACTTACTAGAATGGCAACTATTAAGTCATACAGGGACACAGTATTATCTTGCAGAGTAGACCAATCCTAATGTTGATGATTTCAGAGAGGCAGATGAAGTCATTTAGTTCAGATATTTCCACATACCATAAATGATGGTTTATCATATAAAATTCCATTCATGCAAATAGCTTATTCCTCTATGAACTCATGGAGCAGATGATACTCAGAAACAGTTCAAGATGACACTCAGAAACAGTTCCCAAAATAGCTGTGGCCAATATTGTAGTTTAGCAGCATTCAAAAGAAATCAAAGTTGTTCCATTCATGTACCTGAGGAAAAGGTATGTGAGATGATCTGGATGGTGATTTGGGAAGGCTTTTAAAGCTCAAAGGCTTTACATATGAAAAGTATATGGTCCAATGTACTTGAAAAGTGAAATGCCATTTCCTTATAGGTTTTACTAATCATCCAGGAAGATCTCATTGGCATTTTTTCTTCAAGGGATCCAAATAGTCATTCCATGATTATTGGGTTTAGGGTAAGCCAATAATATTTGGAAAATGTACCCTTCAATTGTAGAGTTCAAAAAATGCTTCATTATGTCATTTATGCATGTGCATAGGTACTTCAACTTTGAATTTGTGGACTTTGTGGAAATTGTTGACAGGATAAATGTGTTCAATCTCTGATTTGTTTTGTGCATAATTTCAAATATCTGAACCACATTAATTTTGGAAAGCATTCTTAGTTTATAAACTGTTATCAAACCAAGGAATCTACCAAGGTTCAGAATCTCAGAAAATCACAGAAAAAGAATGGCTGTCACAGAAATAATTGGAATACCCCAGTTCCAATCTCCACTCCTTTGATTCAATTTAATTTCCTCCTAATATAATTATTATGCACTTCCGAATAACAAATACAATAAGTACAATATTGAAAACTAAATATTTTGTCTATGAAGCATGTCCAGTATCCAACGTGAGTGCATTAGTTCTGTGAAGGCAGTTTCCCTTCAAATAATAGCTTCATTGAAGGGAAAAATCTACTGTATTATATAGGGTTCTTTCTGAATTAGATAATCAAATGCAAATGAACCTTTTGATGCAAATGAATGGTTGAAAAGAGTCAATGATGTTTTATTTACTGAAAAAAACAAATAAAGAGAATAGATAGTTTAGTGATTTTTATTCTATGTAGTCTTCTGCAACCCTACAAATATTTTCACCCACTCTCCTTTGGCGCCTTAGTCTTCAATGCATACTGTCTTGAAAAGCAGTTGTTAACAATTTCGTGCCACAAGTATGTTACTAAATATGTTTAGAACATCACTGTTCTCAAAACTTTGTTCACAAGATTTGTACAACACATGATTTGGAATTAGATTTGTTCTACTTTGGCTTGCCATTTTGTGTGAATCTGATTGTTACAGTGTGTAAACCATGGTTTGTGGTGTGCCATATTTATGAAACCAAACAATTTTGAACTATTTAATCAGAGTATAGTCTTTTGTGCAGTTTATTAAATAAACTGTCGTTGTCTAGGTTTACCTTACAGTATAAGTAAGCCATAAACTATGATTTACAAAACACAGTGCCTAATTTCACATCAGAGTTTTTTAAAAAAAGAGATACTAACTATATAATGTAATGTATAAATAATGTTCTTTTCCCTACTTGATACCTACCAGAAATGCTGGCCTTCACTGCTGTCACTAGCTACTAGGAATTGTAGCCCAACATATTTGAAGGACCTTACATTAGTACATTATACTGAGGGGTCCTTGGTGCTCTCTGAGCTTGCTAATTTTCTTGCGGATGTTTCATTATCCAAACTCAGGTAACGTTATCAGAGTACTGATGATGTTATGTAGTTTGGGTAATGATTTGTCTGCAAAAAAACCCAAGCAAGCTCAGAGAGCACCAAGTACTCGTTATGTCAGCCCTGAGCTACAAATATTCTCCTTTATTAGTATATATACTAATATATATACAATATACATTTGGCCACAGAATTAGTGAACAATAGCAGCTGCCAATATAGATTTAGAAATTTGGATCATACCATGATATGCTGAATTCCTTGAAATAGGCATGAAAGCAGGAAACTTGTTTCTGAGAAGTTATATATACTGTACATGGATATTATATGTATGATAATTTGGGTGATTCTTTGTGTCTGTTTCCATATCTAAGGAGAAGGTATTCCATTTATGTCTCGTGAAGAATGTGATGTAGATGGAATAGTTTTAGCGTTGAAAAAGACTTTTGTAGGCATTTTGGTGGTATTGATTAAGTGACATGTTTGTAGGGTCCTTGGTGCTTTCTGAGTTTAGTTGTTTTCTTACAGACATTTCATCACCAAACTAGGTAAAAGGATCAGTGATAGTAGGGGGTGGGGTTTACTCTCATTTTATATACTAATGGCTTGTCTAATCAGTGTTCTTGATGGTTCCTTGATTGGGCGATTATTTTTCCATTTGTTTGCAGTTCCTTGGTGTTTGGCAGTTCCTTGATTGGGTTGTTTGCTATTTGATTATTGGTCTACTGTTAACCTTGGGGTTAATCACTGTCATCTCAGATTGCTTGTGAGGAGGTGTTTTGGTCTTTTTTTATTTTTGTTTTGGCTTTTTGATTGTCTTTTTGAATGGTATATAGCTGTTGCTTATCTCTATGTCCCAGTCAATGGGTGATTTGTCAGAGTGTCAGGTTTCTAGGAATTCTCTAGAGTTTTTGGACTTGGGTCTAGGGTGCTCAGAGTTTCCTAGATAGAACTATGATTAAGTCTGTCCAGTTGTAAAATGAAGGAGTTTGCATCATGTTTTCTCACTGCTAGCAGCTGTAAATAAATATACTCTTCTAGTCTTCTGCCCATGTGTCCTACATAGTGGTTGTTGCAATCTTTGTCTGTTATAAATGAGTCCTGCTTTTTCTTCTGGGGCTGCTGGATCTTTTGGTTTATTTAGTACGTTTTGGAGAAGTTTAATTGGTTTCTGTGCTGTAGTTGTAATAGTATGTTTGTGATTTCTGAGATTTTTTTTTATCTCTTTCGTAAATTTTATTCTTTTGAGAGCCATGGTGGCACAGTGGTTAGAATGCAGTACTGCAGGCTAATTCTGCTGACTGTCAACTGCCAGCAATTCAGCAGTTCGATTCTCAATGGCTCAAGATTGACTCAGCCTTCTATTCTTCCAAGGTTCATAAAATGAGGACCCAGATTGTTGGAGGCAATATGCTGACTCTGTAAACTACTTAGATTGGACTGTGAAACACTGTGAAGTGGTATATAAGTCTAAATGCTATGTTATTGCTATTGAATATGTTGTTGATCATTACGTGTGTTTTCTCTAATGATCCATTTTTGTTATGACAATGGTATCATCTATGTAAAAGATCCATTATATGTATGGAAATGCTACCAGGAACTTAACTGACAAAACTGATGAAGAATTGACAAAAAATCTCATAGGAGAAGTAAATAATGAACTTCCCACTATAGTACCTACAAAGAATCAAAGACTTGACAACTGCTGAAGATGAAATCATGGTCTTACTTAATGTCACAGCACTTTTTATATCCATAGATTCAGAATTTAACCAAGGAATCTATGACAGCAATAACGCACAATATACTTATCTTAATCAAATGCACCAAGATTGAAATGCTAGAATCATAGATCTTCTCAACTTTTACCAGTGGTGGGCTTCATAATTTTTTTCCTATTGATTCTGTGGGCATGGCTTGGTGGGTGTGGCAGGGG
The DNA here is from genome assembly GCA_015471245.1 of Laticauda colubrina. Lineage (NCBI taxonomy): Eukaryota > Metazoa > Chordata > Lepidosauria > Squamata > Elapidae > Laticauda > Laticauda colubrina. Next base: position 4,474,180 of record BLBF01000048.1, read on the forward strand.
ATGGATACTGTAAAATCTCAATTCCCTCCCCACCTCACTAACTTGCTTTCCAGCTCTGTTCTCCTATGCTGGCAACAAAAGAAGACTCAGCCAATCAGCTGGGACTCGGGAGGCAGAGAATGGATGGGGGCTGAGCCAGTCAGAGGTGGTATTTGCCAGTTCTCCAAACTGCTCAAAATTTCCACTATCAGTTCTCTAGAAATGGTCAGAACCTTCTGAATACCACCTCTGACTGGCTTTTATCTTCCCACATGCTTTCAGTTTGATAGACAAATATATCAACAAATCAAAGGAACACCCATGGGATTGCCATTTTCAGGACTAATAGCAGAAACTTCAATACAATATGGAGAATTAATAGCACTTGCTTAAGTCCCTGTCCCACTGCACCAACGGATGCAAAGAGGATGTAAAACGTTAAAAAAAGCTTGCCATCCATTGGAAAATGCTATGCATCCATTGTGTACTCACTGCATATGTGTTTCATATGCTCTATCCCTTGAGCATCCGTCCACTGAGATTTCATTCACGCAAGAAGTTTTGAGCTACACAAAATTTTTTGAATGGATGATCTTTCTGCCGCGTACGATGTACATCCGCAACATATACAGGCAACAAACGTTCTATGTCCGTTATCATCCATTAAACGTCCGCTGTATCCTCTCTGCATCCTCTGGCCATCCTCGCAACTCACATCCGCTGCAGCTGAAAACAGAAAGAGGGAGGAAATGAAAGGTATACGGAAAGTCCACACAGCGTTAGTAGCACAGAAATAGGAAGAATGCAGCATATGCATCTCGTATATAAAGGATTAAAATGGACAAAACGTTTGTATCTGGGATGTATCTCAGATATTTAGGATGTCTGGAGTATGTCTAGAGTATGTAGAAGGACATCTAGCGGACAACCAATATTTCCTATAAAAAGGGGAGAAAATCATCTGGATCTCAGTATGAGTCCAGCAGCCGTGGTGTACAGACCTTTTCACCCTTGGTCTTGGTCTTCAACATCATCATTTGTTCTCCACCATGGATGATGACACAGTCCATATGATAGCTGCACTCATTCATCACCAGAACCAAACTCTGTTCAGACTGTTTCACTTTTTATATATAAGGAGAAGAAGGAGACATCCAAGAGCTGTGTGGGCCCGAGGATGGATTGTGAGAAGAATGGAGTTTGGACTGTATGACCAGTTGATGGTGGAGCTGAGGAATGAAGACCCTTGTGCATTCCATCACTTCATGAGGATGCCACCAGCCATGTTTGACCAATTTGTAGAGCGTATGAGACCCAGGTTGACCAAGCCTAGCACCAACTTCCATGCCAACCTGGACCCTGGACTGAAGGTGGCACTGACTCTGCGGCACCTGGCCTCTGGAACCACATACAGAAAAATGCAGTGTGCGTGGAGGGTGCCAGCATCAGCAAAGTGGTGCAGGCCATCATTGAAGAATACGTGGATGAGCTCCTCAAGTGCCCCACCACTGAACAAGGCTGGAGGAAAATTGCAGAAGAGTGGTATCAGAGGTGGAACTTTCCCCACACCGTTGGAGCCATAGATGGGAAACACGTGGCCTGCAAAGCTCCAGCCAACTCAGGGTCCACTTATTTCAACTACAAGGGCTTCTTCAGTATCATTCTCTTTGCCATGGTTGATGCTGCCTACAAGTTCATGTACATTGATGCTTCAGGCAATGGGTCAGCTTCAGATAGCCAGGTATACAACGCAAGTGACCTCAAGGATGGTCTGGAACGCAACCTCATCATGGGTTTTCCAGATCCAGACCCCTACCCACTGACACAAAAGGTGTGCCCTACTTCATCGTTGGTGATGATGCCTTCTCCCTCAGAACCTACCTCATGAAGCCGTACAGTTCAAGATACCTCACCCGTGAAGAGAGGATCTTCAACTACAGGCTGTCCAGGGCAAGACGGGTGGTGGAGAACGCCTTTGGCATCCTGGCCAACAGGTCCCAGATACTTACCACCACCATGCAGCATGAGGCACATACTGTGAGGAGCATCGTGGAAGCTTGCTGCATCCTGCACAATCTCATGTGCACCCGCTACCCAGTTGCAGAACAGACTTGTTAAAAGTTTTCACCAACACTTTATTCAGTAAAAAAAATAAACCAAGTGTTTTAAGCAAAGATAACCTTTATTAAGTTTCTTAGGTAACCTTTATGACTTTATTAAATAAGCAAAATGAACCAAGTAAACTGAATTAAGTGTGTTAACCAAAGAAAACCTTTATTAACTATCTTAAGTAAACTGTATGACGTTATTAAAAAAGCAAAATGACTCAATTAAAGTGTCTTAAGCAAAGATAAAGTGAACAAGTGACAACTCAGTCTCTGGCACTATTCTCAGTCACTCTGAGTCATGTCCATGGTCTCAGCTGTTAAGCGGGCAGGGACTGTGGAGGTGGCTGTGGCTGGAGTGCTGGTCTGAGGCGCCATTGGGGTCCTTGGCCCCGAGAGTAAAACAGGGGATGGTGTGTTCAGGAAGCCCTCAGAGAGCTGACTCAGTCCCGTGAAGTTGAGAGGCCCTTCATCAAGTACCTGGGATGTCAAGCACAAGACTCATGACAGATTGTCCATTGACGGGCTTGGCTGTGGGGTGGAGGAAGGAGGTGTGTAGTGGGGCTGTCTGGTCTGAAGCTGGGCGAGGTGTGGCGTCTGTGGCATGCGATGAACCTGGGCCTGGACTGGGAAGGTCTGCTTGTGCTCTGGGAAGTCCTGGTAGTCATAGCCTTGGTAGGTGAGAGGCTGTTGAAAGCCGTGGAAGGGCTGTGACATCACCTGGGGTGGAGAAGCAGACCTGGACTGGGTCAGAGCAGTTCAGCTGGGCCTTGAAGGTTGTGCAGAAGTGCTGTTATCTTCTCCTTCATCACCTGGTACTGGGCCTCAGGCAGATCCCTCAGGGTGATCATAGGTGATGAAGGTGTGGCGGCTCAAGGATCCTCTGTCCAAGTGGACCAGCTGAGAGAGAAGTTCTGCGCTGGTCTTCATTGTGTCCCTGATCTCCAACAGGACAGTGTGGCTCTGTCTCTCCAGTCTGCCTCTCTGCCTGCATCCTGTCGAGCTGGGGGTGGGGGTGGGGGTGCGTTGGTCTCTGGTGGCTGCTGCTTCTTCCTCCATTTGTGACAGGGGATCCTTCAAGTCCTCCGGCATGGGGTGTGCAGCTGTTGGGGGGTCTCTGCCCTGGGGCCCTCTCAAGACACCTGCCTGGACAGGCCAGCTGGCTCCTGGCTGGAAGACGACTGGCTGTCTGTGGGCTGTCTGAGGGAGAGGGTTGACAGAGGGGCTGCTCCTCGGTGGCAGACCTAACCTCCAGGAAACTGCTCTTGGCCATGACGTACATCTCCCGGTTTGTGAGCTTGACAGTGGCCTGCCTGGATTTCCTGAGGTGTAGCTTGCCATACCAGGTGTGCATGTTCTTCCACCATCCCAGGAGTACATCTGCAGTGTAGCCCAGACTCTCTGCCTTGTCTCTCCAAGTTGTCTGTTTCTTCTTGGTGTCACGATAGAGTCTGTGATCATTTCTCCACAGGTACTCATTCTCCCTCAGCCATTCCAGCACCTCCTCCTCATGCTCCTCGGAAACGGTGTACTGTTTCCTCTCTCCATTCTTCTTCCCTTGCCTCTTCCACCCTCTGGCAGGGGATTCAGCAGGGCCTTCAGGGGCTTGAGCAGCAGGGCCTTCAGCAGCAGGGCTTTGAGGGCACCAGCAGCAGCATTAGCAGCACCAGCAGCAGCACCAGCAGCAGCACCAGCAGCACCAGCAGCTTCAGAATCAGTGCCAGGGGGTGGGATGCTGGTTCTATCCTTCTTGCCAGGGCTGGCATAAGTAGGCACCACTTCCTCTTCTTCCCTGACTGACGAACCATGGTGTTCTTTCAAGATGTATGTGGCAGCACGTCTTTCCTCTGAATGCTGACTGCGTGCGAGCTGCATCCTTTTATATCCGCAGAGCTGCCGCAATTCATACTCCCCGCATGCGCAGTGAACACTTTGCATCCGATTTACATCCAGTCAACATCTGCTTTGTTTCCTCTAGACGTCCGTGATGCATCCACGTCATCCGTTATGCATCCACCCCTTCCGCTATGTGTCCGCTTCACAATTCTCCCCTGGAAGCCCTTCGGATGTGTCATCCGCTTCCATCCGCTGTCATCTGCTAGGCTTCCTATGAACATCCGCTTCACATCCTTGCTACATACTACCCCCGTCTGTTCTTTTCCGTTCTTTTCCGTTCTGTTTATGCAAATTTTCACCACTTCTAGGAGCGGATGACAACGGATGGAGCCACCCCCGAAATTTTGCTCGTCCGCTGTGTCCTTTTTGCATACATTTTGCGTCCGTCGGCCAGTGGGACCTAGCCTTTACATACAAGTCAAAATATAGAGCTGATACATAGCTGACACCTTTGTCATTATAAAAAAGGAGCAACACATACAAAAATATCAACAATGTTTTCAAAGTAGTAACATTCACTCTTTTGTAATGTAAGATGCTTCAACTCTGCTGGGCTACAAATCCTAGAACCCTAGTGACAATAATGAAAACCAGCATTTCTGGAAGGCATCAAGTTGGGAATGGATGAACTAAACAGCAATTGTTCCAGAGCTATTTCATTATGGGGAGAGAATGCTTATTTTTGATATATCTGATAGCCAAGGGACTCATCTTGCCTTAGCAATATTTGTCTGTTCTGTACTTGAAAGACAATATTAAGACATTGGTATTTGTGATTCATGACTGCAGTTCTCCTTTTATTACTTATGTCAAGCAGTGTGTAAAAGCCAAGGAAGGACACACAGCCCATTAGCCTATAGTTGGGTATACTTAGCTAAGATCCTCCTGCTCCCAAGAGTATGAGCCTATTGGAAAAAGGAGGAAGCAATTTGTATAAAAATGTGTAAAAGGAAAATGAATTTTTCATCAATGCTGCTGAAATCCATTGTATAACACACCACAGGAGAGACTGTATAGATTCCCTTTAGGCTTTCAGTAGCTTTTATAAACTATCTTGTGGTGGACAGAATAGAGTATAAAAGCTGTCAGATTCAATACTCCACCTATCCTGCTGACCAAAATTTGCAAAGTAACAAACTTTATAATACTACCTGTCTTGCTGATGGGGAGAAAAAGAATGTATTTTCAGCAATAAACAGTTTTTACTCTTGAGTTAAACACTTGAAATTGTTTCTCCAAAGCCATTCAGTCTCACTTCAGAATGAGCTTCAATATTTAAATGGGATTTATTTATGATTAAACACATTTTAAGGAAAGATAATAAAGATCTATAATAAAGACTGACCATCATTAATCTGAAAATATATAATTTATATGTATCTGAAAATATATAAAACAAATACTAGTTCAAGTTTCCTACAATGTATCCATGCAATACCTGACTGAGTCTGAGGCCACCCCTGGATAAAAGTACAATAAAGCAGCAGCCAAAAAAATGGGCATTGAATTAATATTAGAGCTATGTGAACTCTGGATTTTAACTCTGGATTTTGACTTCTTTAAAGAAAAATCTGGAATTATTTCTTTCCTATCCAATAAAGAAAAATTGTGAATGAAATAAGATTGGTTTGATATAATCTGTTTTTAATAAACCACTGGCTTTTAATTATAACTTTGTTTCTAGATGTTCACAGATCTGTTTTTGATTATCTTTTTCAGTACCTTCTCAGTGCAGCTTTCAATACTGCACTGAGAAAAAAGAGTTGATATATACCGATCTCTAATCCATTTTATCTTGAATTCCACCTGTTTCATAAAGAAATTTACATGTCAACCAATATACATCAAAATATGTCCTCAAAACAGGTTGAGAAAATATGGGAAAGAAATTCTCTGAACTTGAGTAATCAAGGATAGTTAAAAAGACAAAGGGTCAAATTATAATTGAAAGAAGACCAATGTGGTATGAAAATGAAAAAATTGCTGATAGTACTTTCTGTTACATTTGTAATTTTAAAAAATAGTTATCTGTTGTCATAAGGTGAATCATACTAGTTTATCCTGATTTTGCTTTCATTTCCTTATGCTGATTTTTAAAGAGGAAAAAGGAGTTTCAGAAATCAAAAATGTTCCTTCCTTTGCTCAGTTCGCAATTTTAAAGAAGAGAACGTACATCTTTTTAAAGTTATTTGAAAACTTAAAACATTTTTATTTTAAAACAATTTTTGCAGCCATCATTTCTTGATATTGGAATGTTTTCAAACTTTAAAATATGTAAGCTCATTCTCCTCAAGCACACTGCATTTCAGGAGTGAAAATGAGTGATCTTTTTATAGCTTGTTATTGGGTGGGTAGCAATTAACCACTCAGGAGGGCTGCCAGTTCCTCCGCAAACTCAGTGAGGCACTTCATGCTTTAAAGTTAAATTATATTTGACATTTAATTTAAACTCATACTGCCTTCATTCAAAATAAACCCTACTGCATTAATGAGAGGAAAGGAGGGGGAGAAGGATTATTGTCTGTCTCCTGTTCCTACTGAATGTCATGTAACCTCATTTCCTTAGATTTTTTTCAGTTCAATTTAGGTATGACTGATTAATCATTGCCAAACTCCTAAGTCAAAAGGCAGCAAATGTTTCTTGGGATTTTTAACTTCGCACTATTTATTTATTTGTTCATTCATTCATTCATTCCTGTTAAGCCCCCTTTTTTGCCATCTTGCTTGTTGTGGAATATATTGTTCTTACTGTTCCTGTTTATTTTTCAAAATCTATTTTGGTTTCAACTATTACACAGTGATTTGTTCAAAGTTGCCCAGGGAAATAGAGCATCTTAATTCCTAGCATTCCACACTAGTTACATATGATCATATAATGCCATGCATAAAGATTTTTCCAACCCTTTTTTCCTATCCATTCGACTTCAGCTTTGTGAAAGATTTTTTTTTTTTAAATCTCATTCAAAGAACAGAGTTTGGATGCAATTGAGAGAATGTTATGTCTGACAATCTCACAGCCAGTAATAAGGTGATTAGAATAGCAGGAGCAGAGTTGCAGTATTAGGATGCAAACCTTACCCCTTTTTACATATAGTATGACATTAGACACATATGCAAACAGGGTGGAGTTTGTGAGATAATGCTGCATATGACACTGATTTAGCCACATAGGAGTCACAAAGAACAATGTTTGCCTATAATCAGAGGTGGTATTCAGCAGGTTCTGGCAGTGGAAATTTTGAGTAGTTTGGAGAACCAGCAAATCCCACCTCTGACTGGCCCTGCCTTCATCTATTCTCTGCCTCCTGAGTCCCAGCTGATCAGCTGGGTCTTCTTTTGTTGCCCTGCACAGGAGAACAGAGCTGGAAAGCAAGTTAGTAGGATGGGGTGGGAATGGAAATTTTACAGGATCCTTCCCGTATCACGCCCACCAAGTCACACCCACAGCACTGGTAGTGAAAACAAAAACTGAATCCCACCACTTCCTATAATGTTGTAATCTGGAAACTGAAAGTAAAAATTACAATATCAAGATCTGAAGGACAAGAGAGACCATAGTCCAGAAGTGATCCTGGATTAAGCTATTCTAGATGAGTCAGTATGATTCCAATGCAGAGAGCAGGAAGGTCTTGAAAAAGGTGCATCTGTGACAAAATGCCTTGCCTGTCTTTGCTGTCTTTTCAAGACAATTCAATCTAGTTTAGCTGATGCTTTCTATGGCAGAGGTAGCTGTCCATATCAAGATGCTTCCCAATTAATCTTCTCTTGTCTTCAACCTTTCTTCTGTCTGGCAACAATGATACTGTTTAGTATACATTGCACAGATTTGCATGTCGGTGCTACCATACTCAAGAGAATGTATGATTATGAAATGTACCTTATCTGAGCTTGGGCAGATGCAGAGTATCTGTCTTCAGTTCCAATTTACCTGCCCACCTTGGAAGAAGAAGAGATGTCTGTGGCATAACCTCTATGGAGTCTGGTGTTCTTCCAGACATGCTTTCTTGTTAGATGTGTTTGGTGGATTTGTGGCAATTTTACTGTGTTTAAATGTTGATCAAAATGTCTAGTCATTAGCTATCCCTTGAATCAATGCAAATGATCGTTAATGGGATTATATTTGAAATAATCTATAAAAAGCTGTTCTAAAGCTTTTTGACTTTAGAAATGACTGTGTGCTGTTCATTTAAGACAATAAACAAGGGCTTAGTGAAGTTTCCCCTGTTAATCTCAAATTACATTTTTATCCTTATTCTGGCACCAAAGCAAAATTTTCCCTGAAAAGGAAGTCGTTTAATGTATTAAATGATTGTGATTAATCAATAATTAAAATATGGCTGAAATGTTTGAAAATGTTTTCCCTCCCAATGGATTATGGAACATGAAAAAAACTATTATAAGAGCAGGGATATATTTGGGATTAAATAAATGCTCTGCTTCATAAATGCTCACTAATTAAAGACTACTTTGCTGTGTTTAACAGTTATTGATCACAGTGAAAAATGCAATGCTGAAATAGATTTTAAATGTGGGCTTGAGCTTTGATACATTTTGATGACATTTCTTCTTCATTTAATTTGCTTTTTCAACCTAGCTTTTTCTTGTTTGGAAACCACAAAGATTTAATGGTTTTTAAAATGTAAGGAAATTCAACGGGGGAGGGGAAATAAGGTCCTAGAAAATATAAAGATAGATGACATCATCTGTTTAGTTATTTAATCAATTTATTTAAAACATTTATGTAGCTACACATTTTATACCCAATTTAGACAGATCTCACTCAATCAATTCCTCTATGTAGCTCAAATATATTTATATGATTCTAAAACAACTCCTTTTGATCCATTCATAAATACATCTTATTTTCCATTTCTGTTCCCAAATTCTTATTGAAAGCATGCCTTTAAACTTAAGCTAGAAATATGTTTTTTTTTATTTGTGTGACAAGCATGAGATTTTTTTTCATCTACCATATCTATTCTAGCCTTTGTTCTTGCTGTTGTTCAGTTAAGTTGTGTCTGACTCTTCATGATTCTATGAACCAGAGTACACCAAGCCTCCTGTCTCTCATTGTCTCCCAGAATTTGCCCAAATTTATTTTCATTGCATCAATGACACTATCAAACCATCTCACCTCTACTGTCCCCTTCTTCTTTTGCCTTCAATCTTTCCCAATGTAAGGGTCTTTTCCAATGAGTCATCTCTTCTCATTTGGTGGTTTAAAATATTTGAGCTTCAGCTTTGGTATCTTCCAAAGAACAATCAGGGTTGGTTTCCTTTAGGATTGACTGATTTGATCTTGTGGTCCAAGGAATTCTCAAGAGTCTTCCCCAGCATCACAATTCAAAAGACCAATTCTTCAGTACTCAGCCTTCCTTATGGTCCAACTCTCATAGCCATATATGATGACTGGGAAAACCATAATTTTGGTTATTTGGACCTTTTTCAGCAAGTTGATGTCTCTATTTTTTAATAGGCTGTCTAGATTTGTCACAGCTTTCCTCCCAAGAAGCAAGTCTCTTTTAATTTGATAGCTGCAGTTTCTTTATGTAGTGATCTTGGAGCCCAACAAAATAAAATTTGTCACTGCTTCCATTTCTCCCCCTTTTATTTATTAGGATGTGATGGAACCAGATGCCATGATCTTAGTTTCTGAGATTGTAGCCGGTACTGTTTTTCCCACTCTTTTATTGACTATGAGAGCTAGTCCATTTCTTCTAAGGTATTCTTGCCTACAGTAGTAGATATAATGGTCATCTGAATTAAATTTGCCCATTCTCATCCAGTTTAGTTCACTGATTCTCAAGATGTTGATATTCAATCTTGCCATCTCATGTTTGACCACATCTAGATTATCTTGATTCATAGATCTTACATTCCAGATTCCTATGCTTTACAGCATCAACTTTTCTTTCATCACCAGACATATTGACAGTTGAGTGTCCTTTCAGCTTTGGCCTAGCCACTTTTTTTTTTTTCTGGCATTACTTCAGTTTCCATTTCCTTCTCCAGTGGATCATGTTTTGTCAGAATTCTCCTCTATGACTTGTCAAACTTGGGTAGCCCTGCATGATTTAGCTCATAGCTTCTTTAAGCTGTGGAAGCTCCTTGCCACAAAAAGGCAATGATCATGAAGGAATATTTCATTAGATTTTAGCACAAATCTGCAGCCTCCTTTCTGAAATTGTCTATTCTACTCATATATATATATTTCAGTGCATGAATCAGCAACTATAGCTTGTAAATCATTGTTTGTAGCTCAGCCTTGGGTACTAACCAGCCAGGATGATTTATCCAATTAACCATGGGTAAAATAAACCACACTGTAGAGCAACATGTGAACATGCTCCAATATATCTCAAGCATTTGGGAAAATACTAGATTGAATTGTATGAGATTAGTCTTTCTCAGACTTCATGATTCCCCCCCCCCCCGTGTGTGTGTGTGTGTAATAATGCCTATTATTACAGTAATATAATATTTATTGTAGTTTTAATATGGAAGACTGCCAGCAACACTGAAAAAAAACAAGTAGAGCATATGTGTTTACTTAGTCAAAGTTATGCTGCATTAATCGGCTAGACAGCTGGTTCTGACATTGTTCACACTAATACAATTAAAAATTGATAGGGTCCCAGCTTAGCTATAAATAGGAGCAGGCTAATGGATTGTATTAATATGACCATCAAGAACTAGCCCTGGCTAAGGGACTCTACTTAATAACTTTCTAATTGCAACTGCTGTGTAAGTTGAGTGACTTAGCAGTCAATGGACAGGTTTACATTTCCTTATAGACTAGCTGCTACTCTGTGTATTAGCTCTACACAAGAATTGTAAACAGAAAATAATTAGTTTGCTTTTTAAGCTTTCCCAAATGGTTTAAATTAACAGGAGAATGGATCAACACCAAACCTCCATGTGAGCATTTTTAATCTCCATTGATTTCTTCTTTGGTAAAACAACTGAAGCTAAGTTGGTTGACCAATTTTAAAGGTGAATGGAACTGATATTGCATTAGTTATTTAGTCCTGAAGAGCATGATAGATAGATAGATAGATAGATAGATAGATAGATAGATAGATAGATAGATAGATAGATAGATAGA
>BLBF01000048.1:4491726-4555568 GCA_015471245.1 Laticauda colubrina
CCTGCCAGCCTTCCTGCCAGCCTTCCTGCCAGCCTTCCTGCCAGCCTTGGTGCCTGCCAGCCTCCCTGCCAGCCTCCCTTCCAGCCAGCAACCCCACAACCATGGGGAAGAAGCAAAAGTCTCAGCAACCTGCCGCCATCCCTGGCAAGAGGGACAGGGCCACCCTCCCGCCCCCTGTTCCTGACTCTGCTTCTGCTGGGGCTTCTGCTGCTCGGGCTCGCTCTTCTGGTGCTGGAGCTTCTGCTGAAGCTGCTCCTGGCAGTGGTGCTTCTGCTGCTGTGTACTCTGCTGAAGCTGCTCCTGGTGGTGGTGCTTCTGCTGCTGCGTACTCTGCTGAAGCTGCTCCTGGTCCTGATGGTCCTGCTGGTCCTGCTCATCCTGCTCGTCCTGCTCGTCCTGCTCGTGCTCCTGGACTTGCTCGTACTGCTCATCCTGCTCGTGCTCCTGGTCCTGCTAGTGCTCCTGGTCCTGCTGGTGCTGCTGGCGCTGGTGCTGCTGGGGCTCCTGGTGCTTACTCTGCTGCTGCTGATCCTGGTCCTGCTGATCCTGCTGCTGCTGCTGATGATGATGATGATGACGATGATGATGATGATCCTGCTGCTGCTGCCGCTGATGATGATGATGATTATGATCCTGCTAATGATGATGATGATGATGATGATGATGATGATGATGATGATCCTGCTGGTGCTGCTGCTGCTGCTGGTGGTGGTGTGGAGGAGCAGCCCCTGATGAGGGCCCATCTGGTCCTGCCAAAGGGAGGAAGAGGCGTATGCGGGGACAGGAGAGGAGGCAATATTTCATTGAGGAGGAACACGAGGATGAGGTACTGGAGTGGCTGAGAGAGAATGACTATCTGTGGCAGAAGGGACACCGGCTGTACAGGGACACCAAGCAGAAGCAGGCTGCTTGGAGAGAGAGGGCGGAGAGTATGGGTTACACTTCGGAGGTGCTCCTTAGCTGGTGGAAGCACATGCACACCTAGTACGGGAAGCTGCACCTGAAAAAATCTGGCCAGGCCACGGTTAAGCTGACGGACAGAGAGACCTACGTCATGGCCAGGTGCAGCTTCCTGGAGGGTGAGATCCGCCACTGAGGAGCACAAGGAGCCCCTCTCACAACCCTCTCTCTCCGGCAGCCTGCTGAGAGCCAGTTCTCTTCCGGCCGAGAGTCAGTCCCTGTCTCCAGGCAGGTTTCTGTGGAGTGTGCCACGGTGGAGAACCCGCGGACAGGTGTTGTAACCATGGTGGAGTGCGTGGAGGACTCCCTGGTGCGGTGGGAGAAAGAAGACATCGAGTCCACCACAGTCATAGTCGCATCCACCCCCCCAGCTCCGCCTCCACAGAAAGGCAGAGAACCAGACAGCATGAGGGGCAAAGCCACACTGTCCCGCTGGAGATCAGGGACACCATCCGCACCAGTATAGATCTCCTCTCTCAGCTGGTCAGCACCGACTCCTCATCCTCCAACCGCAAGCCCTTCCTCACCTATGTCAACGAGACCCTCAAGAACATGGAGGAACCCCAGTACCAGGTGGTGAAGGACCGGATCACCGAGCTGCTTCACAACCCTCCAGATCCAGAGGAATCTGCTCCCACCCAGCCAGGTCTGCTCCTCCACCCCAGGTGATGTCCCTCCCATTCCAAGGCTTCCCACAGCCCCTCACCTACCAGGGCTACGGTTACCAGGAGGTCCAGCAACACAGGCAGCAGCCCTTCCCAGTCCAGGCACAGAGTCATCGGATGACACAGTTGCCACTGGTTCCACTTATGCCACCAATGCCACCCACAACAATGATGCCACCGATGACAGCGATGCCACCGACGACAGCGATGCCACCCACGCCAGTCCTCACCCAGCTGCAGACCAGACAGCCCCACTACACTACTCCTTCCTCCACCCCACAGCCAAGCCCGGCCTCAGTACATCTCTCATCAGTTCTGGGGCTGACACCCCATGGCATGGAGGAAGGACCTCTCAGCATCGCGGGTCTGAGCCAGCTGTCTGAGAGCTTCCTCAACACACTGTCCCCTGTTGTCCTCTCGGGGCCAGGCACCCCAATGACGATACAGACCAGCACTCCAGCACCACCCACCTCCACAGCACCTGGACCCTTCACCCCTGAGACTGGGCACACCTCCGAGTGACCAATAAGAGTGCCAGAGACTGGGTAGCTGGCTACCTGTAGAGTTTATTTGGACACTTGACTTGGGTCATTTTTGTTTTACAGCTTGTTGTTCAATAAAGTTTATCTTTGATTCACACACTTGCTTCATTTCTTTTTTTTAATAAAGTCTTGGTGGAATCTTTTAGAAATGGTTTAAGCCCTTGTATGCTTGTGGGATAGGTTAAGATAGCAGTGGGGTGGGCAGGGATACCTTTGGTATGGATTAAGATAGCTGTGGGATAGATAAACCTCCAGTGCAAGCATAGTGGGACTGTATGGTCCACCCTCCCTGGTGCCACACCTTTGGCCCTTCATTAGTAAGCATTGATCCACACATTTGAACATAAACACAACTCTTTATTAAATGCCTTGTTCATTGTAGGCCCACCCAACATACATGGCCCAATCTCATCCGTGTGATGAGACAGGCTGAAGGAAGCACCCATTAATCATCTATCATCCTGTCTTGCCACTCCACTGCTCCAGCTGGGGAGTTGCACCAGTGTCTCAGGAGGTTGCGCTGCTTCTTCCCTTCACGTGAGGCTCTGTTGGGGCCTTGCACATCCTGAGTGTCTATCAGGTTTCGCCCTTGCCTCCATTCCCCAGGCTCCATGTCCCCATTGCCTGGCTGGAGGTCCACGAGCCTGTTCTGCAAGACTGGATAGCGGGTGCGCATGAGATTGTGCAGGATGCAGCAAGCTTCCACGATCCTCCTCACGGTCTCTGGGTGATGCTGCATTGTGGTGAGAAGTATCTGGAACCTGTTAGCCAGGATGCCAAAGGTGTCCTCCACCACCCACCTTGCCCTGGACAGCCTGTAGTTGAAGATCCTCTCTTCATGGGTGAGGAGTCTGGAAGTGTATGGCTTCATGAGGTAGGTTCTGAGGAAGAAGGCGTCATCCCCCATGATGAAGTAGGGCATATCTTGTGTGTCGTTGGGCAGGGGGTCTGGATCTGGGAAGCTCATGATAAGGTTGCCTTCCAGCCCCTCCTTGAGGTCACTGGCGTTGTATACCTGGGCATCTGAACATGAGCCACTGCCTGAAGCATCAATGTACATGAACTTGTAGTCAGCATCGACCATGGCAAAGAGGACGATGCTGAAGAAGCCCTTGTAGTTGAAAGAAGTGGAGCCTGACTTGGGTGGTGCTTTGCAGGCCATGTGCTTGCCATCTATGGCTCCAACGGTGTGTGGGAAGTTCCACCTCTGATACCACTGCTCTGCAACTTTCTTCCATCCTTCATCAGTGGAGGGGCACTGGAGGAGCTCCTGCAGGTATTCTTCGATGATGGCCTGCACCACTTCTCTGACCACAATGCTGATGGTGCTGTGTGGCACCCTCCAGCCGTACTGCATGCTCCTGTAGGTGGTCCCTGAGGCCAGGTGGCCCAGAGTGAGTGCCACCTTGAGCCCAGGTTCCAGGCTGGGCCGGAAGTTGTTGTTTGCCTTGGTCAACCTGGGTGTCAGCCACTGCACAACTTCGTCAAACATGGCTGGAGGCATCCTCATGAAGTTCTGGAATGCCCGAGTGTCTTCGTTCCTGAGCTCCACCATCAGCCTGTTGTACAGTCCGTACTCTGCTCTTCTCCTGATCCATCTTTGAACCCAGACGCTTCTTGGCCACCTCTTTTTCTTCCCGTAGTAGAGTTCACAGAGCCTGTAGATGGCTTCGCACTGTTGCAGAAGGATGGTGGCTGCCAAAAGGATTGTGTTACGATCCACGGTGGACATGACTGGATGCTGTGGAAGAGGAAGTGTCAGAGTCAGATCTGCACAGCTGGGCTGCTGGTCTGAAAGTGAGATGCAGATGAGTTGCTCCCCCTTTTTATAGGCAGTATAGGTGTCCCTTTGCATCCTCTAGGCATCCTCTAGGCATCCTCTAGGCATCCTCTAGGCATCCTTAATATCCAAGATAGGTCCCCTCTGCGAACGTTTTTTCGGTTTTAAACGCTTTGTTTCTACTAGGCATCCGTTCTGCATCCATTCTGCGTCCGTTCCGCTTCCTCCCTGCGTCCGAGCAGATGCGAGTTGCGCGGATGCGCAGTGGATGCCTAGCGGATATAGCAGATGCGTAACGGATGCAGAATGGATGCCTAGCGGATGCAGAACAGATGCATTGGATACATTTTCCGCACAAAAGTTTTGAGCAGCCCAAAACTTTCTGAGCGGATGAAACGTCAATAAATGGATGCTGGATGGATAGAGAGGAAGCAAAACGGAGGCAGTGAGTACATCGCGTTAACCAACGGATGGTATGCTTTTTTGTCCGTTTTACATCCTCTTTGCATCCGTTGGTGCAGTGTGACAGGGGCTTTAGGGTGATATTGAAAGGTCAACTATCTTAGGGTCCCAATGGGAGCATGCTATTCCAGAGGTGGCTAACAGATTAAAATAAGACCACATCTCCTTCCCATGTACATTTTGCTTTCTTGCTTCCCTTTTTTAAAATCAGTTTTAACGTTAATATATATTATTTTAATGCTTCAATGTTTTATCTTGCTTTTATTATGATCAGCTGCCTAGAGTTGCCTGTGGGCATATAAATTTAATGTGGATGGATGGACAGATAATTTGTCAGACACTTTTGGGATGGCTTCTCAGTACGAGAGGTAGACTATAAAAGATTACATAAATGAAAGGTTTCCTTGTAAGATTTCCCAGCAAACACAATACACATTTTCCTATCATTACCACTGCCCAAGCCAGCACTTGGAGGAGAGGAACAACAAGGAGCTTATATCGTCTCCCTCCTGGCTTTTGTTTTCTTAAGAATTGCATCCACCAATAATTCTGTCACTGAAAAGGAAAAAAAATGGGCAAAGGGAACTGAAAAGAAAAGCAACAGTCCCTGCCCCCTCTTTTCATCACTCAGACATACAATCTCAAGAGGTTACTTCTTGTTTTAAAAGAAAAATAAAAACTCAGGAGAAGGATGCATGTAAGTGCATGGCCTGTCTAGTTTAGACATGAGAAGGGGGAGAAAGGGAGTCAAGAAGTGTTAATCGCATCTCTAAAGTTGCTAGGTTACTGCATCCTCCCTACAGGATGCCTGTCTACACAGTCAGTTTTGATATGATGTAATGCTTCTGCTCCAAATGATGTAATTATATTTTCCTCTGACTGAATGCCTTATTCCTTGAAATTTGGAACTGAGAGAGATGAGGGAAAATCAATCTTTATCAAACAACTGAGGCACAAATTTGTGCCTTCAATAACCAAGATTTCTCGGAGTTAGTTCTAAAAGAAAGGAATAAAGGTGATATTATGTTGAAGATGAAGTTTTCATTGGTGACTGACAATTCACTAACAACGATATGATAACTTAATTTTTAAAAAATAATTTATTTTATAATTACTTACTATTTAAATAAACTTAAACATAACTTAATTTTTTTGAAAATAATTTATTTTATAATTACCTACTGTATGTAATAATTAATCTTATCCATCTATCAAGATAGCAAATAAGAAGTCTAAAATGTTATGATTTTTGAACAGCATTATTATTATTGTTGTTGTTGTTTGTCATATAGTCAGTCAAGTGTTCACACTAGAATATAGCATTTTCATCTGCCTATCGAGTCCTTTCCAAGGATTTGGGATAGACAGAAGTGGATGTTTGATGGTGTTACAGATATCATCACAGAATGTAAACTGTTCTGAGTAAAGCTCAGCATATGCAGGGATGATACAGAAATATAATTTTATATCATTGTATTCTATTTTACATACTTATGTATTAAATTATTGTATTTTATCCTATAACTATTCTATTTTACCCTACTCTCATTTTAAATTGTTTGTTTAGAATTTTATTGGTAATACGTGTTAGATCCTGTATGTTGATATGGCCTATAGGCACACACACACTTACACACACACATTTTGTGTGTGTGTGTGTGTGTGTGTGTGTATACATACAAAGTAAAGCTGCCTTTTGCAATTGACTGATGGTAAATTTGTCAATGCCAATAGTGTTCAAGTAGCACTCCAGTCGTTTTTGGATTGCACCCAAGATGCCTATTACTATTGGTTTTTAACCTTTGTTTTCTTTTGCCATAGTTGTTATATTTCTATTTGCAGATTTTTGTATTTTGTTGTCTTTTCCAGTTCTTTCTCTTCTATTCTGTCACATTCAATATCCATTTTTTTTTGTCTTTCTTATCAACAATTGTTAAATCTGGGTGTTGTGTGGCAGGTATCTATCTATTGAATTCTAAAGTCCCTCAGCACTTTAGCTTCTTCATTTTCTGTGACTTTCCCCATTTCATGGTTTCACCTGTTCTAGTTGATTATATTAATATAATATTGTACAACATACATAATATAATACATAAAATACAATATAATATATATCATATCATATTTTGTCTAGACTTTATATTAACAGAAATGAAGCAATGAATATCTTTCCAGTGCTATAAACATTGTCATAAACTCCTTTCCATTCTTGAAATCTTGTTCTGTATGAAATATGAAATGATCAAATTATCTTTAAACTGACAGTTCCTTGTATTGCAGAAGTCAGTAAAAGAGACAAATGGTTATTTACTGTAACCAAGCTTATTATGATAATGATTCTTCTGCTCGTTCCTTTATCTACTTATTCTGCATTCTACTTCCAGTTACTACAAATTTGAGGTAGGGAAAAATATACAGAAGAGATGTTAGATTCTAATATCACCCCAGCATGAATAGGAAAAGTAATTTAGCTTTGAGAAGATGGTGACATCTAATTTTAAAGTCAGTCTCTCCATGGTATTTCTGAAATCAGCATCTTTGTGTGCCATTTTTAGGATGACAAATCCTTTCTTCAAAAAGGAGAGTGACATGTCTGCCCTCTCAGGAACTGTTCCATGGACCTTAGGTTAAAAAGAAATAGATTTTGTAGTGTATAACTAGATTAATGATCGGAATGATTTCCATAAAATAGAAGTGTCTGTGTCATCCAATCTGCTGCTTTGTGAAAGGAAATGGCAAATCTCTGCATCATACATCTGACGTATGATTGATAGATGTCAAGAAGCAGGATAGACTTGCATCCGAAACAACAACAGCAACAACAAATTATGTTACATGAAACATGAAAAATGTTACATGTCTAACCAATTAAAAGTTAGAATCCTAAAAGGCTAGTCCACGGTGTTAATGTTTTGGTCAAGAGTTTGATATTTGTTTAGAGAATGAAAACAGAAAGCCAAGACTCATGATCACATTGCACACAAAAGGTGCAGAGGGGAAAAAAGTAACAAAGGAGCATCTCCAAAATTGCTTCATTACAGCTTTTGGAATTTGAATTCAGGCTTCCAAAGGGTAAGTCAAGACTTAATGCAAAAGCTCTTTGACAAGTTATTGTTTTATATCAATACTTTTTGTAGTGGTTTACAGCATCTGCTAAAAACCACAATTTCATACAATGATTCTTGATCAAATGTAGCCCCTCTACTGACAAGTTTAAAAAGCTATATAGATTGACATATTTTATGGCAAATACAATCCAGTGATCATAACACATTTTGAAATCTAGGTTGCAGTAATTTTAGGGTTCATGGTTCACAATAATTTTGACCTTAGTACTATTTATGTTGCTCTTCAGCTTCCAGAAAAAATGGGCCATAGCACTTTAATCATAAAATTCTGTGAATACTTATTTATGTATTTATGATTTATAATTCTTGATTCTTAATGAATGTATCTTTTCTTTTATGTATACTGAGAGCATCTTCACCATGACAAATTCCTTGTGTGTCCAATCACACTTGGCCAATAAATATCCTATCCTATTCTATTTAAGTTTAAGCTGCACTGATTGAAAATATATAGATTCATGCTGCATATCATGAATCTATTATTTGAAATATTCTTTTTAATCTTTGATAAATTCACAAAAGAAAAGAAAACTAAGTTTTTGCTTAATATACTGTATTTTGAATGCTGAATGACATGATCATAAATAAATAAAAATATCTAATACTTTAATATATAAGAAAAACAGAGAGGGGGAGGGAGGGAGGGAGGAGGGAGAGAGAGGGAGGAGGGAGAGAGAGAGAGAGAGAGAGTGAGTATTTGGTTTACCAAATGAGATAAAATTATGTTTGGAACTACCCCATTTAATAGACTAAACCCTTTAATTTGAAAATTTATCCATTAAGTCCATTATGACAATGTTGTTCTTTACATCAGTTACATAATTACACAAACAATATAAATTGAAGTAATTGATGTAAACTTTTATTTAGCATGCGCTACCAAATGGTCCGCCAAAGAAAGATTTTATTGTATATACACACAGAATTTGAATAGCTAGAATGAAAATCTATAACATAGGAAGAAAATGCAATGTCTGCTAGATTAATATATTTAATTTGCTGCCCATGTATGATTGTTGTTTCTTTTTGTAGGAAGTTATACTAAAGTATATGAAGTTTATGCTAAACTTGAACTCACACTTTCGCATCTCAAACTAATGGCAGATACATCAGACCCTGTTGCTCAATTTATTACTAATTTAAAATCTTTAATGGAAAACCATTTTAAAAAAATATGTGAATTGTTTTCCATATGATTAAGGTTTTACTGAAGCATGAACTTTAGATTTTAAACAATAAGATATTAAAATTATCTGAATGAAAACAAGCTCATGAAATATCAAAATTGATCCGAATGAAAGCAAGTTCTATGTACTGAAATAAGAACAACATTGTCATGCAAAAGATGATGCTTTTAGACTAATAGATGTAATTATTACAATTATTTCTATACCACATATTATTTCATGAATCCCAGCAGATAAAATAACAATGCAGCATAAGTACAATAATTTAATAATAATAATAAGTACAATAATTTAAATTTAAATCTTCCACTTAGAGACAAACAACCTACTCTCTAATAAATTATTTGGTTTCAGAAAAAAACTATCCTGCAATCTGTAACTCTTACACTACAAAAACATATGGACTATACAACTCTATTGGGGCAAAGCAATAGACACAATCTACATAGACTTCTGTTAAGCCTTTGCTTCAGTGGTACATGACAAACTACTGGTGGCATAAGGTATTCTGCAACAACTAGAGGAGTGGAGAACTCTTCTTGTGAAATATTTCTGGACTTTCTCAACTGTGTTAATATCAGATACGCAATGTGGGTTCCAGACTGATGAGCTGTATTCGAGTATTGGTCTAGCAAATGTTTTGTATGCTCTAGTTAGTAGTGTAATATTACCAGAGAAAAAGCTACGTAAGATTAGGTTAACAACTCTTAATGCCTTTTTAGCTATGTAGTTACAGTGGGCTCTAACACTTAGATCATTAGAGATGAGTACTCAAGGTCCTTGACAGAATTTGGATAATCAACAAGATATTGACTATTCAGCTTGTATTTTATTTTCTGATTTTTTTTTTGCCAACATGTAAGACAGAGCATTTATTTGTTGAGATTTGAAGTTGCCATTTGTTTGACCATTCTGATACATAGTCAAGGTCTTTTTGAAGGATAGTAGTATTGTCTGTGGTGTTGAACAGCTTTACATTGTCAGCGAAGAGAACACAGTTGCTCTTGATATGATCACAGAGGTCATTTATGTAGAGTATGAAGAGAGTTGGTCCTAGAACATTGCCTTGGGGGACACCACAAGATTTTAGTTTTAGGAGTAGTTTGTCATGTACCACTGAATCAAAGGCTTTACAGAAATCTATGCAGATTGCATATATTGCTTTGCTCTGGTCAAGTTGTGTAGTCCATATTATGAAAGGGAAAACAAATCTACCTATATTTAAGTATATCTTGATAGAATCTGAGATTTTTAATGTTATTTTTTATTGTTATTTATTTAATTTTATTTCTAAAAAAATTAGAACATAGCCTGATTTATGTAATCTGATTAGGTTTCAGAACTTTAAACTCAAATTTAAACTCAATTGTGCCTTTGATTGTTCTGTTCAACAATAAGAGGTTATCCATAACAAATCTTTGTATGGTAGCATTGATGATTTTGGACTACGATATCTGGACAGCAAAAATATGAGTGATTATTTTGATAATAGCAAATGGATAGAAAAATTCTCTTCCTTGACAGACTTGTGCTGACCAGATATGGTAGCTATAAGTAGTACAAGCCTATAGGCTATTTCAAAAATCCCCTTTTTGTAGCTCATAACTGTCAAAAACAGCCAGATTTCCTCTCATTTTAAGATAGAAATACTTGAAAAAAGAATCCCCAGTCCTTATGGCCTATTCACACATATAATGTGGATTATCCATTTTATGGTTCTCAGGCTCTCTCCCCACCCCTTTCCAATTTTCAGTGATCATCAAAAGGTCCACTTTCTGTTCCATTGCGCAAATAAAGCTTGGCTTATTTGGATTACTTGACACGGCTGAATTTAGATTTAATGCACTATGATTTATGACTTACATTTACTGTGTGAATCTCGTCATTTATGCAGAATAATAATTTTGTAATTTCCCTAAAAATCTAGCCAATGTCTACTTATCCTTCCTTCCTTCTTTCTTTCTTTCCTTCCTTTCTTCCAAGCTGTTCTGAAATTAGATTTTTTTATTTCAGCTAGCCTTCAAAAATTACTTTCCTGCAATAATATTAGATTCATCTTCACAACACACAAAAATCATAATGATTCTTTTGTGTTTGGTTGTCTGTGAATATTTTCTCCAAACTCTAGTTGTCCAAATCTTTTCTAAAATCCCTTATATGTGCTTATTCATTAATTTCCCTTTGGTTTTTTTCTGTTGGTGTTTAATCAAAAAATCATCTTAACAGTGAGATGGGTGACATAAAAATTCATTCATTCATTCATTCAATCAATCAATCAATCATCACCAGATATTCTCATTCCTTCCTCCTATGCCAACTTTGTTTTCAAAGGTTAGAGCTAACCCACACCTGTAGTTCCATTCTCTTTTTATAAGTTTAGTGGTTGAATGTGTTCTTTGCTTAGTTAAAAAATAATAATTAGGATCTTTGTCTTGCATTTTTAGAATGACAAATCCTTTCTTAAAGAAGACGGTGAAATGCCTGCCCTTTCAGGAACTGTTCCATAGATTTTAGGTTTGAACAAGAAGAAAAGATTTGGTAATGTGTAACTAGATTAATGATAGGAATGATTACCATAAAATAGAAGTGCCCATGTCATTCCCCCATCTGCTGCTGCCTCAGCAAGAGAATAAATAAATGCCCACATCATATATCGCACTTTTGAAGGATAGGTGTCAGGAGACTGAAATGGACTTGTATCTGAGAGATATTCAGTATTGTTAAGATTGTAAGAACCTTGTAGGAAAAAAAACATGTAAAAATAAGGGTGTGCTTGCAATCTGTATGGTTTGTTATTTCAGTCAAAAGATTGCTATTTGTATGGAAAATAAGAATGGAAATTTACATATGATCAATTGCGAATAAGTATAAAAATTCTGGAGAAACATTCACAAAGTTGATGTTTAGGAGACCTTGAGGATTTGAATTTAAAAGCTCTTTGGCTAATTCTGAAAAGTTAAAAAGGATCAGTCCTGGTTAGTATCATTAGAAAATTTCAGAGTTATAAACTAGTTTTACAAATCAGTTCTAGATAAAGGCACTGGCATTTGTGGGCAAGCAAACCACATGGACACATCCATGAATTTACCAAAAATTGAACTCACTTCATTTTAATAAAGATTTTGTCCAGTTGTAGATTTGGGGTTTTGTTTTTATTTTTACTCATGAACAAACACATTTATTATTTTTCAGAATACTTCTTCACTTAGGACCACTCATAATTCTCCATGAAAGATTCATTTCCACAAAATAGAAGGAAACAAAAGGATGCAAATAAAGTTTATGTTCAAAAGACTGAGTGTAGGGAAGTATTTTTCCAGGCTTAAGTCTTATACTGGTATCTTCCTAATTGCTGAAGCTTGAGGCTACTCTTTATTTTTAAATACTCACTAGTGGAGAGGAGTCTAAATTCTCAGTTCATATACATTGTTCCAAATTATTCTGGCACTTTCTACATTCTCTGGCTGCTGATTCGCAACATCATTTTCACCATCGCTTTGATGTCCTCAGCTTTATGTTCTATAATACAGGTTGGTGTGGTTATCTATGTGGCCTTGTTTGTGAGCGATCATGTGACTGTTGCATCAATACACTGTGATATCATCTGCACACACAAAAAAAACCCCAATCCCTAAACATGGTTCTTCAAAGCCAGCTGGATAAAATAAAGCTTAGAGAGAACGAGTGTGGGGCAATGATGATAATGAGAAATAAATGCATCACACTAACATGAATGTATCACCAGTGATGGTTGAAAATTGCTTAATTGGAAGATACCTTTTGACATGGAGCAAGCAGGCAATTTCATCTAACCTTTACATAACTTTTGAAAGGTTATCAGATTTTTATTTGTTTCTTGTTCCTGCAAGTGAACTCTCTGATGATGTTTTTTTGCAAAGCCTCCCAGACAAACTTTGAAAAGTGGCTAGTTTGCACATTTTAATAAGCAGTGATTTGTTCAATTGGGAGTTACTGAATTAATCTCAATTGGTTGGGTGTATAATAAATTAAGTCATAAACCATAGTTTACAAACTATAAGAGCTAAGTCTATATAATGTGCTAAATTGAGCAAATGGCATCATAGTTCAGTGTGAAGTGAGAGCTTAAGCCCATGTCACACTGCACCAACGGATGCAAAGAGGATGTAAAACGGACAAAAAACCTTGCCATCCGTTCGAAAACGTGATGTACTCACTGCCTCCGTTTTGCTTCCTCTCTATCCGTCCAGCATCCGTCTATTGACGTTTCATCCGCTCAAAAAGTTTTGAGCTGCCCAAAACTTTTGCACGAAAAATGTATCCAATTTGTCCGTTCTGCATCCACTACGCATCCACTACGCATCCGTTCTGCATACGTTACGCATCCGCTATATCCGTTAGGCATCCGTTACGCATCCGTGCAACTCGCATCCGCTCAGACGCAGGGAGGAAGCGGAACGGATGCAGAACGGATGCAGAACGGATGCAGAACGGATGCAGAATGGATGCAGCACAGAAACAAAGCATTTAAAACAGAAAAAACGTTCGCAGAGGGGACCTATCTCGGATATTAAGGATGTCTAGAGGATGCCTAGAGGATGCCTAGAGGATGCCTGGAGGATGCAAAGGGACACCTATACTGCCTATAAAGAGGGGGAGCAACTCACCTGCATCTCACTTTCAAAAAAGCAGCCTAGCTGTGCAGACCTCTGCAGCCTTCATCTGACTCTTGCTCTTCCACAGCATCCAGTCATGTCCACCGTGGATCGTAACACAATCCTTTTGGCAGCCACCATCCTTCTGCAACAGTGCGAAGCCATCTACAGGCTCTGTGAACTCTACTATGGGAAGAAAAGGAGGCGGCCAAGAAGCATCTGGGTCCGAAGATGGATCGGGAGAAGAGCAGAGTACGGACTGTACAACAAGCTGATGGTGAAGCTCAGGAACGAAGACACTCGGGCATTCCAGAACTTCATGAGGATGCCTCCAGCCATGTTTGACAAAGTTGTGCAGTGGCTGACACCCAGGTTGACCAAGGCAAACACCAGCTTCCGGCCCAGCCTGGAACCTGGGCTCAAGGTGGCACTCACTCTGCGCCACCTGGCCTCAGGGACCACCTACAGGAGCATGCAGAACGGCTGGAGGGTGCCACACAACACCATCAGCATTGTGGTCAGAGAAGTGGTGCAGGCCATCATCGAAGAATACCTGGAGGAGCTCCTCCAGTGCCCCTCCACTGAATAAGGATGGAAGAAAGTTGCAGAGCAGTGGTATCAGAGGTGGAACTTCCCACACACCGTTGGAGCCATAGATGGCAAGCACGTGTCCTGCAAAGCACCACCCAAGTCGGGCTCCACTTATTTCAACTACAAGGGCTTCATCAGCATTGTCCTCTTTGCCATGGTCGATGCTGACTACAAGTTCATGTACATCGATGCTTCAGGCACCGGCTCATGTTCAGATGCCCAGGTATACAACGCCAGTGACCTCAAGGAAGGGCTGGAAGGCAACCTTATCATGGGCTTTCCAGATCCAGACCCCCTGCCCAATGACACGCAAGATGTGCCCTACTTCATTGTGGGGGATGACGCCTTCTCCCTCAGAACCTACCTCATGAAGCCCTACACTTCAAGACACCTCACCCGTGAAGAGAGGATCTTCAACTACAGGCAAGGCGGGTGGTGGAGAACGCCTTTGGCATCCTGGCCAACAGGTTCCAGGTACTTCTTACCACCATGCAGCATCACTCAGAGATCATGAGGAGGATCGTGGAAGTTTGCTGCATCCTGCACAATCTCATGCGCACCCGCTACCCGGTCTTGCAGAACAGGCTCGTGGACCTCCAACAAGGCAATGGGGACATGGAGCCTGGGGAATGGAGGCAAGGGCGAAACCTGATAGACACTCAGGATGTGCCAGGCCCCAACAGAGCCTCACGTGAAGGGAAGAAGCAGCGCAACCTCCTGAGACACTGGTGCAACTCCCCAGCTGGAGCAGTGGAGTGTCAAGACAGGATGATAGATGATTAATGAGTGCTTCCTTCAGCCTGTCTCATCACACGGATGAGATTGGGCCATGTATGTTGGGTGGGCCTACAATGAACAAGGCATTTTATAAAAAGTTGTGTTTATGTTGACATGTGTGGATGATTATTACATTATTATTGATAATAAAGGGCCATAGGTGTGGCACCAGGGAGGGTGGACCATACAGTCCCACTATGCTTGCACTGGAGGCTTATCTATCCCACTGTTATCCTTACCCTTCTCACAGCTATTACTCATCCCAAAGGTATCCCTGCCCATCCCACAGCTATTACCCATCCCACAGGTATCCCTGCCCATCCCACAGCTATCTTAACCTATCCCACAAGCATGCAAGGGCTTAAACCATTTCTAAAAGTTTCGACCAAGACTTTATTACAAAAAAAGAAATGAAGCAAGTGTGTGAATCAAAGATAAACTTTATTGAACAACAAGCTGTAAAACAAAAATGACCCAAGTCAAGCCAGCTACCCAGTCTCTGGCACTCTTATTGGTCACTCGGAGGTGTGCCCAGTCTCAGGGGTGAAGGGTCCAGGTGCTGTGGAGGTGGGTGGTGCTGGAGTGCTGGTCTGTATTGTCATTGGGGTGCCTGGCCCCGAGAGGACAACAGGGGACAGTGTGTTGAGGAAGCTCTCAGACAGCTGGCTCAGACCCGCGATGCTGAGAGGTCCTTCCTCCATGCCATGGGGTGTCAGCCCCAGAACTGATGAGAGATGTACTGAGGCCGGGCTTGGCTGTGGGGTGGAGGAAGGAGTAGTGTAGTGGGGCTGTCTGGTCTGCAGCTGGGTGAGGACTGGCGTGGGTGGCATCGCTGTCGTCGGTGGCATCATTGTCGTGGGTGGCATCGGTGGCATCAGTGGAACCGGTGGCAACGGTGTCGCCCGATGACTCTGTGCCTGGGCTGGGAAGGGCTGCTGCCTGTGCTGCTGGACCTCCTGGTAGCCGTAGCCCTGGTAGGTGAGGGGCTGTCGGAAGCCTTGATATGGGAGGGACATCACCTGGGGTGGAGGAGCAGACATGGACTGGGTGGGAGCAGGTTCCTCTGGGTCTGGATGGTTGTGAAGCAGCTCCGTGATCCGGTCCTTCACCACCTGGTACTGGGGTTCCTCCATGTTCTTGAGGGTCTGGTTGATATAGGTGAGGAAGGGCTTGCGGTTGGAGGATGAGGAGTCGGTGCTGACCAGCTGAGAGAAGAGATCTATACTGGTGCGGATGGTGTCTCTGATATCCAGCAGGATAGTGTGGCTCTGCCCCTCCTGCTGTCTGGCTCTCTGCCTTTCTGTGGAGGCGGAGCTGGGGGTGGTGGATGCGGCTACGACTGTGGTGGACTCGATGTCTTCTCTCTCCCACCGCACCAGGGAGTCCTCCATGCGCTCCACCACGGTGACAACAGCTGTCCGTGGGTTCTTCGCCATGGCACGCTCCACAGAAACCTGCCTGGAGACAGGGACTGACTCTCGGCCGGAAGAGGACTGGGTCGCAGCAGGCTGCCAGAGAGAGAGGGTAGACAGAGGGGCTCCTGGTGCTCCTCGGTGGCGGATCTCACCCTCCAGGAAGCTGTACCTGGCCATGACGTAGGTCTCTCTGTCCGTCAGCTTTACTGTGGCCTGGCCAGATTTCTTCAGGTGCAGCTTCCCGTACCAGATGTGCATATGTTTTCACCAGCCGAGAAGCACCTCCGAAGTGTAACCCATACTCTCTGCCCTGGCTCTCCAAGCAGCCTGCTTCCTTTGGGTGTCCCTGTACAGCCGGTGTCCCTTCCACCACAGATAGTCATTCTCTCTCAGCCATTCCAGCACCTCATCCTCCTGTTCCTCCTCAGTGAAGTATTGCCTCCTCTCCCATCCCCGCATATGCCTCTTCCTCCCTTTGTCAGGACCAGATGGGCCCTCCTCCACACCAGCATCAGCAGCACCAGCAGCACCAGCAGCACCAGCAGGATCATCATCAGCAGCAGCAGCAGCAGGATCAGCAGGACCAGGATCAGCAGCAGCAGAGTAATCACCAGGAGCCCCAGCAGCACCAGCACCAGCAGCACCAACAGCACCAGCAGCACGAGCAGGACCAGGAGCATGAGCAGGATGAGGAAGACCAGGAGCACGAGCAGGACGAGCAGGACGAGCAAGTCCAGGAGCACGAGCAGGACGAGCAAGTCCAGGAGCACAAGCAGGACGAGCAGGATCAGCAGCAGCTTCAGCAGAGTACACAGCAGAAGCACCACTGCCAGGAGAAGCTTCAGCAGAAGCCCCAGCAGAAGCAGAGTCAGGGACAGGGGTTTGGAGGGTGGCCCTGTCCCTCTTGCCAGGGATGGCGGCAGGTTGCTGAGACTTTCGCTTCTTCCCATGGTTGTGGGGTTGCTGGCTGGCAGGGAGGCTGTCAGGCACCAAGGCTGGCAGGAAGCCTGGCACCAAGGCTGGCAGGAAGCCTGGCACCAAGGCTGGCAGGAAGCCTGGCACCAAGGCTGGCACGAAGCCTGGCAGGAAGGCAGGCAGGCAGGCAGCAAGGCTGGCAAACAGACAGGCACCAACGCTTGTAGGCAGACTGGCTGGCAGGGAGTCTGGAAGGCAGGCTGGTAGCAAGGCTGGCAGGCAGGCAGACAGCAAGGCTGGCTAGGGAGGCTGGCCAGGAGGCTTGGAGGCAGGCTGGCAGGAAGGCTGGCAGGAAGGTTGGCAGCAAGGCTTGCAGGCAGGCATGCAGGCAGGGCAGGCAAGGACTCGATGTATCCTGCAGCAGGTCTTTCCTCCGAATGCTGACCATGTGCGAGCTGCTTCCCTTTATATCCGGGGGGCTTGTGCAATGCATCCCCCCCGCATGCGCAATTAATGCCAGGCATCCATTAGGCTTCCGCTGTGCATCCGCTAGGCTTCCACTCTGCATCCGCTTCATCCGCTGTGCATCCACTCTGCATCCACTTCATCCGTTCCGCGTCCGCTTTGCTGAGGCCCCCCGGAAGCCCTGCGGATGTGCCATCCGCTCTCATCCACTTCCATCCGCTAGGCTTCCGTTCTGCATCCGTTTTCCATCCGCTCTGCATCCTCCCCGCGTCCGTGTTCTGCTCTGGTTGTGCAAATTTTTGCACCTTTTGAGAGCGGATAACAACGGATGGAACATTTTGTTTGTCCGCTGTGTCCTTTTTGCATCCGTTGGGCAGTGTGACAGGGCCTTTAGCTAATGTGACTTGTATTTGCAGAGTTGTTGGCTCATTTAACAGAGAAGGGAAAGCAGAGATTGGGCTAAGTGATAAATAACAAAAAATATATTGAAATTTTATTGGAAGACAAGATGGTGCAATGTTTATGTTGTTGGACTGGGACTGGGGTAATCCAAGTTCAAATCCACCATCAGGCTCAGAAGATCATTGGATGATTTTGGACCAATCATTCTGTACCATCTCAGCCTATCTCACGGTGTTATTCTTGCAGAGATAAAACCAAGATCCCTTCCAAAGCCACAATTAGTTACTAAAGTCTTAACTTCAAATCTAGATGTAGGTATGTGTAGTTTTTTTTTACTTGGGCTCAATCCCTAATAGGATCTGGTCCCCAAAATCAGATGTTTGCTGGAAGTCTGCTACATCTACTTAGGGCTTTTTGATTAATTACTGAACGAGAGCAAAACCAAGTAATGTTCCACTGTCTTTGGCTAAGCCAGTCAATAAAATCAGCAGAGTGGGTCAGTCAAAGTTTGCTTGAGTCATTGATTTTACCTGCTTTTCCTTGGATACTTGATTTGGTGGACAATCTCTTCTAATCTTTTAGTATAACTAAGAAGATCTAAGAAGAATTTTAGGGCTTAGCAATTCCAATAAAAGAATGATAGCTTGGTTTATCTAGCAGGTGCTATAAAAAATGGGAAACCTGATAATTCAGATCTCAAGATCAATGGAGAGTTTTTGTTCAATTAAACTATCTATATATATAAAAGCAAAATACCACTCACACATGGTCACAAAATCTCCAGAACTGTAAAGCCTACAAAATTGAAATTTGGCATTGGTTTCTAGGTGCTCACTAAGAAAGGAATTTTTAAAATGACCATCAATGCATTAGTATTTTGTATATTATTATTAATACAATCTGATGCTTAGGAGTTCTACTCCCTCTCCCCAACTGAAAAGAAATCTGTTCAAAATGCAAAATACAAGCAGAGGAGAGGAGTTTCAGTTTCAGTTTTAGCTTCATAGCACCAAGTAGCTTTAGTACAGAACAGTTGAGCTAAGCCATGCCTAGGCTCCTTACTGTCTCCTTCTTGCTCACACAGCAAACACTGCTTCAGTTTCCAAACAGCCTTCAATTCTCTCACACACTGACAGGATGCTAGCCAGATGAATACCAATGGATGCTTATAGGCAGAGGCACAACTTTTTTTCCCTTATTTTCTTCCCCAAAATCTAAGCCCGATCATATAGTTTTGCAGTGAAGCATGGGTATCAAGCTAGTATAGATATAATCTGCACCTTCTACATTTTCAGATTAGATCTTGCTGGTGAAATTGATTGAATAATTTGGAATCTTTAAATAAAATAGACACATTTCCTGTATATTTTATGACTGCCAATATTATTTACACTGAATAACATGTCACCATACACTCAAGTTTGACACCATATTTCTTTCAATGACCATGATAGCCTTCAAATTAATAGTGTACATTTTTTTCTGTTATCTAAAAATCATGGTAATCTAAACTAATCTAAAATTCTGTAGTGCAGAATATATTATGCAGCAGTTCTTAATTTCCTTTTTCTGCATGATTCTGCTTCAGAAAAAAGGCAATATTTTATACTTAGTTCTCCAAGGCAATCTTAGCAAACTGACTGTCCCAGTAATGAAAGGGCAATATTTCTTTCTAGCCAATTCTCCAGGTACATTGCCTCGTGAGAACATTTTTTGTTTCTTAAGAGACATTTTTAGATATGATAGTAAGTGTCTGATGAAAACCACAATGATGATACAATGTGCCATAATGTCATGGCATAAATGGCATAAATTATATGGTTTCAGAAAAAAACTATCCTGTAATCTGCAACTCTTACACTGCAGAAACATATGGACTACACAACTCGATCAGGGCAAAGCAATCTACATAGACTTCTGTAAAGCCTTTGATTCAGTGGTACATGATAAACTACCCCTAAAACTAAAATCTTACGGTATCTCTGGAAACTGCATAACTAGATAGAAGCATTCCTGTCAAACAGATAACAAATGGTCAAAATTGGGAGCATTCTATCAAATTCTGTACCTGTCAACAGTGGTGTCCCCCAAGGCAGTGTGTCCCCCAAGGCAGACCAACTCTCTTCATACTCTACATAAATGACCTCTGTGATCATATTGAGAGCAACTGTGTTCTCTTCACTGATGATGTAAAGCTATTCAACACCACAGACAATACTGCTACCCTTCAAAAAGACCTCGACTATGTATCAGAATGGTCAAACAAATGTCAACTTCAAATCTCAACAAATAAATGCTATATCTTACATATTGGCAAAAAAAATCAGAAAATAAAATAGAGGTTGAATAGTCAAGACCTTGTTGATGATCCAAACTCTATCAAGGATCTTGGAGTACTCATCTGTAATGACCTAAGTGCTAGAGCCCACTGTAACTACATAGCCAAAAAGGCATTAAGAGTTGTTAACCTAATCTTAAGTAGCTTTTTCTCTGGTAATATTACACTACTAACTAGAGCATACAAAACATTTGCTAGACCAATACTCGAATACAGCTCATCAGTCTAGAACCCACATTACATATCTGATATTAACACAGTTGAGAAAATCCAGAAATATTTCACAAGAAGAGTTCTCCACTCCTCTACTCGTTGCGGAAAACCTTATGCCACCAGACTTGAAATTCTAGACCTAGAAAAGCTAGAACTATGCCGCCTTCGGTCTGATCTAAATACAGCACATAAAATTATATATTGCAATGTTCTACCTGTCAGTGAATACTTCAGCTTCAACCATAACAACACAAGAGCAAACAATAGATACAAACTCAAGGTTAATTGCAACAAACCATTAATTAAAATTACACCATTAAATTGACATTTTTAGTATTATGGTACTACTATGTTTTATTTAAAATATGTCATTCTTCAAAGATTTAAAGAAATGGCAACATCTCTTTTTTATTATAATAAATTCATATGCTCTAAGCCATGATTTCTTTAATTATATTTTAAAATAAGCCATACACAAATAGCTTAACACATCATACTAAGCCCTAAGCCAAGGAAAGCAAATAATAATAGTTGAACTTGTCATGCCAGAACCAATTGTGGTTTAAGCCCATATTTCAACTCTGTTTAAGTTTCTTGTCTATTTCACCAGATATTCAGATTGTGTAGTGTCTTCTTTCTTCTTTTGTGCTACAATCAGATGACTGTTCATCATAATCTATTCTTCCTCATCAACTGTTCTTAAGGCTTAGTGGTTGTTCTATTATTCAGCCCATTTGCTGGAAAACATTGCTATCTGGATTCTTTATAAGATGTTCTAAGTGAAAAGTTCCAAAAGATGCAGTTCATCTGTGGAACTCTGTTAATATTCTTCTTTCCATATCCTGGTTCAGCCAAAAATCTGATTTTCCTGACTTTCCAAAATCAGTATCAGCTTTTTGTACATAAGTCAAAAAGTGTAGAGATATTATCTCCTTATATCATAATTATACACTACTAACAACATATATACATATGGCATCTTGCATAAGAGGCACTTAAATATTCTCTATAAACATATTCAGGCTGCTAATTTAAAGTGCTTGCTCTTATTAGCAATAATCATCAAAGTACTGCTTTATAGAAAAAAAAATCTAAGAAAATGCATTGCCTTAATTTGTGCACTGTTTTCACTGATTTTTTAAAATCTAGATTTCAGCCTCCACTTTCAGTATAGGCTGCTGCTTCTAAACAAAAATACAAATAAATGCTGCTTTATAGCAAGAAATTAGGGGGTGGAAGAAGGGAATAATTTTTGGATAGTTTAATTTACTGTAATTCAACAGATATTCCCTGGGGTTGAAAAACAATATTACATACTTCTGTTCCTAACTCATATGTAGATATCATCTGGAATAATCTCGGTCCACTTTTCCTGCCACAAAAGCCTCTTATTGTTGTTCATTTATTTATATGCAGAATCCTAATCTCTCCATCCCCACCCGCCATCTCTTTTCTATCTCCCTAGAGCTTTCCCTGTCTTCTCAAGATAGTAAAATATGCCTAAAGGGACTGTTAAATGTGCATCTTAAATTATTATCACTAAGAAAGCTTATCTTTACCATGGACATAATGATTTTCCATGCTTTAAATGCCACCATATATCTTCCAGCTACTTCCAGTTTGGAAATGCATTATTTGTTGACCTAAAATGTCGGTCTGAATTACCATGTGGGTATAATTGGGTGGGATCCAGTGTAATCTGCATATTAGATAATGCCCTGCCTGTATCATACAGTAAAATTAACAATAACAGTATAATGGAGTTGAAAGGGTCCTTAAAGGTCTTCTAGTTCAACCTCCTGCTCAAGCAGAAGACCCTATACCAGTGGTGGCTAACCTTTTTGGGCTCCTGTGCCAAAAACTGTGTGCATGCTTGGATGCTTGCGCTTGTGTACCAGCACCCCGAAGGCAATGTGTGCACCCCCATGCCCCCTTTG
This sequence comes from Laticauda colubrina, assembly GCA_015471245.1. NCBI lineage: Eukaryota > Metazoa > Chordata > Lepidosauria > Squamata > Elapidae > Laticauda > Laticauda colubrina. The sequence goes on from BLBF01000048.1 coordinate 4,514,138, forward strand.
CATGTGCACGCAATCCCTACCCACCCCCAATGCCCCATTACCTGCACTGCACCTTACAGCTGATTTTGGGCTGTTTTTTGGAAAAACAGGAAGTGATGAAACGGGGCTAGTTTTCAGCCTGCAAAGCTTGCAGAAGCCTTCCTCAAGCCTTTGGGAGGCCAAAAAAAGCCCCCAAACTCTCCGAAAATCAGCTGTAAGGCATGCACAAGCACAGTGAAGTAAGTTTGCCTGCAGCTCACGTGCTGGCACAAATGGCTCTGCGTGCCACCTGTGGCATGCGTGCCTTAGATTCGCCATCACGGCCCTATATTATTCTGGACAAATGGCTATCCAGTTGCTTCTTAAAAATTTCCAGTGAAGGAGTACCACAACTTCTGAAAGTCAGCCATTCCACTGATTAATTGTTCTCACTGTCAGGAAATTTCTCCTTAATTCTAGGTTGGATCTCTTCTTGATAAGTTTCCAATTATTACTTTTTGTTCCACCCTCAGGTTCTTTTTGACAATTTGGAGCTGCCCTGTCCATTTCTTTCTTCTGAATTAAAAGACTCTGTTAAGCAATATCATCTAAAATGCTTGAGAATTAGAAAAATAACCTAGTTGGAAAGTTAAGAGAAGCATAGGAACAATTGAATAGGGTAGGTTTTTAACTAGCTGTATTTAATGTCTTGTGTGTGGAAGCAAGGAAAAAGTAGCATTCACAATTGCAAATGACATGTGCTAGACTAACTTTCACTTTGTAAGTCTTGAATTCTTCTCCTTAATTTTTATTATCTTCTAATAAAGCTTTGCAAAGTGGAAAATGGTATGCTAAAAATTATGTTGATAGCTTAAAAGAAAGAACAGATTTTAACTGCTAGACTTAAATGTTAACCTTTCTGGTAGAAATTTGCATAAACAAAACAGGAAGGCATGTAATAACCAGAGATATTTTGACATGGAGCAAGGAGATTGCAATATCACAATATACTTTCCAAACGCTTACAAAGAAACAACTTGTTAGACGGAGCTCCATTCAAAATCCAGGAAAGAAATACTTAGACTCTTTAGTTTAGAGAAAAGACATCTTTTACTGAAAATGAAGTGGTAGCAACCAAAGAATTCTGAATCTGAGAAATTAGGCGCGCAATTCACATATACAAAGTGATGTAAATGTTCCCACCCCCAATAGTTCAAATGACACTTCCAATTAGAAGTTGTGGATATGATCATGTGGGCATCTTCAGGTGATGATGAGGCCTCTGTCCGTTGACCTTGGCATAGTTTGATAACGGGTTGCAGTTGCGCAGAGAAAAGAAGGCTAAGCAAGAAATAGAAACCTAACTCTATTGTATGCTCCCCCCCCCCTTTATAAAAACCAAAAATTTAACCCCCCCCACCCCCCTCCCCCGATTTTCCCTCCCCCCCCCCCCCCCCCCCCCGTTACTTATGGCAGTCTAAAGATGCAAAGCAATAGTAGAAGATCTTGAAGGCTGACACAACTAAAATTATGACTCAGGATAGCAATATGTATAAAAGTCGACTATGATTGCACCTCCTCGTATAGTCATTTGTTGCCTTTAAAATATTTCCAATGGCATTACTGCCTTACATATATGAATACCAAGGATAAAGAAGTCTTAAGTTGCATAAAATCTTATCATGTAGAGAGGACAGCAAAAAGCTATCAGCGTGTATTGGAGCATTTCCTTTCTTCCCAGTGCTTCATGCCCAGCAAAATAACAGGCAAGGAAAAGAATGGGAGAAGAGAATTAACATCACCAGCTACTGGTGACAGTTTTCTGCTTCTGTCCATTTCCTCAGATAGACCTTAATTTCATCTCTGAGGCAGATGGAGTCTGTTTGCATATATGTACATGTTTGCGCATGTCCCAGAACTTATTAATTCCAACCTTCTGTTTCTCCTCCAGTGAGACTGTAAGCACTCGCTGAGTAGTCAGGTGTGGTTAAGTGAATTATTTCTCATTTTTAGATTTGCATGGATATTTAAAAATAAGGAATTTGATTTGGATTGTCTCCTGCTGTACTTATTTCTACTTGTGGTATTCATTTTTACACTGAAATTTTAACCTTTTGTTTCTTAATGTATTCTTAATGTATTCTTAATATCAATGTATATGTGTCAGAATGTGGTATGTATGTATACACACACATACATAATGCACAGAAAAAGATCTTAAGATAGATCTTTTAAAATATTTTTCTTAAAACAATTCACGACCACAATCAAATAAAATGAATGTATTAGAAGCATTACTAAATAAATAGTTGAGCTTGAATTGCATATTGGCAGTGAGCGTGCATCATCTATGTTTCTGGGGCCATTTTCTCATTTGCACCTTCCCATGCACAAACACATCCAGCCATACCATTTATAATAAAGCACTAGTGAAACAGGCTTATGTCATCCTTAGCTATGCTGAGGTTAAAAGTAGTGTTTTCCTTTTTATCCATCATACAAGGACAGCCACAATGTGAATGAGATTTGTTACCATTATTTTAAAGTGAAGCCAGGAACCAGCAGTAGCTGCAGCAGTGGTAGAAGAGCTCTTTGTAGCAGCTATAGACAAGTTTCCACCAGCATAATGTTGATATCAAAGATGAAGGTCTTTGGCATATAGAGTCTGTGCTTTGGCTCGCCGTAGACTAAATAATTACTTTGAAATGTCCAAGATAACATTGGAAACAATAGAATCTTGGATAATGTACATTTGGTTTAACACAAATAATACTTCAGTATATCTACTGTGTGCACCTAGTAAAGTGAACTTTAGCTCACAAAAACTAAGAAAAAGTTTTTAAAAAAGCTTTTACTAAAATGTGATAGTTGGGATGCTACCTGGATCCTTCTGATTTTTGGCTATAATAGACTAACAGACAGCTTTCCTCCTTCTTAGCACAATGTATGAACTTACTGCCTCAGTGATGGGGGCCAATAACCATTTCACATATCCAATTGCTCCTCTATAAAATAGGACTTGCACCTTATCCAATCATAAAACATAAAATTTTGGTTTTATAGAAATAACGGTGAGGTTAGTTGGATCAAATTGGCACACACTTTCTTTGTTCCCCTGTCAATCATCCTTTCTCATCACTGGTGACATAGGCCAAGCCATGTGGGGGAGAGATTAGAGGATGCTGGAGTAGAATTCCCATTGGGGAGAGAAGAGACTATTCAACAGGCAGTTTCCATAAAGGGTGAGGCACAGTCATGGTGAGGAGGTATGGCAGCTAGCTAAAAAAGCAGCTGGGGGGCTGGAAAAGGAGAGAAAAGGGCTTGTTAGGAAAAAGCTTACTTTGCTGTGCTTGAGTCTGCCATCTCCAGCTGTCGAAGCAAAGACAGAAAACAATAGTGGGGTGGAGGCGGGAGGGGAATGTGGTGGCTTGAAAGTGCCAGAGACTAAAGAGCCCTCCATAAGACTTGTCATCTGCATCTGACAAGAGCGCCTTCTCTCCCCCCCCCCCCCTCCTCATTCATTTCTTTTCTTCCTTTCTTCTCCTGTTTGCTGCAGCTGTGGGATTTTCAAAGACACTGTGCAAACAGATGTTTGGCTTAACCTGTAGACCTGTCCCTTCCCTCCTTTGCTCCTGCATAGGCAGATTTAGAAATGTTACACTTGAGAAAGGATGGGCATCTAAATGTCATTTTAGTGCTTGGACTTTGAGAAAAATCAGCAGTTGCAGTTCTATCTCAACATTTTAACACCAAGCCAATTTCATGTTCATAAGAAATTGAATTTTTCAAAATTCTAATATTTGGCAATGGTTGGGGCCAGGGGTGGGTGGGGAGGGCAACAAATACTCTATTGAAACAATAAAAAGATAAATAAGACATCTCTTGTGGCATAGGTAACTAGCATTTGTAATAACTGAGATTTAGATTTGGGATATTTTATGTAATAATAATTTGCAATTATGTTATTGTTCTCCTGTTTGATAAAACTCATAGTCCGCTGAAGAACAGACACTTTTTTAAATGAAGAGAGACACAAAACACTTTGAAAGGAAAAGCACAATGAGGGACATCAAACTTTTCACCATTTTGCAGAACATTCTGTTTTGGAGAGATGGAGTCTTTTGCCAGTCTCCAGTTTTAAGAAGTGGAGAGGGAACAGCAGCTGAGCAAAGTTCCCTGCATTGTTAGAATGGAGAGCATTACAAAGCTCTGCAGGAGGCATTAGACACAGTTGCAAGGCAATTCAGAAGGACAGGAGTCCATGGTGGGAATATTCAAGGATTGTGTGGAATAGGTTTAAAAATTAGGTTCAGGCTGAGGCCACAACTAGAGATGTTTGAGAGTGTTGTCTGAAGCCTGGATAAGATTGAGGAGGATCCTAGTAGCTTTCTTTTAGAGAAGCTAAATAATTCATCAAATGACACATATCGTTGCTAGTGAATAAAATTTTATATGTATGTGTGTGTGTGTGTGTGTATGTGTGTGTGTGTGTGTGCGCGCGCGTGTGCGTGTGTGTTATGATTATGTATGTGTATGTACACACACATAGAGAGAGAGAGAGAGAGAAAGAGAGAGAGAGAGAATTTTGCTCCCTAGAGGCAGTGTGTGACATTGAGTTATTTAGCTTCTCTAAAAGAAAGCTACTGGGATCCTCCTCAGTCTTATCCAGAGTTATCATCATTCTCAAACATCTCTAGCTGTGACCCCAATATATATGTGGCCCCATACATACATGCATGCATACATCCATGTATCACTCAACTTCGTATCAAGCACATTATTTGAGAGAGAAACAGGGAATCAGATGTTGTTGAATAACCACATTCATTGTTTCCAGTCTGCATAGCTAAAGGTCAGGGGAAGCTGGATTTGTATTTTTGACAACATCTGGAAAACGGCCACACAGAACAAATAGCGGTAAAAGGGGATTCATAAGGAATTTAAATGTGAGAGTGACAAAGGCGATTGTTCATTTAAGATATTAAACTCATTCTTAGATTCTTTCTTGAATGGTCAAACATTGCAGCTCTAAGCCTCCAAAATCTGATCGCGGGGCAGTTGCTGAACCCCCTTGGAATTTTGCTGCCTAGCAGAATTGACCAGCCTTTTCCAACTTGATACCTCCAGATGTGTAGGACTTCCAGATGTATAGTTCCCATAGTCCTTTCTTCCAAGTGCAGAATATTGGTCCATGTCATAAAAGAGTCAGAAGTAACCAAATTCAGCAAGAAGCATCCTTGTTTGCTTTACATGATTTGTAGCCAAGATCTATTGCAAGATAGAATATGACTCTTAGTTTAGAAACTTTGCCGCACCGATTACATAACGGTATTAGCCGGTGATTTAAATTGTTCTCCGAACACTAATGAAATTAGTCTCGCACTTTACAGTCACTTAACATTTCCCAAGACACTAATAAAATTAGGCGAAGTTTTCCTCTCAACAATAGCAACAGTTCGGCAAATAAGAGCGCTTGACAGATAAGCGCGGACATTTTATTATAGTGGCACCAATCCTATTTCTGGCATGTCTAAAAGCTGCGTTTTAAAATGTCGTTGCTGCTGCTGCTGCTAAAATAAAAACAAGTTAGCGGCATGACGCTAACGGTTGGTGTCTCCCCCACCCCACCCGGCTTAGAGGAAGAGATCCCTGCCAGGAAAACTAAAGAACGGGACGTTCCCCGCTCCCCCGATTTCCATGCAAATAGTGTGTGTGGTACACATTTAAAAGATTGTCATTTATATTTGGGACTTGGGGAGGGGAAAGAAAAGAGGCTCCGCTCATTGTTCTCCCTTCAAGCTTCTATTTGGCAAGAGCGGACACACACACGCCGCCAAAACGGCGCTTGTTGTGTATCCAAGGAGCCGCGCGAAGGAGGAAGGAGGAAGAAGCCGCCCCGGCCACTTTTGACAAATGAGTGACAAAGGCGGCGCCCATTCAGAGCCTCACGCAGAGGCGAAAGGCGTTCGGAGGAGCCCCGGGCCTCCTCAGCCAATCGCTGTCAGCAACCTGTGGCGAGGAGGCATCGCTATGGCAACCAGTTGGACCGGCCATGTGCTTTCGCTGCCGACGGCGCGGACGAATATAAAGGCGGGGCAGAGCGGCAGCGCAAGGCGGTTGGGATGGGTGGGCGTTTGTCCTCGCGCCCTTCCCCTTCCCCCACCACCCCCCTCAGTTTCCGCGCGTGCAGGAAGGGGGTTCTCGCCTCGCGATGACGGACAGCTGCTCCGCTGAGGAGGCGGCCGCCGCGCCGGGGGATCCTACAGGCGAGAAAGGCGGGTTGCCTGCCGCCCCGCTCACCCCGCCGCCGCCGCCGCCGCCGCGGAGGACCCGCGTGGGACTTGAGAAAGCCCGTCAGCGCCGCCTCCCGCCTTTGTGTGGTGGCCTGGCGACGTCGAAAGGCGAAGGGGGACGGGGGCCCAGCGTGGCAAGAGGAGAAGGAGAAGAAGGGTGGCTTCTGGAGCGGCCGTTTCTCGGGATGGGGAACCCCTCGGAGAGGCGAGTCACGGCGGCAGGTAAGGGACCGTCTCTGCGGCGCCTCCGGCAGCTCCGTCCCTCCAGCGAGCGCCCTGAAGGGAAAGTCTCCTGCCCAGTTCTGGTCACGCCAGTCCAATAGGACCCGGGGCTGTGGAGGAAGCGGCTCGGCTCGGCCTGGCCGGACTGACAGCTTAATGCTTCCAATCCCCTCCAAAAAACCCTCCTGGCTTTATGAAAGTCCTTTCGCCGCGGAAAACGCCCGCCCTTTCCCGCCGCCCTCGCCTCATCTTCCACAAGCCCTGGATACCCAGGAGGCCTCAGCGCCCGGCGGGATTTCCAGTCCTTCCTTTGAGTTTCCCCCCTCTTTCTCGGAGTGTGAAGGGGAGGTGGGTGATTGGGTAAAAAGAGATTTCCCTTGGAGGAAAAAAAATAGTCCCCCAGGATGGTAGGCACTGGAAGTTGAGTGAGGGGGTTCATCTTTAAGAGATCTGTTCCTTTCACCCAAGGGTGTATCTTGGCAGCCCAAGGTGGCCTTTTCCAAAGATTGTTGAAAAAAGCCTTTCACAAATCTCTCTCAGGATTTCCAGATCTCCTTTATCCTCGACTGCATTGCCCCATTATCGGCTTCAGAATTACACCATGGATTCTAGAAGTGGCAGTTTTTCCATAAGGTCTACTGTACTTAGTGTGTGCTCCTTGCATAGCAACACACAGAAAATTGAGAAGACCTGCAAAGTGTTGTTTCCCCTCAATCATTACTTAGCTTGTGTCGGAAATGGACTTGCAAGGTAGAAAACAAAGTTTGGCATAACCTTTTTCATACACAGTTCTCCCAGAAATTCTTCCCTGCTGATGAACACGTGGATTGTTCTTGCTTGTATGTCTGATTCCTTATCAGTAGTCACCAACTCACAATCTGTTCCTTTAATTTTCATTTATGTTGCTTTGGTTATTGGCAGGGAATGGTGTGGAGTTAAGTTCAGGATTTCTGTCATTTCATAATGCAAAACATGTATGTTTTTAATGAAATTTTATTTATGGAAATAGTGTGTGTGCAATACATATTGTGAAGCATCAGGATGATAGGAAACAATGTAAATACGATAGTATTCAGATTAGTATGGATGTGTAAAATGTATGTATTAACACTTATGTTAATAAGCGTTAATAAGTGTTAATAAGCAAAATATATCCTGAAAATTGTTTTTCTTTAAACAATTAAGTAGTTTTGAGTAAACTAAACAATCAAGGTGAAAATGCTAATATTTCAACAGATCTGATCCTGTTGAGATTTATTAAGTATCAAATGAAATTCAAGTCTTAAAAAAAATCAACCTTTTTTCACATACCAAACATTTCTTCCTTTTTCTTTTTCTGCTTGATATAAGAGATGGCTAGAAAAATAAACAACAGTTTCTAATTTTATATATAGACATATATATACCTTTCTTGTAAACTTTTCAATGCTTTTAACATTTTAGAATGTCCTAATGTCACAAAATTAAGTTCCCTGAAAAATGGGGGTAATAAAGAACTGTAGCTGCATTCTGTTTTACTTTGACTTATCTTTTTAATGAGAAAACAACATATTACTTTCTTTTTTTAAAAAAAAATGCCATGATGACATCTTTGAAAAATTGTTGAATCTAATAAGTTCTCTTTTTGTTGATAAATGTATAAAATATAAATGTATAAAGTACCTTCTTAAATGTTAAAGTACCTTCTTCTCCAGTTCTTTGTGGGGTTGAAGGTTGAGGAAGGACCATTGTGTCGCTTGAGATGAATAGATCTGTGGTCATGGCATGACCTTTCTCAGTGATTTGAATAAACTGGAGTTCCCAGAAATCCATCTGCTTTTTGTATATGTCAATTTTGTCTAATCTTTCCAACCTAGAGTCTCATAGTAGTAGGAAAAGTACTTTCTTCTTTGACTGCAGCTGTCTCCATTTTCAGTCTTCATGAAAGCATTCATTTGACCTTGTTTCAGATAATGAACTGACATCTGCCAAAAATTATTTTGGATCAACATCCAAAATGTTGAAGGACAGAGAACTATGAGGACCTTGTTTCCCTCAGATCAAAACCTCTTCCAATTTTGAAGAATCTCTTATGAGACTCAAACACTAAAGAGATCGTATTCTAGTGAGGAATCTGGTAGTCAAAAAAAAAAAAAACATTGTTACATCTAAATACTGTTGTTACCATCAGGCCTTGTTCCTGTGTTCAATCATATTGTATCACACATTCACTAGATATCAGTTCGTTTAATTTGATAAGAACTTTTACAAAGTTTTTGGGACATGCTCTTAAGTCCGTCAAAGTATTAAATAATGAAATGCTAATGAGTATCATTGTAAAGTATAAGGTCCAAAGCAATAAAAATCCTAATTTAGTGTAAAGAAGATTTCAGTGAATGCCCTTCCTAATGAGACAGTTAATTTGCACCTTTTTATTCTAAAGACAATTTTTTTTCTTCTCTATTCTACTTAAAGGTCATTGTTAATTTAAACTTTAGGTATGTTTAATCATGTTTAATCAGTTTAATCAAGAATGTGCTCCCAGTAAATTAATTACCTCAAAACAGAGTCTGTTGATTTCAGTGGAATCATTCTGAAAAATGTAGCACACTTTCACTTTTTAGGTTAGTATTTATAGATAATTTCTCTTGGATTTAAATGTTAGTTTGCAATATATTGGAAAGAAAAGGTCAAATGTATATTAATTCAAGTTTATTGTTAGAAATAATTATTTCATCGGCACTCTTTTTCTTCCACTTTGGATTCTTTCCCCCCTCTCCTTTTTTTGGCCTGCTTGAATGGCAGATTTGCAAGTACAATTTCATCAGTACAGAGGAACAATAGCTTTCAGTAGCACAAAGGATTTCTCCCACCCTGAATCTCAACCACAATGCCTCTTGCTCTGATAATAGCTTCTGAAAAGATTTTGTAATGTAGAGAATTAATACATGATTATTTCTGCCTGACTTCTCCCATTTATTAGGTTCTAGACTGTATTCTCAATTAAAAATAGAACTCAGTTTATATGATTTTAAAATTCATATTTTAAAATCAAAATCTTAAAGTTGTATACCTCTCAAGAAATCTCAAGTTTATGTTGTTTGTGTTTAAAGCTGTTGTAATATATGATTAATTAAAAACTTTAAAAATATGAAAAAAGCTTCAGCGTAGTATACATAATTAAATTCTACTGCTAACTTGTTACTGAAAAGAAAAAGAAGGGACATATTTTTCTTCACATAAAATCTGCCGGTAATACCTACTAAACAAGTATGCTCCTTACTTTAGTCAGCAATAGCTTTTAAAGTTTGCAGGCTTTCAGTTTTTCCTCTTTGGCTGAATAACAATTCTACTAATAAAAATTGTTTGTTAAAAGAGCCAACCCATTTATAAGGACAAAAATGAAAAATACTTTTAAGATTATCATGACAATGTAAGATAGTATCTATGTTATATAGTATTACTTTCCTAGGGTAGTATCTATTTTGATCCAGAGTTGTGTTAATCACAGGTTCTCTAACTTTTCCACATGGGAATGTTTGCACAGTTTGCAAATAACGAATGATTTGGAATATGTCCTGGATTGTCACTCAAGTAGTCCTTTCCAAAGAAAATTTCCCTTAAATTATTAGAACTAAGGCAAATCACCCTTGGCCAATAAAGAATTATTCTGTTCTATTCTATTCTATTCTATTCTATTCTATTCTATTCTATTCTATTCTATTCTCCCTACCCTACCTTACCTTACCCTACCATTCTGTACCCTACCCTACCCTATATTTTTGAAGAAGAACTCTTTGAGAAAGCATCTGAGTATCCCTATATACTACTGCATCTGACCATATTAGCTTTGCCTTGCTTTTGACTTTTTTTATGGAACTCAGTCTTGTAGGGAGAAGGTCACTGATGGATGGTGAAAGGACTGCATTCAGATGTTGTGCTATATTGCAAAATTGCTTTCTGATGCAATATGAAATAATTTTCTGATTAACAAGACAGTGACTTTGGGCAACAGGTTTTGTAGTTCTTACATTGCATAGTGGTCAAGTACTTATAATACAGTTGCTTTTTTATTGGAATATCAGGGCTTTTAAATCAGCATTTGTTAAAGATTTCACTGCCTGCATCAAATGGCTGCAGGTTTTTCAAACATAAGTCATGCTAAAGGTCATTAAGTAATCATGATAGCTTTAATGCTGAGCTATTAAAGTTCAACATTAAATATATAGTTGGGATGTTGTGGCACTGTGGTGGGAAGTATGGGGTTTTTTTTATGAATTTATATTATTGTTTTATTAATGTTACTGATTATCAATGTAGCATATTTTTTAAAATTAATATGTAAATATGTAAAAAATATTGGTTCCCCCTGCTATCCAACTATCTGTTCCCTTACTCTTGTTATCTCAGCTTCCAGCCTCTCATTTCTCTAAATGTGAATAATCTGAACATGTAAAATTCATACATATTTTAAAAATATTTTGCTTCTTTCGCTTCACCCAATTTCAAATGAGAACTGATTAGTCCTAGATTGGTTCTAGGCTAAATTTGATGGTTGAATTCAGAAGAGAGGAGAGATTGCTTAATATTATTCGCATTGCCTGGGTTTTGAAAGAATGCTCTCTTTCTTTCTATGCACTTCTTTTATGTTAAGGCAGGAGACTTTGGGGTGGATACTGATCTTGGCTTGGAGGCCAGGCTTTCAGAAAACCAGCTTTCGTTTCACTCTTTTTTTTCTTGCTATTTAAAAAAACACATTTCACATAGGAGGCTCACAGTTATGGGATTCATAATAATGTCTCATAAGTATTTTTTTTCCGACAGTAGAGTGGGGAAACAAAGAATTGTATTATAAGTTATGTCATCTGCAGAGAATCATTTCTAGAACAGTTAAAATTGTTAAAACCAAAATTCTGGACATGCTATATCAATGGCAACTTATTCATCATCAGATGCTCCCAAACTGAAGAAACATATCACCTACTCAATAATTCCTTGGGATCAAATTCACATGTGAACAGGCTCCATTCCTCAACATTAACATAGACTAGACAATGGAGAACTGGAAACCATGTCTACCACACACCCACACACACTGACCAGATTCTCAGTTTCACAAGCAACAACCCCACTGTACACAAAATAAGCTATGTCCAAACCCTCTTCAGAAGGGCCAGGGCACACTGCAGCATCACAACACTAAGAAAAGCAGAACATCTGGTTGATGTCTTTCTCCATAAAACTATCCAGAAACCTTCATATTCTGACAAACAGCACCCAAACCACACCACACCACACAGCCAATCACCACATAAAAAGTAACCCCACCATACACATAAAAAGTATTGGAAATGACAGCCAGAATCCTCCAACCTGTAGGAATAGAAATAGCCCAAAAAACCCACACACAGCCACACTCCCAGGAATTATCCAGAACCAAAGACAAGCTACAGAAGGATGAAAACAACAATATAATCTATAAAATTAACTGTAACCATTGCAACCAATTCTTCATAGGACAAACATAGCAATTAAAAACCAGGATCCATGAATACCAGCTGGCAGTCAAACAACATGATCCAAATCTTTAATCTCTACCCACACCAACATCAAACAGCATGAGTTCAATTGGAGCAACATAAAAATCATCAGCCATGCTATCACCCGCCATACTTATGAGTTCATCAGTGCCTAGTACTCCACAAGCAATTCTACCAGTAGACATATTGACCTACAACTAGCTTATGAAGCCCCTACAATCCAAATCAACCAGACAGCCAACCAAAGACAGCACCGACCTCAACAAACCCAACACACCGCTGCTATCAGTTCATCTCCCAATGACCCTGATCTGATGTAACTTCTCTGTCACAAGAATCTCACTGATGACTCATACTTGACCCATCACAAGATCCTCACTTGACACACTCAGAAGACCACTGATACTGACTTCCCCTAAATTCCACTGAAGATGTTACTTAGCCTGGTAACAAACCATTAGGAAATCAACCCACAAGCTCAGAGAAAGAACCTTCAACTTCATATTTAAAACTGCCTCCAAATGTCATCTAGTTTGCTTTTGGATTTTCTTGGATTCTTTTATCCCAAGACAAAATTTACTCCAAATCTCTTTTGTCAATGACCTTTCATTTTCATTCAAATTTTCATTCATCTGCACCTTGATCTGACCAGGTGAGGGTAAATAATATTATGGAATGAATTTGGTTAAAATTCAAATCCCATCCATTTTCCAGTTTTAAAAAAACAATTTTTTACAAATGTATTGGCTTTTGTGCTACTTCTTCAATTGGAACATAATTTGTCCTTTATGTAGTCTTGAATTCATATTTCCACAAACCTAACTTTAGTAAAATGATTGTTTGATATGTTGTCTAATACATATTGCATACTTTTGAGAATGATTCTTGAAGTATCTGCAATCTTTATAAAACACCCTTAATATAATTTGCTTGGGTTTAGCTTGTGTGAATCCAAATATTGTGGCTTATGATTTATGTTTTGTAATTGACCACAATAGATTTATTAAACTGTGGCTTAGCCATTGAATGAAATACTGGCACTGTTCATACACTGCCTTAATGTTGATGTTGATCTTTCAGCAACTCCTTAATACTGTCGGAAGCTTGTCCCAGTACTTTTCAGAGTGCTGATAGAATTTCCTGGAAATTTTAAAGATGCTTCAGTAAATATCCTCAATAATTGAGCCTCTCCTTAGTTGGAAAGATGACAAGTTATATAAATGTCCCAGGGCTGGGATTCTGGAGCTGTCCCAATTGTCTCAAGTGCTTAGTGCAATGAAAGGGTCACAGGTGGTCAACTTTTCCTAGAATACTTTCTACTCCAGTTTTCAGAAAAGGAACCTCAAACATTCATCCAGAATTTTTTTTCCTGATAATAGACTGCAAAGGAATTTTACTATTAAGTAGTCTAAGAGAAGTTTTGTTTGCAATCTGCGCTAGAATGAAAAAAAGATTCCATAGACATCAAAAGCTTGCCTAATAACTGAACTGGCTTATTGTATGACATGACATTACTCAGCTTGCCAAATACTTAGTCTTATTGAAGTCAAACCTAGCCCCTACCGCAATGATAAATCTGTATTTTAATACAGGCAAAGCTAAACAGAAGGAGTATTAGAATAGTTTAGAATCTTTCACCTAAACAGTATTAAATTCATGGGGGAAGGGAATAGAATGCAATTGAACAGAAGACAGGAATTCTGAGAGAGCAAGTGCTCATCAAGGACAGACTGGTTTAGCAAATAATTATAAGCTTTTTGGAAAATCCCATATGTTAATTTTTTGTTAAGGTTGGGCTAATAATGTGGAGGGGGAATTAAAGTGGAATCTGAAAGTTGTTTAAACTTTTTAAATAAAGACTATAAATTGCAGGCAGTTCTGTATAACTGCTGGCTTTAGTTTCTGACCAACTATAAAACTAACATGCACTCATTTTGGGTTAATTTGCAAATAATCTTGCATCTACATGCAGAGTCAGTAGAGACAGCAGAGACCACAGAATTCTGTTTATATTAGGTATTTATTTTATTTTCAATTTTTAAAAACCTGTTTTATTATCCTTACAAATAATTCAAGATAGTCAACATATCTAATATATCCTTCTCCTCCTGTTGTCCCTACAACAACTCTTTGAGGTAGGCTACGCTGAGAGAAAGAGTGACTAGCCCAAAGTTACCCACCTACTTTGTACCTAAGGTGGAACTAGAACTTGATGCCTTACCTACCAGACCATACTAGCTTTTATAAACTTTCTTTTATAGTTGGCCTTTTTATCATTCTATCTCAGAATAATCAAACTGCTGAAAAAAAACAAAAATACACAAGAGAAATAGAACAAGTAGGTGATAGTATGATAGAAAATCCTTTTGTGCACATTACACTTATTTTCTGGTTTTTTTTTAAATTGTGGTGACCTTTCTGACAAAGATGTTTATTTGATCTGCATCCAAATTTCAGTCCTGAATAGATTTCTACCACTTTCAAATAAAAAAATAGGGTAATTTCTTTTCTTTGTGTGCAACTTAAATAGTTGCCCTCAACCCAGTCACTTCATCACTGATGCTGCTTCAAAGTGCTGATTAATTTGAAGGGAAAATGCTTTTATTTGAAAGGCAAAAGTGAGGCAGAGCACATCCACCTCTCTTTTTTTTGAAGTAATATACTGGGTTTGGCATAGGAGATGAGCTTAACACTCTGGGCCTGTTTAAAATAGCACCCAATATCTTCATTTTCAACAAGAACCAATTTGTAAAGCAGCCTGAAAACCCATTCAGGTCAAAGGATTTGGAGGGGTGGATTTTGTTATGTAAATGACCATCACAAAACAAACTTAAATCTTTAGCAAACTTGAATATGTATGTTTTAAATAGTGCTGCTGAAGGTGAAAAAAGGTGTTCTTTCTTCACAGTACCTGCTTAATAACTTGCTATCAGTATGAAGATATTCCTGATTAGAATCTCGAAGCCTAAACATTTCTCATAGTGGGGATATTGTTCTTCAAGCCAAAATCTATCCTGCATTCAGGTGAATGCGGAACCCATCCAGCTCCAAATTTAAGAATAATTACAATTTTCTCAGACATTCATTTATGCATAAGTGTGAAGAATCTGCATTTCCATCACCTGTAACACCTCGCAAAATACAGATATTGGTCCCATTTTATAGATAGGAAATTGAAGCTGGAAGAGGGACCATCATGTGTGAATTTAAAACTAAATCAGTTCTTCCATGAAAGTATGTTATTTATTTGAATATTTCCACTGAAAACATAGTATTTCAAATAATCCTATTTACCCACACACACATAGATTCCCTCTCAACATTTTATGGATTATTACCAGTGAAGTAAACTGGCATCTCCTGAATGTATCAATCTCAGTCTGATTCTAGGCGTGTTTAACTTGCAATTCTAAACACACATGACTGGGAATTTTTAAAAAAAATAATTTCCTGAGCTTGGGCAAGGTGTTTTATCTGATTCTGTATAAATAACTTATTTCTGAGTAACACCGCTTAGAAACTGTCCTTAGAGACTCTTTGATTTGCAGGCGCAGGCCATCTTAGTTACAAAGGCTTGTGGGTTAGTGGGTTTCCACTAACTATTATGTGCTTGGTGTGAAATCTTAAAAAGGCCATTCGTAAGGAAAACTAATTACAAGGTAATCTTACACCCAGCTCTGAGGAGCCTGTCTTGTAGAGCCAGTGAGTGAGTATTCACATTCCCCAAGATATGTGAACTTAGGATCCGAATCTTAGAGACCCTCAAGAGAGGATCAGATGCAAACATAAAGTTCCCTTAGCAACCGCCATTGATGTTTTGGTGTGTGCTGCAGAAAAAGAAAGGGTAGTATGGAGACAAAATAGGAGTGGCGCGCGTAGTTCCTCCCCATCTAAGATATCAACTGTTGAACAGCACTTAAGGGAGGCGGGCTCGGTAGAATATCAAGGATGGCTTCTTTTCAGAGCTGGGATTCACATATCGAATTGCGCTGCAGTAGGTGCTGATGAGAGCTAAATCTACCACAGACCCGGCCACGCATCAAATTCTGGAGAAGAATAGGAAGGCTTTTCCCTTCACTTTGCTGTGGCTGCACAGCACTGCTGCCGGGGAAGCGTTGGGATGCTTTCGAAGCAGTTGGTCCAGCCGCTCCGGAAAGTGGAAGGATCCGTTGCGCAAAACCGCCCCTCCTGAAAGATAAAAAGGGGGCGAATCTGGCCAATTTTTGGACGCTCCTGTTTAAACGGAAATGGCGATTTCCAGAAGGTTGGAGGCCATTCAGCGAAATGCTAACGGTAAAGCTAAGGCCAGGTCTTTAGGCTGCAGTCCCAAGGACTTGCTTGTCTCCAGAAAGCAATGCTACGGCAGGAGGAGCACAACAGTGCACCTCTCTTTCCAAGAAAAGCAAACGCCGGGCGAGGGGGAGAATCTGGCTTGAAGAGCTTTGAGGAGTTGAAGAAAAGACCCTTTTCCTCGAGAGCCGTTGGATGGCACTGGGAAATGGGCACCCAGAGAGCGCGCCTCTCTCGGATACTCGCCCAACCCAGAGTGAGGAGAGCGGCCTCGGAAGCCTTCTTGGCTTCAGTTGGAAAAGAAAAGTTGCCTCGCAGCGGAATGGCAGTCTGCGCAGACTGCAAGCGTTATTAGAAAACGCGCCCGCACCGGAGGCTTAGCCAGAGAGCTTCTTTGCAGCCTGCTTTCAAAGCGGGACCGTGATTGCTTCTCTACTTGCTAGGGCTTTCCTCCTTTGTTACTGCTAAGGACACTGACTCTGCCACCTTGCTGGGCAGGGAAGGAACTTTTGGGCAACTGTATACCTTGCTCCTTTCCTTCCGCAACCGGCTGCACAGCCGACCGGGGTTTCTTTGGAAAACGCGATTCGCAGTTTGTAGCATGCATTTCTCTGCACATAATGCGTTTATTAGGAATTGGATCCTCTGAAGCCCTGTTCTCGGCTCGGCAGTGCCTCTTTGCGATTACTCCGCTTTGCGGAGAGAGGGAACGGGCGTGGAATTCGACTGGCTGAAACAAAGTTGTCCTTGGGATCTCGAGACAGGTCGTTTTCTGCCTTATTTGGAGGCAGAGCCCGTCATGGTCGAGAGGGACTTTTCCCAACCGAGTTGCTTCCGGCTGTGTTTTCGAAGTAAGCCTATTTCAGTTGAGGCGCTTCCAGTTCTGGGAAGTGGCTGATGGAATTTAACTTCCTTCTCTGCCAAACGGAGACTAAGGTATCCACACCCTCCCCTTTCCCAACACCCACGCAATGAAGATATTTCCTTTGAACCGCTCTCTTCCCGGCAATCACGACCGAAAGGGAGTTCGGCGTCGGGATGAAAGTGGTCCTAAGGACACCCGGCCGAGCGCCTGTTCTTTGAGAGGCGGTTCTGATTTGGCGGCTCTGGGGTCCCTATCCCACTCCTTTCCGCGCCTGGAGAAAGGGAAGAGACAGGTGGAGATTTGGAAAGACACTCCTCCCGTTGGCGAGGGGGCGGGAGGAGGAGGAGGAGGGAGCGCACGCACGTCCTTCCCGGTTGCTCTTGCGTTTTGGAGCGGCGGCAGGAGAGGAGTTTAGGTTCGGCTTCATTTAGCTTGACAGTGAAAGTGGCGCGAGCGGCTAGCGATGGCCGCCCCTCCCTGAGAAGCCGGGCGAGAGTGCGCTCTTCGGGCCTCTCATGCTGCCTCCTCTCCGGCGAGCCTCGCTCTTCGCAAGAAGACGCAGAAGAGTCGGTCGGACCTGCTTCTGCCTTCCTTTCTTTTAAGTGGAGGTCACTAGCGGCTAAGAAGAAGGCTAATTAATGGCAAGCCCACCAAGATGCGGTTCCAATTACTTCGGCGGCTTCCCTAAGATAGGGGCAGGAGAAAAAAAGAAGAAAATAAAAGGGAGAAAGAGAAAGCAAGTGAAGAATAAAAAAAAGCCCGCTCGAGGCTTAATATAAGTACTGCTTGTGGACGCGGCTTTCCGGGAGGAAATTAAATGTAGACTAGGTGAATGCAGAGCAGAAAATTACTGAAGATAGGCGTGATAATGAATAGGTCGGGCCTGGCAGCGAGAGAGGAAAGATCCGTGTGGTTAGTCCACGAAATGAGGCGGTGAAGAGGACTTGGCTAATTGTTCGCATCTTAAAGCGGCTGGAGCTGAAGCAGGAGCGGGCTTTTCCATTCATTTCCCTGGTAAATGTGAAGCGCTAGCCAAATGAGCGCGCCTGCAATCTTCCGTGTCTGGCTTTTCATAGTCAGGTTGCAATTTTAATTGTTGCTAATATAGCTTATAATGAAGCTAATGAGGGGAAATTATTGGACAACTTTTGTGCGAGTGGAGCACAAAATGCATCACTTTGTATTTCTTCCTTTTTGTTGCTACGCGCGCACAGAGACTCGCGCATAATTTAAAAGGCAACATTGAATTACGTTTGAAACGTTTCCCTTTCCCTCTCCTCCTTTTCCTTAGAAAAGAGAAAGACTAAACTTTATTTCGTTCTGTGAACAATAAGGTGGAAAAGAAAGAGATGGATTTTGTTTTCCCATGTGAAAATTATTCTCCATAAAAAAAAATAACAAATAGATTTTTTTTGGAGAAATTATTTGAACAGATATTTGGAACGATAAATAAAACAGAAGAAATCCACTTCCCATTTGTATAAAAAGTATCATGAGAAAAGCTGACTATAAAATAGATTAAGCTTATTGTTGGAATATGTCCTTTCTGAAACCAAGTTTGCACAATCCAACAGTTGAATTGTGTTTTTTTTTTAAAGGTATAAACAATGCAGTGAGTGTTATCAAAATGTTATCTTTTTAATTTAAAATGCAGAAAAGGTAGTTATTTGGGGCAGTTAATTTTACTATTTACATTTATTTTAGTGCTTGTTATTTTGCTTTTGTACTGTTTAAGGATTTGCAACCTCCAAACTTAATGATTCTTGTTTTAGAATGCCTCCATTTAGTGTTTTTCAAAATATATAAGTAGAAAACAAAACTTACTCAACTTACTTGTATGTGTGCATGTGTATGTGTGTGTGTAGTATGTATGTAAATAAGGAATGCGTGGAAGGATCTCATAAAAATCAGTTCCAAAGAATTTAGATCTGTTTTGACAAAAATAATTGCAAACACTACAAATTTACCTGCTTAATAAAAATAACAGCTACATTCAATTAAGAATTGTCTCTCTAGCAGGATTAAAAATGTTAAAAGTGGACAATGAATAAATAAATTCTCCCTCCCCTTCCTTTTTTTATATTGATGTAGAAAAACAAGCTGGAACTTTTGCCTCACCATGCTCAGGAAGAGAAAGATACCACCAAATTTATCATACTGACACTCCTCTCCATTGCTTGCATTTTGGGAGTCCTTATGACTTCTGGAGTGATCTACTGCCTCCGCCATGGTTCTCATCACAAACTAAAGAAGTTGATAAGCCTAGGCTCTGATCCCAGCTCGGATGCTACTGCCACTTATCAGGTAAAAGTGACTTTCTCCATTCCATCAGTTCTGTTTTTGTTGGATATTTAAATGTTATTTATTATCCCACATGTGAGATTATCCCACATATTATCCCACATGTGCTTTTATTTGTTTATAGCTGAGGTAAATATCTTTCTTTAATACCTTATTGGGTGTTCTTCTATTAATAATCCCCGATAGACTGTAACATTTTTATTGCTGGTTATTCATCTTGTCTATTTTTGTAGTTTGCTGTAAATATGTTTTTAATTAGAAACATTAAAATATGCAATTGCCAATTGAAATATCTTTGGAAAAAATAAGATTAATATGTAGTATTTGTCATTGCACAGTAAATAAATAACAATATTATTTATTAGGCATGATCATGCAGTTATTTGAAAATATCTCTTTTCTTTTTGAATCATTAAATTCTTGAAGGTTTGATAGGAAAATGAACTTTGACCTGTAGAGATGTCAGTTTCTCCATTATTCAGATAAATCGGAATATAATGTTGATACATTTGTAGAAACTAGAACAAAGCAAGCCTGTTTTATTCTGGGAAAGTAGCACTTAATAGATTGAAGGTATGAAAAATAAATCTTCTGAAGTAAATTATAAACAATTTAAGATAGAACTTTAATGTTTCAGAAACTTTCTGCGAAACACCTATTACAATAGTCTACATCTTCTATTGTCTGCATTGCTATGTAATTAAACAAACCATATATTACTCAGCAATGGCTATGAAACTTCTTTGATATATAAATGCTAAAACACATCTTTAAACAGGGAATTGTGCATTCAGATAATGAAATATTTTAAAAACTTTTTGTGTCATTACATGTATTTTTTTATACTGTGTTGTCTGAAAAATTTACATACTTCCATATCGTAGTGTATAAAAGCATACATTTTAAAAATCTTTAACCCTCTTTGTCCCTCTATTTTTTATTTTCTCAATTCATATTTTATACTTGTACTAACTATGTTAGTATAAGTTAGTTGTCCAAATACATTTTCAGTAATAGTAAATATGTCCAAATAAATGCCAATTATTACTTCAGAAGAAGAACCCTTAACTTTAATTTTAAGTATAGGAAAAAAAATAGATATAATATATAATGTTCAGAGAAAAGCTTATGAGAGGAAAAGACAAGGAAAATAATTTCTTGCAAAATGAAGCTATCTGAACGGAAACTAATACTGAAATTATATATAAATAACAATGAACAATTAAACTAGTTCAATTCATTTGGTGAAAACTTTTTAGGTATTTTTAATATATATTTAAATCAATATAACATGTCATTCTAATAATGCTGATAAAATTAATAATTTGAAAGTAATTATACTTATTTGTGATAAACAAAAGAATAACAGAATATAGTATCAGTGACAGTTCTGGTTAATAATATCTATAATTAAAATCTTTCTCTTCCAGCAGGAAAATTGTTTGAGTTTCTCGGAATGACCTTTTTGCTATTTCTCTTGGGCACGCTGGTTAAGTTGATACTGATTTTATAATGAGTTTTGTATTGTTTAATAGGAATCCATATTGTTAAATGAAATTTAAGCTTCAATTCTTATATTTTCATTTATTATCTTTTTTAAATTGCTAAACCAAGATATAATGCCATATACTTTTCTTTTGTAAAAACAAGAAAAGCATTTTAAACTATGGTCCGAATTGTGTCATCTCAAAGGTAAGTCTCACTAGATTCAACAGGGTTTAATTAGTGGTAAATGAGTGTAGGAAGTGTAGCCCAGATCTAATAAATTTTAATTATGATCTTGAGTTTTCCCTAACATCATCAATGTAGTTCCTTACCCATTAATTGTTAGAACAATTGAGATAAGGGAATTGATTTGACAGTTGGAATTTAAAAGTGTATTTGGAAGAAGGTTTTATTCTCATCTTTGGGAAGCAACCTAACTTCTGTTTTTAAATTCATCATATATAATGTCTATGTTGTCTTTACCACATAGTAATTTAATAACTCCTCTGTTGTTTTGCTCCCAGGTATAATAAGTGCCAAAGTTTCATACTGTGGATTCTAGTGAATAATAATCCTTTCATATACATTAATGTGATTGTTTTGCTCACTTTCACAAATAATTTGTGAAAATATTGAGAAAATAGAAATCTCCCCAACTCTCACCTCATCAAAACAAGTACAGGACAACTTCGTGTATTCAAATAGCCACAGGGAGATCATTCAAAAGATTTTCATAATTGGAAGTTTGGATTAATGGATGTGCTGTTTAGTGTGGCAGAGTTACCTGAGGCTATAAAAGTGACTTAACAGTGTTACAAAGAACATAGAAAACTGATGCTTGCATAATAGGGTTTCTATCATATAAAGAAAGTACTGTTATGGGTACTCATTTTCTAATTTTGCCTGGGGGTGTTGAAAAGGGAAAAGCTTGTTAGTCTTGGAATAGTAGAATACCATAGAAGCAATCCTTTAAAAAGAAACTCATTTCTTACTAGCAAATTTTTATTGGCTGATCCTAAGTTATCTAGAATAAGCCTATTGATCTAAGGAACATTTTTCTCTAAAAAATAATGTTTAGAACTGTTCTATGTACAATAAAAATTTCACTACAGCTTTTTCTTTTGATCTTACTCAATAATTTATTGATTTAATTAAAATTATGTTAAATATTTTAATTTTTTTTTCTATATGATGAAAATCAAGTAGAAGATAAATTGTATATATTTAACTGGCAAGAATAGTTGTAGTAACTGTTATTCAGATGTTGAGTTAAAGAAACCAGAGCCTCTTTTTATTTTTAAAAATTAAGCCTTTACTACTTTGGTATTAACAATTCAAACATGAGCGTTTGTTTAGAAATGATCCCTTGGCAATAGTTAGAAGATATGATCCTACTTGAATTATTGTGCTACTGGCAGGAGAAAAGGAAGAATAAAATATTGTAAATTATTTTGACAATCAGAGAACATTCAAGATTTTAGGGTGAAATCAATGGTGAAACATCAACTGAAGTTAATGTGCATATAAGCTCCTGAAAGCACTTTGAAATAACAGTGGAGTTCACATTGACCCTAGTTATAGAGAAATAAAATAAATACGATGAAACATAAGTCTATGTTGCACCAGTCAGTAGTTATTTTCTTCCTGACATAAATATTTATACATACATGGTATGCTTTGGCAACAGGATCCAAAACTTTAAATTAAACAAATCAAATCTGTCAACCGTGGAACAACTTTTCAGCGTATATATATATTAAAATATGAGGTAAGCTGAACTAGAAATTGGTTTGAAGATTTCAGATTGTATTTAGGGACTGGGGATTGTTAAATATACTCATACAGTTATGAATTTTGTTTGACTTGATTATTTTTATTTCTGAACAGAGCTCATAATAGATGCATCTTAGTTTTTTGGCAAGTATTTTTTTCCATAACCCATATGAGATACAAAGATATGCTAATTATTATATGTTCAGTTTACATGTGGACAAACTTCATCTACTTTTATGTCCATTTTATATAATCATACATATACTTTTTTAGCTGCACAAATAACAATATGTTTGAAACACCATCAGAATCATGGCATTAAAACAGATCTTACTGTTCCCTTTGTTTTGCTTTACTTGTTTTTTTACTGTGATTGTTGCTGCTGCTATGGCTTCCTTTCAGTTTCTATAAGTAGAGCCAGTCTAGTATCATGGGAATTCTATTTTCTTCTTTGATTTTGGGAGGTTGGTGATGAAACTACTAAAATGTATTTAAGGGATACTTGATATTTTACAGAATTGAACCTCCATGGATAGGTAGGTAGGTAGGTAGAAAGAAAGAAAAAAAGATAGATAGATAGATAGATAGATAGATAGATAGATAGATAGATAGATAGATAGATAGATAGATAGATGCCATATGATAGTGTGTAACTGTGGGGGTAAAGCATTCAATCATGCAGTGCAAGGGGAACAATGTGTAAACATTAATAGTGATTGCATATTTCATTGTCATTGATGTCATCATCAATGAGCAATTTATTAATGAAAGTGTGCATTGATGACTGTTGCTCTTTAGGGATGCTCCATTGTTCCAAGAGCTGTTTATATTATTCTAACTGCACTATTTCTTTTGATTCCTGCCTGCCAGTATGCTATCCTGGGCAAGATGGTAGCCAGTTAATTTATTTGCTAACTAGGTAGATAAGTAGGTAAAAAGGTGGATATGTGCATACAAATATACATTCTAGAAACATTATTAGAAACATTCATTAGTAACACAAGCTCTTTGGACATTGGGAATTGGCAGTAAAATATTTTCCCTCTGAGGGAGATTAATCTTGTTACTAAATAACATTATACTGAACTCACACTATACTTATCTTTATACCGAAATACACTATTTGTTTTAGTACTTCATGTACTCATTTGAACTTAGTAACAAGTTACTCAAATAATATTTAGGATGATTCAATCAAGAGCAAGGCAGATCCCAAGGTTTGTATTTATTCTTTTGTCCAGCCTTACTTGTTTAAACGTATGAATAATAGTTCTTATGTTAAATAGCTGCATATTTCTGTATGCAGCTTATCAATATGTTTTAAAACAAGTGTTTGTATGTGCAAACATGTGCATTGTAATACATACTATACACACATCTGCTTGCTCTAAAATAAAAAACTTTATAGGCAATTAGAATCTAATAAGCTAATAATAAGGAAAATATAATTTTGCAATTGCATAAAAAATAAGCAGGCAAGTTCAAATAGCACCTGACAAGTTGGTATATTCAAAATGCTGAAACACTTTAATGTATCACTTGGAGAATTGCTCTAGTTTGAGAGACCTATTGAATACTCCATTATGAATGTACTTGTAGAATCTATGGAGGTGCACTGAGTGAAGTAAGAAGAGGAAACCTTAGCGTGGATAGAAAAATGGTAGGATTGCTTCTTGGATTTTTTTTTTTATTATTGAACTAGTATATTGACTTAATTTTGTTCTGTCATGAAAATATCTCTCCCAGTCCAAATGACAGAATGGAACTGGTCTGGTTTATATTTATTTTGCAATCTCACTGAATTAAAACAGTTTTCATCTTTTTAAAAAATCCCTATAAATCTGGGTTTTTATACAAATATGAATATATGATTAATCCAGATTAGAGTCATCATTATGTGGGGTAGACATGAATGATTAATTACTGTGTATGCTGTTCAACTATACTAACTTAACTAAAATTAAACTAATTGCCTGAATCAAAGAGAAGCATTTACGTGAATGGTTGGACATACTTATTAGCAATGTCCGAACCTGATATTTTAATAAAATCTGTTGGTATCAAATTGATCAGACCAATATAGCTAAAACACAAAGGATTGTATTTTGTTCATTTATATTGTGTTGTAAAATGTGATATTCTTGATGCAAAAATGCTTTAATTTTTTACGCTTCATTTGCATGATATTTATCAAAAGCTTCTGCCATGGTGAGTAATATCATTATTTGAAATTTGAAATTCTAAGATATAACACATGCAGAAAAATTAATATAATTATTTTTGCCATTCTCACAAATTCATTTTCTAAAATGTTTTAGTATTAATTACTCCTAATTTAAAATATTAGTAACAGGAATTCCAATTATGCCATTATTGGTTCCCATGTCAGGGATTTCTTTGTGTAAAAGAATAGGTTGTAAAATGACATTTCTTTGTGGAAAACTGAAATGTTCAAAAAGAAAAGCAACAAATTAAATGGAATCGGATATCTGGGAGGCATAATAGTATTGTATATACTATGTAGTGTGTGTGTATATATATATATATGTGTGTGTGTATGCTGTTCATATATATATATATATATATCGATATCGTAATTAGCCTCAAATTACTTATCTTCTTTGTTTTATATATCTATTAAATTGGTGAATGCCGATTTAAGTCCATTCAATATCGTATTTTATGGGGCTAATATATTAAAACATATCAATGTCATGAGGAAAATGAACAGGAATTGAAAAACTGAAAAACAAGACTGTTAAATTAAGGTAGTATTCATGACGTTTCAAAATTTGTCCTTAAAATCACTCCTGGACTTTGCAGGAATGTTTATATTCATGAAATAAACTTTTCTTATTTCAACATTTTTATTTGGCCTACTTTTTAATGACAGGAGGGGAAAGCAGCTGGTGTTAGGCATTTTGGCACTTTTCTTTTTCATTCCTTGAAGCAAGCCAGAATAGCCAACACTCTCCTGGTTCAATTTTTTTTGCCATAATTGCTAGGATTTTATTTTGCAGTAGCTGTTAGTCTGATTCTGCCTTTCATTGTACTAAAAGTTTGTGTAAGTCTCTAATTCACTCTTTCTGAGTTTAACAATTAATTAATAGTTAATGTAGTCACTTGCAGTAGGTGTTACTATTACATGGAGTACAGACAGACCCCAACTATTTTGCTCCATGCAAAATTTATATCATTTGGTAATACAAATCATGAAACATTTATGAAAGGTAGGCAAAGATTGGAACCACTACTCTTTAATCTGAACTTGCATATTGTTGCATTGAATACCTCAGGCGTGTACTTTGAATGATGTATATTTTCACTTCCCAAAATTTTTCTTTCTATGGTTCCCAGTACCTTTTGCTTCTCTTCTGATTTGCCCATGCATTTTTTCTACATAACTGCATACTTTCATACTGGAAAAAAAAACCTACTTTCACAAGATTTTATGAACAGTGAAGGCTTGAAGCTGTTTCAATTGTAGACTTCTTTAACTATTAAATACTTATCAATAATAGCTTACTTTGCAGGTACAGGGGTTTTTTATGTATGTTGTAGTATGTGAAAATGCTACTGTCACTCTTTCTCCTCACCAGTTTTGTGGGTCCCATTGCTATCCACTGATTCTTCAACCAGGAATGCTTTTCTGGGCTTCCTACATTTATCAGTCTGAGCTCTTAAGTTGGTTCTGCCCTCCTAGAATATCTCTAGGTGTAGGTTTGAGGAAGCTTAATGATGTTTCTACCTGATTTTGGTCCCAAAACACCATAGGAATTTACTGGAAAAGTAATTCAAACACTCTCAATTTGTTTGGATAGCTCTGCAAAATCTAGCTCTAAGATATTCACAACACGATCTTTTGTTTGATCACATGATACATACATAGCTCAACATCATTCATTCCCCTGCCTCTTGGAATCGCCATCCTAGATATGTTCTTTTATATTTTCATGTAAGCTGTGTGCATAAGATTAGTAAATGTACCAGGCTTAGCTTTATAAAATTTATCATCTCAATAGGAACTTCAAATTCTTCAGCTCATATCCTCTTTATGAACAGATTGTTTATCAACCCACAAATTTTATCGTATGAAAATAATTTAGTAAATGCTACTTTAACTATTGATATTATGAATAATAATACCAGTCACGGATAGTCCAGTCAACTCTTGGAGACCAATATTGACCACTTTGGGGAATCTGGATCTATACACAGTACTATTTTTATATACTCTATTTTGCTATAATTCCAGTGTCTATTTCTCAAAACTACTTTGCTTGCATCTTCCTATTCTGTTTACATATCCCAATCAATCCTTTACCCATGTTTTTTTTTCTCCCATGTTTCTATCTCTCTTGATGAGAACAAACTATCAGCAGCATACACCCTAATTTTAAGAGAAGAGAAAGTTGAAAGTCAAGCATTATCTTTAAAGATACTTCTAACATGGAACATCCTTCTTTCTGCCCTACTGATGTTCTCATTATTTGTTGGAACTTATCGATCTCTCAGATGAAGGATCAGATGAGAAGAGGTGCTGAGGAAGAGAGGAACAAATGAGGCTGATTTGCTCTGTGAGGCCAGTTGTTGTCATCATCTTTCCCATTTCAAGAATGTTCTCTTTTGTAATTTAGGCTCCAGTGTTTCATTTCAAATCCATTCCTTTCATTCATCTATCCCCATTCCTCATTGTATTCTTTTATACTGTATATTCCTTCAAAATTCTGTCATTTTATCTGTGCAAGTCATCTCTTTCTGTCAGGTCAGGCTTATGCTGTTTGTATCTGCTCATAGTTAAATAGTAACTTGGTGTTTTGTGCTTCTTTGGCCAACTCAATGTCTAAAATCAAGTTTCCTCAAAAAATCTAAAAAGGGAATGGGAAGAAAGGCAGGTAAAGTCATACCCTAGCCCTGATTTTATCAAAGTCAGGCAAAAAAAATAGTATTTCTAGTTATCTTATTTCATTGCATATAGTATGTGTACGAAGACAAGTATATTTACAAATGGATCGTACAAAATAAAAGGTGTATAGAAGGCATTGCCTTTGTATATATTTCATTTGAAGAAAAGTTAAATTCTGTGTATCACGTGTGTGTATACACACACACACACACACACACACGAATTGAAATATCTGCCCTCTGCTTTTTCATTGCTTCTAGAATACATAAATAAAGTGAAGCAACTCTCCAGTTTGCTGTATTTTTAGTGGCATTTTTGCATTAAGACTAGATCATAGACAGGAAATTTAACTGGAAAAAACAGGCAGTAGTGGGGATTACTTGGATGTCTTGGCTCAAAGAAATTAGTACCAAATATGGCTGTAGCGATGTGATTTAAGGTTGTGCAGTGTCTATGATGTTTGTTTGTTTGTTTAATATGCTGCAATAAATATAATAAGGATCACTTCCAAAGCAACATAGCTTAAAGATGGAAGAAATATGTGAGAGAAAGTCCTATCTAGCTTTTAAAATTCTGGAGGACATAATTAATCCTACCTACATGTGAAATATTTTAATTGGAGCTCTATTGTATCAAGAATATAAAGACAACAAGTAAACATGGTAAAAAACACAGAACGCTAGCACCTGTTATTGCTTATTGTGTCATGAAAGTAGCTGTCATTTTTTTAAAAAAAATATGATATTCCTCATAGAAGAAACATCTTTTGAAGTTGACTCCTTTGATTACTTCAGCTTTACTCTGAAGTAAAACTTCAGTTTTACTCTGAAACTTGTATTTTTCTTTTCCTGTTTTATTAATCTCAGCTTCAGTAGAACTTCAATAAAATTTTGCTCCTGGGCTAAACTTTTTTAAAAAAAAACTTTCTATATCTTTCAATAAATAGTGGAAATTAGATTGAAATAATATATATTTAGACATATAGTGGAATGTAGGAACTCATAATCTATTATTAGTTGTTAAAATAGCTGTTATTTTCTGATTCCCATTATAACCCGACATGATTTATTTGCCTTCTGAACTCAGTATGGACCTTGGATTCAGGAAATGCATGTGCCTTGGTACTCAACTCGGCCTTTTTCTTTTATACTTTAAGAGATGTGAGGTTGGAAGGAATAAATTGCCACTCAGCAATTTTCCCACTCCTTACCTGCACTGTATTGAATACAGTCAGTCTGTATTCAGCACAATTCTCTTAAAAAAATACAGTACTGTCCTAAATATAGGGGGTCGCGGTGGCTCACACTGTGCCTGCGAACTGCTGTGGTCGGCAGCTTGATTCCTGTTCGCGAATAAACTGTGTAGGAACAAGAAAGGAAACATCCTGCGGGTAAAGATAACACCGCCTGAAAAAATTCCTTTCACAGAGGCAGCCAGCCACCTCAGTGATCCCTGGCTAACAAGTGCCATAAATAAATGTACTGAATATTGTTTTTTTTAAAAATCTAGGACTATGTGCAAAGACAAGTCTCTTTTTTAAAAAAACAGGCTATTTTTAGAATGTTTGCAGAAATGTGCATATCTATGCATAGATACCTCTGTTATGATTCAGTAAGAATCTGAAAATTAAGAATCAAATTTATTTTAGCTGATATCCTTCACAGAAGAGATTAGACATTTTTGTACTTTCTTTGAATACTAGAATGATTTTCTAGAAATAACTGGTTATAATTCATGAAGACTGCTGTTTCACACATTGACTTATGGAATTCGTTGTTTCAAATAGTACTGTTGATTTTTAGCTGAGATATTTTTGTAATAATTATCAAATAACATGATATAGTCATCTAGGGAAGAAGAGAACAGAATCATAGAATTCACCATAGAACTGTAGAGTTAGAGCATCTGGCATGAAGAAACATCTAGTTAAACTCTTTGTTTTGCAGAAAAATCATCCTAGAGATAGCTATCTAGCCTCTTCAAACAAACAAACAAACCTGTAGGTATGGAGAACCCACAGATTTCATAAATAGACTATTCCACTTTTGTATAAATTATATGACCAAGGCAAAATCTACTTAGCTTCAAAATATGTCCATTATTTCTAATCCTATTTTTAGTGGAAAATAATTATTTGCCATCTGTGGTATACTTTCTTGCATTTGAACACTGATTCCATGATTCTGCTCAGTCTTTTTTCTCAAAATGAGCAAGCTCCAGAGTATTCTCATTTAGCATGTCCTTATACCTCTCTATTATTTTTGTTGTCTTTTACTGAGTCCTACCAATACCCTGAATCACACATATGATATTCCAAATAGAGTCTCCCTGGCAAGAAGGCTTATGGTGTTACTTTTAATACACTTCAAAACTGTCGTATACCTTGTAGAAGCTGGCTGACACCATTGTCTCATGTTCCATTACTCACATTAGATTTAGTTGCATTTGTCATCATGCATGGTCGCTAGAATTTTGTGTCATTGATACATTTTATAATTCTCTCATCAATCCCATTGTCCAAATCATTAATAAAGACAATGAATAATACTGGGCCTGAAAAATCTCCAGGGGGTTCCATTGGTTACTTATAGTTGTAAACCTACCATACTGTAATGTCAACTAAACCATATATCCACACAGCTTGTCAGTAAGAATACCATAGGAAATCTCAAAAAGTTTTGTTGAAATTAAGGTTCATTATATTCATTCTTCTTGTCCAGCAAATAGTTATCTTGACAAGGAAGGAGACATGATTTGTCTAATAAGTCCTATGTTTGACAATACCTTAGCAAACAGGTATCTGCAGAAATAAATTATCTGACATCTTTGTTACCTACTCTAACACCTTTTCATGTATTCATGTTAGACTCACAGATAATGATGGGATTTTTTTTTTATTTCTTGATAACAGGGTTGGAAGAGTGTTGTATTTTTTGTTCTTGGATTTTCTGACACTTCCCCAGTTCTCCAGAATTCCTAGATGACAGTAGTCCCAGTAATTCTTTCGCCAATGTTTTCAGTATTTTAAAGTATGTTTCCCCAGTGCCTATATACTTAGTGACCTTCAGTTTCAACTAGAAGATCTTTTACCACATTCATACTGACCTGCACCCATCCCTGTTATGTTTGTTGCCAATTTTTGCTGCTAAAATCACAATTTCTTCCGGATGTAAAGACAGAGGTAAAATAGGACTTACATTCTCCTCCTTGCTCTTGGTTCTATAAAGATTTCTGTATTTGGGGAGTGATCAGAATATTCACCATCTCCGTTGTCTTCCTCTTGCCAGTGAAATATTTGAATAAATTTTTATTGCTGGATTTTGCTTCCTTCTAGCCTTAGCTTATTTCCTGCCTTACTTTATCTTCCTGATCTATTCCAACATTTCTGATCATTAGCTTTTCTTCCATTTCCAATAAGCATCCTTTTTTAAGTATAATCTTCTTTGTAAGTTGTCTATTTAGCACACTGGCTTCCTTAGATATTTCTTAGTGACTATGACAACTTTGTCTTTAAAGTTTTATTTCCATTGTACTTTCTATATTGCAGTTATTAAAATTGAAAATTGAAGCTATTAAACTTTTTGAAATTCTTAGTTTATGTCTATTTTGTTCCTGAGCTCTTTGTTAAAATCAAAACCTCTTAATACTACATAATCTCTTGCACCAGAATTCCCATCATTTTACTATTTTAATCAAATCCTTCTTGCTAGGAAAGATGGATATAAGACAGTAGATCCCAGAGTGCCAATCTAAATCTACCATCTCCAGATGTTCTTCAAGGGCAGTCCCATATAGTGTATATTGTACTCATCCACTGGGAGAAGTGAGTAACCATGGACAGAATAATCATGAGCTGTGATCTTATGCCAATATTCCACTAGATATAATGGATTCTAACCAGTTCAGTATCCGAATTAATCTTTAAAGCCAATCTGGATTGTCTTTGTTGTGTAATTTTTTGTCCTTTTGGATGTTTCATTATGTGTTCCTCACATTCCCTGACCATATGAGGCATTTTGATACATTCTAGGAAAAAATATTTTCAATAGTGATACCCACTTCTGGAATAAGTTTACCATGGTAGTTTGTATGGAACTTCCTTCATTTTCCTGGCAGTCCTTTTGATGTTTCCAAGCTTTTCAACTTGTACCAATAAGTATATTGCTTAGCCAAGGGACAGCATGTTGCTGATTTTGACTGATAAAAAAGCAGTGGTACTTCTCAC
Organism: Laticauda colubrina; assembly: GCA_015471245.1. NCBI lineage: Eukaryota > Metazoa > Chordata > Lepidosauria > Squamata > Elapidae > Laticauda > Laticauda colubrina. The sequence goes on from BLBF01000048.1 coordinate 4,545,975, forward strand.
TTGTCCTTGGATGGGGAAATCACCAGAAAATTCCAGTGATGTAGGCCAGACTAGAAGAAAAAAAATCCTCAGGAGAATACAATGTCAATCTGTTTCTGTACTGTTGCCAAAAATATGACCTGGTATCCATGAAGTCACAGGAATTGAGCTCAACCTGAAGGAAAAATATTTTCAATTGTTTGTATAGATTTCCTTTTACTGAAACAAACAAGTGGATGGGAAAGTGAGATATTATTTCATTATTTTAAGGTATTTACTCTTCAGTTGACCTATGTATTCAGTTTCCTGGAGGCTCTATCCTTGGAAGCAAGTTGTTTTTCAATTCAAATTGGGAAAGAATATTTTCTTCATGCCTGGCTTGTAAACTTTCCAAAATACTACTTGGATCTATTGAGAAGAAAATGTTTGATTAGATGCTACCCTTATGTCCTAAAACTGAAATAGAGATTGGAAAAAACAAGCTGTAGTCATCTAATTAAATATGATATTACTGTCTGCATTTTATAGATATGACAAATCAAGGAAGAAGATCCCTAGTTGTAAATAGCTTTTGTCTCTGGAATAACATGTTTTGAAGCAGACAAAGTAATGTAAATGTTCATATATTCTTAGCCACACAAGTGCAGATTTTATTTTACATCTTGGGTACGGTAGATGTTTTGTTAAAGTTTCCCAGGAAAGTGCTGATGTAATATAGTCTCCAGTGGCCAAGAAACTCTTCTTTTTTATTATTATTTACAGGATGAATATTCTTGTGCTTTCAGTAATAATTTAGACACAAGTATAATAGCTTCAATGAGACTCCAGAACAGTAACTTGAAAGGAGGAGTGAATATTTTTAGAATTGTGTTCTTTAAAAACATACTAATATAAAGAGCACTATTTATGTGGAAAAAAAATATTTGGTTGTAAATTATACAACCCCGCTGGTAAAACTGTTGAATTTTCAGCTATACTATTTTTGCTAACCGTTCTAACTCAGAGAAAAATGAAAATATTATATTATATTATATTATTATATAAATAAAAATTATTTCTGAATAATGGAAAATGGAGATGCCTTGAAAAAGATATTAATAATTGAACACCAGCTTAATCCTAAGAGAGAGAAAGGGATGAGGAAAAAACTCAAGGTTGTACAATCCTTATTTCTTTTTGGTATAAGAGACCGAGGACAGAAATTTTTTGTCAGGCTTTGAAGTTTCTCTTATACCTCAGTAATAAAACAAAGACTTTGTGGCATCTGTTTCTTTACCTGGGCTACCTCAAATATCAGACAATGGTATATATAATCAGTAATGACAGGCAAGGATTATATGATAACCAAGGGATGTGGCAGGAATAATACATATTTCATGTATAATCTTTAGAAATAGATAAACTCAGCATTTTCAAATGACAAAGATTAAAGGTAAGCATTATAATTTGCTATTTGTTATCTCTAGTTGATTATTACTTGGAATTAGAAATTATTATTCTAATCAAATCAAATCAAATTTGTCTTAAGAAAACACTTTCAGACTTAGACCAATCTTCCTTCTCGTTGGTAGAATGGTTAAACTAAGTGTGGGAAAACCAAGGTTGTAATCCTGAGCATAGAATCTCACTGGGTAACTTGGAGCCACTCATATTCTCCCAGCCTAATTTATCTCTCAGAATCAGTGGTGGCACACTGAATTCCTAAATGAAAAGCAGACAAAATCTAATCAGACAGATGCTAAATTGGGAAAATCTGAGCTACATTTATTACCTCTTTTTCAAATTATATAGCCGTTTTTGCTATTCATACTATATTTATATTGTTCAATATTTAGTCTATATTTTCCCTCTGTATCACATGTGGTGAATTCTACTATAAGTAATCTGAGGCTCCAATTTATATCAACTTTCAGTATTGCTGTGAAGACCCATAATAGGTTTAATACTTACCCTATAGTTGCTCTGATAAATGATAATTTCTTTATATTTTTTATTACTTGGCATCTCTGTCCAGTTTGGCAAAGGAATCTGTTTCTCTCAAATTCTAGGAACTTTTACCCATTCTTCATGTGAATTAAGTAGAAGGAATGACCATAACACTGGTATTGATTATTGTCTATAAAGTACAGGATTCCAAATAATTGAGTTTCTAAAATGATAGCTTGGTCACTACCGATAGATATGAGGCTTCAAGGTGCAGCAGATCAGGAACCTGCTGAATTGTACAATCTTCTATTGTAAAACAGAAATAAAATCTTGCAAATCCAAATGTACTTCTCCCTTATAAAATCTAGAAAGGAGCTAGTCTGAAATTTATTATTATCTATTTAAAATGTTATTATTTAATTTTTTATGAACTATAAACATTTCAATAAAGGAAATTGATGTGCAGTAATTCTTTGTTCTTACTATTCTGGGAATCTAGTTTTGGTTAATATTAAGGAAAGTGAGAAACTTAAAAATAGGTTTACAAATAGGTTTGCTATCTTGCCTTTTGACCCCAGTTTCTGTCTGTGTACTTCCTTTTTATTTAGTTACTAGAATGATTGTAAGTGGCTGCTCATCAGAAGATTGGTTTTAAATAGCTGACATTTCATAAAATTATAAACATAAAAACATCAGAGGAACAAAACATTTTGTTTTACTGTATCAAAAAACCATTTAAAAATAGGGCTGAATATTTTTCAATATTTTAGGCACATGTGAGATAATAAGATAATAAGGGAATAAAATATAATTGCATACAATAAACATTACAAATATTGAAAAATTCTGAATTAAATGCAGTGCTTTATTTTTTAATTATTTTAAAAAATTATTATTTTAATTTTTTAAACTTATGTCAGAAGGGAGAAAAATTACAAGCAGGGTATTTGAAATGTTGTCATGCTGCCCCCTGCTGAAGATATTTAATAAATGAGTTTTTGTCCAGCTCATAGTGATTGTGCTATTATTCTGAGAATAAAGTATTTTGTTGATTGAAAAAAAATCTTATTGTATGACTATATCACTTATGTATCATAAGCAAATAAGTAATGGAATTAAGTGAATATGTTCAGAAAACAGAAAGGGAAGTTCTGGAGCAAGAAGAATCATCATTGAACCTTTCTAAAACAATGCAAACATATCTTAAGATGGATATGTCAGATATAAGATACTATATTCTGTGTTGACTTTAGTTTTTTAGCATTAACATTGCTTTTTATTTGATAGAATAATAGTTAAGAAATAAAACTGTTTTTTCATGCTTTATCTCAGTTTCTATGTATGTATATAATAAGGAATTTGAGATCTCCTGATCCAAGACATCTCATTCTCTATGATTTCTCAAAATGCTGTTTAGTTTTGTCCCCATCTCATATTTTAAGTTTCATCTATAGATGGAATTATGATATTTGGGTTTTTTAATTAAAGAGTTAAAAGGTAGTTTACACACAGGCTTACAGATATAGGTCTACAAGTATCAAGAAGGGTATTGATAATACTGTATACTGAATCCAGATTTATCCTTAGGGTAGACCTCTGAAATAAGTGGAACATTAGTTAATAATGATTAAATATCATTGTTCTCCATTGTGGTGGAGATTGGGTTGTCAGGATTGGGTTATCGTCGCTACTTATTGATTGGACTGAGTCTGTCAGATCTTTGAGAACACTCTCCTGTGGCTAAGGGTGCCCCAGAAATTTATTCGGTTAGCTAGCTAGACGACATATTTTTTTGCTCCTCCAAAACTCAAATCTATAGAAAATTAGGCCTAAATTACTCAAAAAACAATCCTGTATGCTATTTCCTGGGCAGCCGGTCCAGTCTACTACTTAGGCAGCTGTCAAAACGGAATGAAAGATCAGTCAGGGCTTTGGCCCAGACTATCCAACAATGGATCGGCTGAAGGCCAATCTGCACCGATTTTGAAGTATTTCAGGGAGATGTATTAAACTAAACATCCACACTGTTCCTATGTTTGGCTTGGGAGGGCTTTTGGCAGCTTCAAACGGCCGCCTCAGAAGTCTGCAATTACTATGGCAGCACTTTAAATGGGGCCAAAGACCAGCTGTAGATAAAAATCACGATTGACGGACGGATCTTCTCCAGGTTAACTGGTCTGGGGGAGTTTTCTCTATGTTCTTAGAGCCACAGGGCAATAATTCCTGAGCAAGCTTGAGCACTGGAGACCATTAACAAGGCGGATTCCATCCAACACGCTAGCCGCGTGAACAGGAGAGTGGAGGAGACAGCTCGCAGGCCATCATGCTCTCTCAGCCTTGCAGCCGCAAATATTTCAGCCTCCTCTGCAAGTCCCAAGCCAAGGGATAGAGCTGCAGGGACTCAAAAGTGCTCCAAGGCAGCTGAGCAGGACGAGCGCCGCAGGGATAAAGCACTAGACAGATTGTGGGCTAAGGGACAAAAAATGGCCCAAAAGAGCTCAGAAATGGTGCCTAACAGCTCCATGACAGATTTCCGCCAAAGCGAGGAGTGACCGTTACAAAGAGGAGCCAGGTCTCTTCAATCTGTCAGGAGAACTTTATCAGAAGCAGCCACTGGGGGACCTGAAGAGCAGAATGTGATGCCCTTAGAACCAGAGTGACCCCTGAGGCTACCTTTACTCTCACATCAGTGGGACTTCGTCCTGCAGTGGGACAAGAGCCTGAATTCCAATTTAACATGCAGGCTCTGTTAGCTGAGGCAGTGAAGCAGGGTGTATCAGCTGTCTTAAAACAAACCAGGCGATCACTTTCTGAGGCTTCATTTTCCTCCTCAAGGCACAGCAGGAAACAAAGGTCTCATTATGAGGATGAACTCTCCATTCATTCAGGGTCCACTTCTTATGCTTCTGCTGGGAGTACTCATTCCAAACTATCTGACATGGGGCAGCTGACGGATATAAATTATTCTGACAATGAGGGCTTTGATTCTGATGAAACCACAATTTCAGGCCTTTTCCAGCCTACCATATACAAGTCGCTCCTCTTTAAGGCAAAGAATGCCACAGGGCAAGGCATGGCTCCTGAACCACAGGAGCCAACAAATCTTTCTAAAGACCCAATGACCCATTGTTTTCGAAAAGACCATAACAGCTTATGTCATCCCTGTGCCAAAGATGTTCACAACAGCCATCCAAAAGCAGTGGTCTTCTCTTGGGTCAAGTCCAAGCCCTTCCTCCCTGGATAGAAGGTTGTTCAATGTGGAAGCTGATCTCTTCAAAGCCCTGGAAGTGCCTGCTGTGGACGCCCCAGTAGCGGCCCTACAATCCAACTCTAACATTCCTGGGGAGCCCAAGGATTTGTTAAAAGACAGAGGCAAGAGGGATGAACAAACGTTACAGAGAACGCATCAGCATCATGGGCAGTGAAGGCCTCCACAGCCACATCTTTTTTTAACAGGGTATCTCTCATCTGATTACAAGAGCTGCAAGAGAGAATTCCACTTGAGGATGTCAGGTCACACTAGCATATAAATAACCTCCTAGCAGCTATGGAGTTCTCAGCTAATGCCACCCTCAGTGCATCCAGATTTGACTCTAAGGCAATAGGATCAGCTATAGCCTCTCGCCGCCTGCTCTGGCTCAGGCAGTGGCAGGCTGATATAAGACATAAGTGGAGGTTGGCCACAAGGTGCTGGTGGACTCCAAAGACAAGGGGAAGATCTTACCTTCCAGATCCAGAGGGGTGACATCCAATCGATGCCTTATTTCAGACGTCCCTACTGTAGTAGGACACCTGAAGCTGGAGGGGGGGGGTTTGCTGGACCCTAGAGGCTTTTCATCCCAGGCAGGATCAACCTCAGGAGAGGACAGGTAGAAATTTCCCACTTAATAACAAGTGGCCTTTCGAGGGGCTGAGGGGTCATCCCTTCTGAAACCTCAGATAAATCTACTGTCAACTCTCCCATTGGGGGATGTCTGGCTTTGGTTGCCAGACATTGAGATGAAATAACCACTGACACCTAGATCCTTGAAATAGTCCATTTGGGTCTCTCTCTAGAGTTCCTATCCATACCACTGAGGTTTTTCATTCGTTGTCCTGTTTCTAAAAACAGAGAGAGAAAGGTCCTCATGGAAACAGCTATTCAGCATCTGCTGGAGATCCAGACTATTCAGCCTATGCCTGAGGACCAACAGGACATGGGATTTTATTCCATCTTGTTTATAATCCCAAAGGTCTCGAGGGGATGGAGGGCAATTCTGGATTTGAAGCGTCTTAACCGTCGGGTTAAATACAGGAGGTTTAAGATGCACTCTCTCCAGTCTATTCTGGAGGAAATTAGGGAGGAGGATTTTCTTACCTCCATAGATTTAATTGAGGCCTACCTTCATGTCCCCAGTCTTCTGGCCCATAGACAATTTCTCAGGTTCTGCTACAATAATAGGCACTTTCAATACAGGACTTTGCCCTTTGGACTTTCATCTGCTCCCAGAACATTTACAAAGCTATTGGCAGCCCTGGCAGCCCACCTTAGGGCCATTCCAGTCAGAGTCCAGTGCTATCTGGATGATATACTGGTCCAGTCATCCTCCTCTCTCAAGCAGCAGAGGATTTGGAGATCACCATTCAGGTGCTCCAGGAGCATGGCTTCTCTGTCAATGAGGCCAAGAGTAATTTCACTCCCACCAATAGTTTGCTCTATCTGGGAGCTGTAATAGATACCATTTCCTGCAGGGTATCCTTTTCCCAGGAGCCTCAGGAGAGTATCAGGGAGTTGATTGGGCAAGTAAAATCTAAAAACAGGGTACCCCTGGCTATGCTTTCTGAACTCCTGGGTAAGATGATAACATGCATTAATTTACTGCCCTGGTCTAGATTGCATGCCAGTGAACTTCAGTGGTTTCTTCTTCCTTATCAGAGTACAGGTAGGAGTTGCTCCCATTGCCAGGTCAGATTAATTCTGCAAGTCATTAAGTCCTTGCAGTGGTGGTCATCTGAGGCCCTTTCCTTAGGGCTCTTATTTAAGGACACTGACAGGCTGGTACTGACCACGGATGCCAGCCTTTTGGCTGGGGAGCCCATCTCCAATCCAAAAGGTCCAGGGACAATGGCCCCAGGCAGATTTGAACCACAGTATTAATTGGCTAGAACTTAGGGCGGTCCACCTGGCCCTGAGACAATCAGAGAACAGTCTCAGATAGGGACATCCTGGTCTTAACTGACAATGTGTCAACCAAGGCACATATTAACTGCCAAGGGGGAACACATTCAAGGCCACTGATGCTGGAAGCAGAACAGCTCTGCCTCTGGGTGGAGAGGTACCAGGTATCGCTCAGACTTGAGCACATTGCAGGTGTGACCAATATTGAGGCTGACTGGCTCAACAGAGCCACCATAGACCAGGCAGAGTGGCATTTGCACCCCACTTTGTTTCAGGAGCTATCGGAGCACTTCGGACTGCCAACAGTAGATTTCTTCGCCTCTCAGGACAACATGCAACTTCCGAGATTCTACTCTAGGTTTGCGGTTCTGGGGATGGAGGGGATGGATACCTTATGCAGTCCTTGGCTGAGGGAGCTCCTCTATGCTTTTCCTCCTCTGCCCCTGATCCCAAGGGTGATTCAGAAACTTTTGGGGAAAAGAGCAGAACTCATACTTGTGGCTCCTCATTGGCCCAGAATGCCATGGTTTGTGGACTTAGTAAACTTATCTGTGTCCCACACTTGGAGGATGCCAGTGGACAGAGTGTCTCTCAGCCAGAGACCAGTTTTACATTCTGAATCCCAGTGGCTTCAATTGACCGCTTGGAGATTGAGCGGGATCTCTGATTTGGGACCATTACTCCTCCAGGGTGATACAAACCATTCAAGCCTCCAGGAGACCCTCCACCAATTGCATCTATGATGCAACCTGGAAGGCTTTCTATGAATGGTACTCTACATCTGAGAGGGACCCTACTGAGGCCTCGGTCGCCCAGGTGCTAGACTTCCTTCAAGACAGCCTTGAAAAGGATCTATCACCCAACACGTTGCGGAGGCAGATGGCAGCCTTGTCTTCTGTGCTCTCAGGGGGAGCAAAATCCCTATCTAGACATCCCACAGTCTGCAGGTTTCTGAAGGAGGCTACAAACCTGAGGCCTCCAATGGTTCAGCACTATCTGACATGGGACCTCTCTAAAGTACTGCATTCGCTGATTGAAGTTCCATTTGAACCATTGAGATCTACTTCCCTGTAATTTTTGTCTTGCAAGGTGGCCTTCCTAGTAGCAATCACCTGTGCCAGAAGGATTTCAGACTTGGCTGCCTTATCTGTCAGGAAGGACCTTTGTGTGTTTCACACCAACTGAGTTGTGTTAAGACTAGACCCTTAGTTCATGCCAAATGTGAACTCTTGGTTCCACAGACCCCAAGAACTAATCTTGCCTGGTTTTTGTCCCCGTCCTGTACATTCTTTAGAAAAAAGATGGTACACTCTAGATGTTAGAAGGGCTCTGTGTATTTATGTTAAGCGACCATCTCCCTTCTGGAAGTCTGAATCCTTTATTTCTTTCCAACTTTCTACTATGTATATCCAAAGCTTACCAATCCCAAGGTCTTATAGTTCCTCTAAGGATAACAGCCTATTCAATGAGAAGTGCAGCCACATTGGTGGCATGGGTCACTCAGGCATCTCTGGAGGAGGTTTGCAGGGCAGTAACCTGGGCCTCACCATCTCCATTCATCAAACACTATAAGCTGGACTCTTTTGCATCTGCAGAGGCAGCCTTTAGACAGAGAGTTCTTCAAAAGATCCATCCTGTCTAGGGGACTCGGACTGCACTAGGCCCACTTGTAGACAGCCAGCTTTGTTATGTCCCAATCCTGGATGCTATCTCTACCACAATGGAGAAGGGTCATTGGTTCTTACCTGATACAACCTTTCTCTTTGGGTGGAGATAGCATCCAGCCCCATCCTAAATGTGGGTCCGTTCTGAATCCAGTGGAGCATATTATTACAATAAGAAAACACGTCAGTCTGTCACTATTCCTTCACTTCAATTCCTTCAATTTCTGGGGCATCAGGGGAGTGTCCTCAAAGATCTGACAGACTCAGTCCAATCAGCAAGGAGCAACTGATAACCCAGTCGTGGATACTATCTCCACCCAAAGAGAAAGGTCGTATCAGGTAAGAACCAACGACCTATTTGGTTGGTCTACTCAGTCTGATTTCAGCCCATTGAGTTCAAGATTTCTTTCATCAATCAATCGATGGTTCTGAACTAAAACAATGTAGTAGTTAATTATGAACATGCTCATTTCCACAATTACATTTTTCTCTAGTGTCCTGTAAACCCACATAAGCTCTTATTTATGTGTACATGCTAGGAATATATATTGACCACTGATGCATTATTTTTATGTCAATAGATATGAAGATATGATATTATCATATATTTGTCTATATTCTTCCTTTTTCATCATTTGCCTGGTGGCACAGTGGTTAGAATACAATATTGCTGGCAAACCCTGATCACACTCTGGAGTTCGATCCTTATGTGGTTCAAGGTTGATCCAGACACCCATCCTTCCAAAGTTGTTAAAATGAGGACCCAGATTGTTGGGTGCACTATGCTAACATTGTAAACTGCTCAGAGAGTGCTGTAAAGTGCGGTATCTGCTATCCCGCATCAGATGGGCGTCTCATGACAGGGAG
>BLBF01000048.1:4555578-4618260 GCA_015471245.1 Laticauda colubrina
GCATTGATATACAATTGCAAACACATAAATGATACATAGTTACAACAGTAAAGCATTGTGCAGTGGTATTTAAGTAAGTGCTACTGTTATTTGCATAGGTTGTATTTTGAATTGAGAACTTGATAGAGATTAATTTTTATAAAAAAAGCATTGTATGGGTCATAACAATGTATTTTACATCAGAGCTACAGTTACTACTGTAATATGAATGGAATAATTGTGGTTAAAACTTTTACTTATTCACTTTTACTTATTTAAGAAACTCGTTGATTACTTTATAGTATCTTTATAGTATCTTTGTAACCTATTTCTTAAGATTATCTTGATGCAAAAGGGGACTGTGATTGGAGAAAGGAGGGGATGAAAAAACTATTAACTTAGTATAGTAGAAAAGTGGAAGATTGACATGATGGCCAGAAATTTGTGCCTTTCAGGCAGAATTGAAAGAAATGGAATATGCCACAAATAGAAATATTAACTGAGATTCTTTTGAATACAGAGAGCTTCAGGTAGATTATCCTTTTCTTTGAAAAACAACAACCAAATATTTCACCAGTATGTTATAAACAATAATTGTATATTGAATATCTTGTGATCAGTTTCATATTCCAGTTTCCATTTCCATGAGATAATCATCCTATAGATTCTTATTTTCTGCCATTCATAACTAGATGCTAATTATTTTAATACATGCGTTATTGATTTGCTTTAGGAACTCATAGACCTGCTTTTTTTGTGTCACAGTTGCCCAAACATGAATTGCTTTCCTATGGTGGCATCTATGTAGACCTCCTGCATAAAGGAGGTACAAATCTGCCTGGTACCAAATTTCATAAATATGGAATTGTTAGGTTGTAGAAAAAAGCACATGTGTCCATAGGGGAAGACAATGATAAAGCAATATTGGAACTCAGATTCTAAGCCCTGTTGTACAAAAGTGTTTTATTGAAAGCATGGAATCCTGTGGACACTTAGATAATAGTTGGCAACCAAAATACACATTATGTTCTTGTTCTAGATTTGACAGTTAAAAAGTATTTGGCTAATCAATTTTCTTTCTTTGAGATTTAAAGGAAAACATTAAATTAATTACATTAAATAAATTAAAAACATTATTTTATTTTATTTATTTATTTGCTGCCAATCTCACTTTGGGGCTCTTCTAGGCAGCTTACAACAAAAAAGGAAGAAATGAAGAGTGTAAACAAAACAGAAGTAAAATAATAAAACCATGAAAATAAGAATAATTCAATATGATAAGAACACGATGGCCAGGTGGAGAGCAGAGAGAAATGCAGCGAGTGGAAGGTTGGAAGTAAAGTCTGCCATCAATCCAACAAGCCACTTTCAGCATGGAATTCCCCACTGAGTCCTCAGGCCAACCGGTAGAGCCAGGTTTTCAGGCTCTTCAGAAAGGATAGGAGGACAAGGGCAGATCTTACTTTAGAGGATAAGATGTTCCAAAGGACAGGCAGTAGAGCAAGGAAGGTTCTTCTTCTGGATCCCAATAGTTGGAGTTCTTTGATTTATGAAATCCTTCTCTGCCGGCACAAATAGGATGGGTTTGTCTTAGCAGAACAAGACAGTTTATCAGGTAGCCTGGATTTTAAGAGCTTTAATATTAAGAGCTTTAAAGGTCATAAATAATATCTTGAATTGCACTCAGAAGCAGACCAGTGAATTAATGCAGCAGAGGTGTAATATGGACTATCCTAGAGGCCCCCAAAGACTTGGTCTTGCTGCTGCAGTTTGCATCAACCTGAAACTTCTTAAAGGATTTCAAGGGTCAGCCCATGTAGAAAGCCTTTGCAGTACTCCAGACAAGAGATTACTAGGGCTTAAGTAACAGAATGCAGAGAGTCATGATTCAGAAAAATTGCAGTTAGTGCATAAACCAGAGCTATTCAAAAGCTCTCCTAACCACACCCACCACTTGCTCTTTGCACAGATGTGAAAATAGGAGAATCCATAAGTTGTAAGTTAGATCTGAACAGGGTAAGGTAACCCTGTCCAGAACTAAGGATGACAAAGACTGGGATCCTGAGGCTCCATGCACCCAAAGCCAGTCAGTCTTGTCAGGGTTCAGTTGAAGCTTCCCACCTAGGTCTTTTCAGCCTTCAACATCATGAGAGGGAAGAGACAGTGTCACTCAGGATAGAGATGGAGAACTGAATATTATCAATATATTGATGATATCTCAATCCATGGTGACAGATGATCTTGTCCAATGGCTTCATATAGAGGTTAAAAAGAGAGGAGAGAGTACCGAGCCATGCAGAACATTGCAAGTGAGGGGTTGGTGTTGTATGTAGAAAAACTTTTAGAAGAATGATTTAAATGAATTTTGCCTAGATCTATTAAATCTTTTCTGGCACTGTATATTGCAAACAATGTTCTGATTATTTTTTTATTATTATAATCTAGAAGCAACTCTTGCTAATAACTGTTTTTTTGTTATACTTAGCTGTAACTGCGAAAGACAGGAGACCTAGCTATTTTTCTTATTGAAACAGATTGGGGTATTAATTTTTTAAAAACCTGAACAGGTTAGTGTTGCATGACAAAAATGCACAGAGTGACTTATTCTTATGCAGAAATTCATTTCAACACCCAATCTGCTTACCAAACCATAAGCTTGTTGAAAAACTAAAATTCTTCAAAGTTTACTGTAAAACCAAAAAACCAACAAGCTTTCCTTAATTAGCTTTTTTTCTTCTTTTCAGGTTGGTTTCTATTTAAAAAACACATTATTATTTGCTTGCAATTATCACTTTTTCTTTTATAAATATAAAAACAAAGCACTGCATTAAGTGTATTTAAGTTGTTCTTAAATATTTATTTTATTGCAGTGGTTTTGACACAATTTTTCCCTTTTATGTGATCATGGCCTTATACATACTGAAAAGTAACAACCTATGCAACAAAAATGAAGAAGAAATTTCAAAGAAGAAATTGTTCCAACACCCTCAAATGATCTGAAAAATAAAATATTTTCATCCAATTTTCCATTGTATGGTAGCTTAACATCAAAGAATAATTTTATTTTATTTATAATTAATTACAATGGAATGTTAAGCTTTAAGTCTTAAATATTAAGTTTTGCCTACTCATTCATTTATATGAAGTGAATTTTATTTGGTACTGATTACAGAGGAAATAATTTTATGCAGTCTGTACTGGTACTGTATATCAGTCCAGGAAGTAAATCTCCTGTTATTTGTCATTATCTTTATAATAGGAAAACAAGCGAAGACATATCTAGCAGTTTGCAAGTTTGGGAAACCTTTGGAGGATTTGTTAAGAGTTAATAATTAATTTGAAGACATAGATTTGCATGTAGATAACATATGATTAGGTATTTTGACTTTCTCAGTCTTGAACATGAAAAACTGCAATTCAAAATACAGTGTAGAATTGCACAACTGCCTCAGCTGTATTCAGAAAACGAGAAACAGCATTTGTCACAGCAAAATGATCTGTATACTTACTTTGTACTGTGGTGCAGTTCTACTGTGCTTTACAAAAGCCTCAAATATCCTGCCATTTGAAGTTCAAGATCTGCTATAAACTGAGCATTAGAGGACAGCAATGGGAAAGATGAAATGCAAATTTAAGATGTGACATTCAGTAAAATTGAGAGACTGCCTATTCCCAACTGCATCTGCCTATCCCATCAGGTTAAACAGAAGAAGTAATGTTTCAGGCCCTGCATCAGGACCCAGGAGATGAGGAACCTGTTCTGCCATGGGACCTGCCCTGGGGGAACACCATTCACTCTGAAGTGAGATTGGTTCCATCTCTCCCAGGCTTCTGGAAATCCCTTAAAAGCTCGTTGTGTCAACAGGCCTGAGCATTACAAGGGAATGGTAACTCAATGAAATGGCTCCATTCTTTATCTGATGTTCTCTTTTAAGCTTTTTATAACAATGTTAATTTTTGTAGTTTTGAGTGTTTTTAAAATAGTTTTATTGTTGTTTTGTATATCACCTAAAAGATATTGCAGGAGAATCACATGAGGTGGGCAGCCATATAAATCTAAGAAGGAGAATTAATTAATAAGACATGTTAGTTCTAGTTTGCAGTTTCTTTTAAACTGTACCAGAGACAAATTCTTTGTGTGTATAATCATGCTTGGCCAATTAAGTATTCTATAATTAAGTATTCTAATATTTAGATTTTCAATTACTTGTTGTGTCATACATGATTTTTATAATTACTTTGAAATAATCATTGGTAACCAAGGCTGTCATCACCTAATTTTGATTAGGTCAGATAACCAGACCAGATTCTTAGTGAGTGATTTATGAATCCAGTACAGAACTTATTGTTCAGGATTAAAGCCAGAATACATGTTTAAGTTACATTTCTTCCCCTTTTATATGGGAAGAAATACAATTTAAACAAATTCCTAAAATGTGATTTGATATTGACTTTAATGGGGAACATGACATTTTATAAAGGAAGACTTGTCCCTCTTGTGCAAATATATTATTTCATGTTGCTTTTGATAACATGAGAAAAGGCGAGTCCTAGCTGGCTCCTTAAGACAGTCACAGAAAAAGTAAAACAGAGATATAAGAACCTATTTTTCCCATTTTACTGCACATGTGCTATAACAAACTATTTGAAGCTGAAAAAGCTACAGAAAGATTTTCCTTCCTTGCTTGCTTCCTTTCTACTCTTCAGTTTGGAGTCAAGGTAAGGTTTTTTTAAATGATAGAAGTAGGGAATTTAGATTTAGCAGGTAATGGGGAAGTGGAAAAGAGCATGAATCTGTACCTCCAGCTTTTCCTTTTCTTTCTTCCTTTTTTTTTCTCATTTTTCTACTTTTCTATTCAGAGATGTGGCTTTCTGGGGTGAGATAGTTAAAGCAAGGGAAAGTTTTTGAAAAGTTTGTCCTAAAGTTGCCTCCTTTCCAAGCAGAGGTTGGCTTCCCAATAAATAACGAACCAGGAAAGGTTGGTATCCTTCTAATGCCCAGCTGACTGGAACAGAAGTTCCAAAAGCACCTTCCATTTTCTGCGAGGAATTGTCAGGATGCTGAAAGTTGTGGTTGCTTTCAGGAGACATAGGGAGCAGGTCAAAGCACTGCGGGGTCAATTTTGGGATATGTTGCAGGATGGTAGTCTTGAGAAAAATCTGCCAGGTTCATAATGGATTCTTTTCATTTTGAAGAAATCAAAAATGTGGATAACTACCCCAGTTGTTCTTTTTTAGTATATTTATTTTGTAATATCATAAAAGGGAAAATGTAAACAGTTGTAAATGTAAGAAGCAGTCATAAGTCCCTTTTTTAAATGTTGGAACTTTCAAAAGTAAATGGTATCTGCCATTCTTTTTGCATAGTTCACAGAGCATCTACTTTGTGTATGTGTATGTGTGCTGGGTTATACGTTTGTGTTCTTGTAAATAAAAGAAATTAGTATGGAGATAATTATTTCATTTTTAGCTCATTGATTTCCTTTTATTTCATTTCATGTTTCCCTTAACCTAATATTTCATAGGGCAATAACAACAATCAAGTGCTTTCTTTGAACAAGACTTCTACACTTCTCAACTGTCACTTTCTCTCACTCTTCTTGAACAAATGCACTAGTTTTAAGTTTGATAGGTTTCTTTTTTTTCAACATCCTAAATATTTGAATAAATTATATTTAAATAAATATAGAATAGCCTTTTCAAAAATCAGATTAAATTGTTGCCATCAAATATGCTGTACAGTATAGTAAATTTCAAAACATACCCATAATCCAAAGGTTTTGTTCCTATAATAGTACTGATTCTGAAATGGTGGATCATGGTATTACAAATTTTATAAACGTCTTCAGCAGGAAGTTTTGAATTAGTTTTTATTGTTCGGAGTTGCTTTTAGTGTTTGGATAAACAGAAAGCTGAGATATAAATTCAATAATAATGAAATGTAAATTAGAAGAATGGCAGGTATGAACTATAAGAACAATTTTATTACTAATTCAGCATTTATTATTGCTAATTTAACAGTACACATCCATTTAGTTCTTATCAAATCATAGCTCTACTCCATAGAGTCATGTGAAAAATTCCCATTTGCAGCGATATTGTATAAGACTGGGGTTTTCAAGCTTGACAGCTTTAAGACTTGAGGACTTCAACTCCCAGAATTCCTCCTCCAGTCATGTTAACTGAGGAAGTTATGTTTCAGTCTAAATCTAACAATCGAAAATATATTTCAATTGTTTCTCCATCTCACAAAAGCACATACAGTATTACCTATTTGTTTTATAATGACTATATGGAAATACTGCACTGATTGTTAGAATAGCAATTAATACCGTCAAATGATATATTAATATATTCTTTTAATTGCCTTAAGATAGGTATTACTGTAGTTTCAGCACAGTTTAAAATATGAGTGAAATAGTTAAAAATGTTGCACTCTTTTGCATGTACATATACACTACAATATAATTTATGTGCTCCAGCTGAAAAAAAATATGTTTGGATCACAAAGCAAGAGGCAAGTATGACTGGATTTATTCATATTTTTTTAGTTTTATTTAGATAACAGGATAGACAACAGTATCTAAACAACATATGTGAAATAATAATTGTCCCCTTTTATGTACAAGCCCTATGAAATGTATATAACAATGTTAAAAAGGGGATGGGAGTTTAGATTGCTTGGTCAGCATACTATGTGATGTTGACTCCCCCTCCCAGCCAGCAGACATCCTTGTTTGTATCTTGTGGTTTGTAGCTTCACAATTCAGCCTGTGCTTGATTATTCAACAAACCATCATTAAACAAGCTTCATGTGGAGGACAAAATATTTTTTCATTCGAACAGTTTATTTAATGACAGAGAAGATCTTAGTATTTTCACTGTTACATGCATGACCCTCATGGTGGTTTGAATATCAACAGTGTTTTAAGCCTAATAAATGAAACACATGTTCCAGAAAAACTGGGGGCTTTGCTACATGGTCCTTCCAAAGCCCTGGTAACTTTGGAATCCTGGAATCAAATATGTCTGAGGCTTTAGACAGGATCTTGCTTGTGCAGCCTCTCTTGACCCATCACTCCCAACACACCCCACAGTTCATGGTTCTGAAAAGGGCTAAGAGATTCCTAAAATGGAGGAGAATGAGGGATAAAGCCAATAGGACACAACTTTAGAGCTTCTATTAAGCCCTGGTAAGAACAGTGAAACACCATTACTTCTCCATCCTTATTGCACAGTCAGCTGACAGCCCTGTTCAGGATTACCTATTTCCTTCTGGGGCAGGAAGGTTTGTGGGATCATGTTCAGAGCCTATGTCTCTGTGTTCAGCAACCCATTTGGCTTTCCATTGGGAGCTGAAAAAAAGTTATTGGGCAGATGCTGTGCAATTGCCAATGGGGGCTTCCTGAATTTGCCTCTTGAGGAAGGTCAGCATGCACTGGTAAGAATGAGTTCATATTTTTTCTGCATTCTCTCACTAGTACATCTTGGCTATCTTTGTAATATCTTTGCAATTGGTATTTATTGCTTCTGCATTCTGTCTTTTACCTAAGGAATATAATGCAATGTATGGAGGAGAGGCATTTCTTTCATGGGTACTGTACTTTCCTCATTTAGTCCATCTAGAAATATCCTTGTGAATTAGATTAAGGTGAGGGAAGGTGATTGGTATAAAATAACCTAGTGGCTTCTATGGCTATGAAGATTTGAACTCATAATCTAACATACTAATGGGTTTTTTTAAAAATACTGATCATAAATTTGGTACTAAGCTCTCTTTTTGTGAAATTAGTACATTTTATGCACAAAAATAACATTGTTTCAAATCAGTGGGATAGAAAAATAAGCTCTTTAAGTGCTAGTTAGAAATTACCAATATAACCATTTTTATCCTACTAAATCATACAATGTACAGTAATCATGGATGTACATTACACACAGATACAATATACTGTGTTTTATAGAAAGGGAAAAATATGTTACTCCAACAAAGAACTGTGCATTTTGTAATCCAAATATCCTTGACAAAGCCATGAAAAAGTTGTTATGTTGCAATTAGTGTTGCAGTAGTTGTATTTCAGCCTTTGATTTGTATATTTTTCAAATATACATTTTTAAAAATATATCAAGTATTAACTATGGAAATATGACTATGATACTGGTTGCAACCTTACTTACATTAACATGAAAATGTTAGTGTTTATCAGCTGGCACAGAGTTGT
Source organism: Laticauda colubrina (assembly GCA_015471245.1). NCBI lineage: Eukaryota > Metazoa > Chordata > Lepidosauria > Squamata > Elapidae > Laticauda > Laticauda colubrina. Next base: position 4,563,780 of record BLBF01000048.1, read on the forward strand.
ACATTCCAGCTTCAGAATTCCATATGTATTTAGTTTAGATTGATAATTCAGTCTGCTTTCACAGGTCAGTTCCTTCAGTGCTAAAATTTTAATCCTCTGTTGTTTTTTGTTTCTTAGGAATTATGCCGTCAGCGTATGGCGGTGAAAACATCAGATTGTTCAGAACCTCTACATGCTTCTCGTATTAATAGCATATCTTCACAATTTAGCGATGGACCTATTCCAAGTCCTTCTACTCGAAGCAGCACTTCATCCTGGTGCGAAGAACCGGTCCAGTCTAATATGGACATCTCCACTGGTCATATGATATTGGTAAGGCATTGAAGCAGCATTTTACCCTTTTTTTGAATTTATTTGAACTACAGAAAGCACAGCAAATCTAGAATTTTTAAAGCAACAGCATCAACTTAATAAAAATACTTATTTGGCATATTTATTCTGTTTCACTTCTTGTTGTAGATTTGGTATTTAATGTAATAATTAATGTAATTTCTATTGTGGATGTTGTATGATCAATAAACTGTAATAAAATCTGGTTCTTATTAGAGTAGATAAAATTTAATAAATGAATTTTAACTTCAAGATTTAAACTACTGCAATGTTTACCATTATTGTTTCCATCATTTTAACTTTAAAATTTCTTTATTGACAATTTTTTGTTTTTATTTTATTGAATTTGTTCATAATAAATCCAGGCAGCTGCAGTCTGTGGTATATCTTTAAACAGGGATCTGCCCTTTCTCATGGAACAATGATGTCTAATTCCAATCTTGGATATATGTAGGGATAAGTGGCTATTAGAAAATCTTCTGAACATATTTTGAAGCGGGTTGGAAAAAGAATTAATTTAAAATATATGTATAATAAAATATGGCAATGAATCCATTTAAGATAGTCCCTCAGAAAAGTTAATATTCTTAGGGAATAAACTCAATGGATGAAATATGATTTGTACAGTCATATTTTGAAATATAAAAGGGTTCAGGGTTTAAGTCACATTGATAGCCCAAACGTGTCTATTTATGTAATTGAATGAATGTTATAATATTATGACTGAAGTTCTCTAGAATTATGAAAGAATCATGCCAATGGAAACTCTTATAAAGAATCCAAAGAAACTCAAATCCTGTTGCATTACAAGAAATTAGTTATTTCTTCTTCATAAGCAAACTCTGTTTATCCAAACCTACCATGATAAATTCTTTAAATTATGAATTTAATTTAAAAGAAGTCAAACAAGGTTTCATCTTTTCTTGTTAAATAACTTCCCCAATTTTTGTTTAAGATGTATGCAGTATTCAAAATAGGCAAGGACACTTCAGATGTGGTATGGATACTCTTTTTGTATTGATGACTTTTCCTTACAAAAGCTGTATCTTTTCCTGGGCTGCTTAACCTGATTGCTGAGGTGGTAGAAAAGTTCCCTGAACTTAATAATGTTTCAGGATTTCAACATACCTTCCTCAATTAAGAGGTTTGAGGGTGCTAGTTATTTACCGTATATACTCGCATATCAGCCAACTTTAAAATGCAATTATTATTTTTTTCAAATTTGGGGGTCGGCTTATACGCACATAAATCTGATCTCACACAAACGACATGATGACATGACGCCACTTCTCAGATCATGCAGTATCATCGATATTACCATTCAGTCATACATACCTACAGCACATTTTTTTTACTCTGGGAGCCTCCATTTTGCTTTTTCTACCACCAGATCATAACACACTCTAATTGGTTAGTCATTCACATGACTGCTTTCGTGTTTGCGATCGTCACCTGCAACTTTGTGTCCAGTTTCTTTGCATTTGTAGGAGTAAAATTCATTAAAATATACCCATGTCTGATGTTAAAAGATTTGGGGGTCGGCTTATATGTGAGTTTTTGCAAAATTCCTCATTTTGGGGCAGTTTTTTAAGGGGCGGCTTATATGTGAGATCGGCTTATATACGAGTATATATGGTATGACTGCTATATCAACCACGGCCCTTGTTGAAATCCATTGAGGACTTGATATATGGATGCTGTATTTATCTTTTGTCTCAAGGAAGAAGCAAATGATTTAAAATTGGGAGACACTGAACTCTGCTCCTGGTTATGGACAGATCATCATCTGATTGCTATGAAATTCTGTAGTATGAGTCTTTCTCTGCAGTCCATTCCAAATGTGACGTAGATACACTTGGTTTTTAGAAATATCTCTGGGAATTTTCTGAGAATCTGGAGGGGACAGCTTAACTAAGACTCTTGTTTAGTGGAATGAAAGATTGGATGGGTTTGAAGTGGTCTTTTTATAAGTTTAATCTTGAACCTACACAGTGATTTGAGTTGTAGACAAGAAATATTTTGCTGTTATTGTGTCAATTTAAGGGAATATTGTCAAAAACTCTGCAAAACAGTTGTGAAGAATTTTTACAGCATTTGATAGACAAAACTTTTCAAATCCAATATGAGTTTTATGCTAGCTGGGCAGTGACTGGAGATGACAAGGCCTTGTCTTGTAAAGTGCCCTGGAATCATTTTAAGTCTTTGAACCCTGAAGAAATGAATAAGGCCCTCTGGGAGAGAATTCTAACAATTCTCAATTGGATCCCTGCCTCTCAAGATTTGTTAATGATTCTGGACCTTGAATTTGAGCAGAAATCAGTGCTGTTTTTAAGTGAGAGGATATTTTTTTCTATCTCTGAAGAAGGAGATGGCACATCCAATCTAGAAGCCTTTGTTCAAGGCAATCAACTTGAACAATCTTCCTTTTCATAGAAATGTTGTAGGGAAAGTGATGTGTACTTAGTTGCAAAGGATTTTAGAGAAAGTGGATTATCTGGACCTTTATAAGTCATAATTCAGGATAGAAAGCAGCCTGCAAACTGTATTGGTCTCATTATGAATAACCTTCAGAGAGATCAAGCTCAGGGGAAATTATACCCTCTGTTCCTCATTGATTGCTGAGCAGTTTTTTTTTAACAAATTTTATTCAGTTTTTCACATAAAAACAAAAATCTCTTTTTCATGGACAACATATTTCTGGGTCATCACCTTTACATATAAATATGACAGCAATCATACATTCATATATGTATACTTAATTCTATTATTACCTTTTCTATTCCAAATTTTCAGTAAGGAGAGAAACAAACACATTAATTCTGGCCTCTTTCATTAATCTCAATCGAAACATCTTTTTGTTTCATTTCAATTATTTCAAATATAATCCTTTAATATTTACTTTCAAAATAAAGATAAACAATATGGGTTTTAATAAATTAATACAAATTTTAACACTAAAGAAAAAAAAAACAAGTATAGGTTTCCCCCCTTTTACTACTTTGAGTGTGACATCTCAATGATTAAAATATACCTTTATTCCCTCATCTTGATTCCCAATAAACCGTAATTTTTAAGAAGTTACAATAAAAATAATTACATTGTTTCATTTGGATTCTGCAGCATATTTTCCCCGCTTGATTTTTAATAAGAGTTATCAGTATCTATATTCCCCTATTTTCTAAATATTTTTAATTGCAGAAATATTCTTATTACCCCTTGTCACCCTGCAGAATCCCATTTTTAATTCATCAACCATTATCTCTGAAAAAACAATTTCTTTTCAACATTTTACTATTTCTGTATTTCTTTATTTCATGCACCTGTTTCTTACTGCTTCTCCTCCCCCTCTTTTCCCCATATCTTTTCTCATTCCAATTTATATCCTCTCTTTCTTAATATCTTCCTTTCCCCTTTTCTGCTGGGTCTTTCTGTCTTTCCCAACTTCACAGGTATTCCCCCTTTTGATTGCCTTCTTAAGTCTCAACTTTTTAGCCTTCTTTCTTTCCCCACTTCTTTGTAGCGTTCTTTGTGCTAATTGTCTATTTAAGATGTCTTCTCCTTGAGTCGACTCCTCCTCCGAAGCTCTTTCTTCTTGTTCTTCAATCACCATTTCCATTTTTTCTAACACAGAACAAAATGATTTGCCTCTTTCCTGTGGTAATTCTCATATTTTTAAGTTCCATTTTTAATTCCCGAAGAGACATCATCATTACATACTCTTATATTTTATGATCGTTAAAGTCCACAAAAAAAACACTTTTACTTTCCTTCTTTCTTCTTTCAATTTTCTAAAGTTCTTAGTTATTCCAGCCCAGGGTCTATACCAAAAACATCAATCAATCCCACAGTCAGTCTTTCCTTGCTTTTTTCTTTTTTCTAGTTCTGCTTTCACTTTCTAAGTTTCTTACTTTGTTTCAATATTTATTAATATTATATCCACACAAGTTCATTCAGAAACAGGATGCTTTCCCTTGTGTGAGCTCAAGTTTTTGTCAAAAGGTGGCACTCCATTATACAAAGTCTTCACCTTTTTCTCCTATATTTTTATTTAGGGTTTTTCGAACCTCAATATTCCAACACAGTCCAGTCTCCAATTTGTAAACTTTATTATTATTATTTTTTGACAATTTTAAGTCCAGCTTTATTTTATGCCTCTTTATTGCCAAAATACTTTTGTCCAATTTAGTTAAATCTTTAGTTCTGGCTTCTTCCTTTCCCGGTTCGAAGCCCGCTTAGCTGTCAGAAATATTTTCTTATTTTTTTTCCTGTCCCTTTGTAATTTCGCTGCTCACTTTTCTTTTCTTAAAAATTCCATGTTACCTTAATCCCGGGGTATTTTGTTTAGTTGCATCGCCCAATTGTCCCAGTTCAGATGTTATCCACCTCTTCCTTCCCTCCTACACATAATCTTAATCTATCTGAGTCCTTCTCTTTGGGGTGGCCATTTTAAACGACTGCTGCAGTCAGCCAAGCCCAGGAGGGGAGATGTGGCTCCCCTCACCCTGACTTGCGGCTTCCCCTTACTCTGCTGCCCCTCCAAGGCAGCTTCAGCCCCTAATCATAATGACTAGGGCTCTCCAACGAAAGAGTACGGACCATAGCCACAGAGAAATGCGATCTATGGTCTGTCAGTGAGGAGGCTCCTCCTTCTTCCACAACAGTTTTTGATATTAAGAACCATGTTATCCTTCTAGGCTATCACCAAAGGATTAGGGTAGGGTGAGGGTTCCTGACCAATCAATTCCAGTTGGAAAGTGGGGGTGGAAATGAGACAACTTTCCTCAGCTAACTTGCTGCAGCAACTCACTATGGCCAACTCATTACAGCCAACTCTCTGCAGTCAACTCACCACTGCCAATTTGCTGCAGAACAACTCAAAATAGCCAACTCACCATGGGACAACTTGCTGCAGGACAATTTAACAATTCTATTCAATTATTTCAAATAAATAAAAATTAATTTTAATTTTTGCCATTCACATTTCATTCTGTCCTCCTTTTGCATTTTTTCTTTATTTTATTCCACCATTTCTTTGATATTAGTGTAATTCTTCTCCTGCAGCAAGTTGTCCTATGGCGAGATGGCCATGGCAAGTTGTCCTGCAGTAAGTTTGCTTTGGCGAGTTAGCTGTTGTGAGTAGGGCTTGACAAATTGACTATGGCGTATTGTCATAGACCCACAGGGGGAAGGGAAGAAATAAGAGTTCTATCTGGTACCTCTACTTTGTGAAATGACTCAGAGATATTTCTTCAATCTTCACCTGAGATTTTTAATATTTTATTTATTTATTTGATTGTTATCTCATCTTTGTTACTTTGTAAGTAACTAAACTCAAACATATACTTCTTCTTCCTCCTATTTCCTTCCACAAACTGTGAGGGGGGTTGGGCTGAGAGTGGGGGAATAGGGAGGTTACCTGCTCTTCTACAATCTGATAGAAATTTTGGCAATAAATACATAAATAAATATGCTTAAAAGTCTTTACAATTTTAATGTGTGATCAATGTCCAACTAAACTGGAAATTGAAATTTACATCTTTTTTACATTTTTCTGATGAATTTAATATTAAGATGGTATCAGTTCGATTCAGTGAACCTTGTTTTTTAGGTTATCAAATAAATTTATTTTGCATTAAGTTGTTAGGATTCAGAAGTTGTTATATGGTATAATTACCATATAACATAGTATATTTTGGGAATACTAATTGGAAGTGTGTGTGTGTGTGTGTGTGTGTGTGTGTGTGTGTGTGTGTGAAGTAGGGAGATAATAAAATATTCAGGAAAAATGGTATCCTCTTTGCACATTTTTGAAAATCAGCAAAATGCTTGTTCTTATTTGAAACAGTAATCGCAATGTTTAAGGACATAATTCATTTATATTGTCTTTCTTTGAAACATCAGAAAAATACGTGGAGAGGGAACTTAAGAAAGTGCTACAGGTAGTCCTCATTTAATGATCATTCATTCAATGGCCATTTCAAGTTATGAAAGTGCTGAATGAATCTTAGTTGCAACCAGTTGTGACCATTGCAATGCCCCCATGCTCATTTGATCAAAATGTGGGGCAGCTGTCTCACATTCACAATCATAGAATGTTTTTCAGCTTCTCCCACCTATCTGTCTCCTCCAGGCATTGGGCAAGGGTTAATAGCCACCACCTTGGCCCTGGGAGCCTTTGCCAGTTCCATTTTTCTGCCCCTTCCCTGGCTTGGTGAGAGGGCTTGGCAAGCTCCCTTCAACAGATGGGGGTCTGCTATTCTCCAGTGTGTATTACAGGGCTGTGCCCTCATCCAAGCAGCAAGAGGAAGAACATGGTGAAAATCAGCTGGGGGGGGGGGCCTGCAGGAGTGAGCAACAATGGTATGTGGAGTAGCCAAAAGAGCACAGACCTGGAGAGTTTGTGGATAGGGGACTTGTAGCTGAATCTCAGCTGCTAAAGGGGCCCAGCAGTTCATGCAGGAGAGGAAAAACATCCTAATAATGGTGTGATCCTCGCCCAACAGGAACAAATGGGATTACTAAAATTATATCACCAAGTAGTACAGTCAAATAATATTTTATCTAACTACCTCTTTGCTTAACAATAGAAACTTTTATCCCAATGAGAGTCATCATGTAGAGGACTACCTGTATTTTATCCAATTATTTAATGAAATCATTGCTGCATTTAATGAAGCATTTTTCTCTTGGTTTGGGACAACTAGATAGCCTGTAATACGTAATAGCCATATTATTTTTTCTGTTATATATATTGGTCCATTTTAGAAGTCTGGCATATATGCACATTCTGCCACCAACTTAATCCAGATGTTAATCTTTTGCAACCCCACACATAACTGACTATGAGGTGGAAATAAAAGCGTTTAACCTTTATTTCAGACAAAGAAAAAACAGCACAGGGAAAGGTTTTTTTTGCGGCTCTTTTTTCTTTCAGAAAAATAAAATTTGCCTATATACTTAAGGAAATTATCTTTTTATCAACAGAAATAATTATTAATCTGTTAATATTTTTTTAATAAAGTTTTATTGAGTTTTAACAAAATAAATAAAACATCTTATTTGAGTACAGCACGGTTCCGGGTTATCACATTTCCATAAAGACACAATTTCATATGCATATTCATTTTATATATTCAACTTCATATTTTATTACTCTTTTTCCAATTTCTCACAATTTCTCCCTTTGCTTCTCTTAATTTTCTTTTATGATAAAATGATTATCTCATTTTCTTCTTATTTAATTGTATTTCTTTTACCTAAATTTCTATATCTTTTTATTCATTATACTTATACTTTCGTCTGTCTTATTTGCAATTTCATTGTTCTCTTCCAGCATTCTTAAAAAGCAAAATTCCCTCTATGATTGCCAATCGGAATGCAACACCTTTAAGTCTTATTATTATGATCATATGAAATTTTATTAAATTTGTGCATTCTAAAATTATAACATTCATATTTCTAATATCTATTTTATATCATGTAAATCTCATCATTCAGACTCTGCTTGATACTTCCCCTTAAAAATGTAAAAAGAAAATTTCTAAAAACATAGCAAAAACAATATATATACATAAACATTAGTGAACAAAATAGTTATTCAAATTCATTCTAGTACTGGTATGAGCCTTGTAAATCTTTCATGTTTCTTTTCAATATTTCTCAATCTTTGAGAACAGTTGAAATGTTTCCCTCCCTTCTTCATTATTACTTAACTGTTAATAAGCATACCATTGGATAGTCATTCAGTTTTATCTTATAAGTTATTTACTGTTAATAAGCAAAAAAAATATTGAAATTCATTCTAATAATTGGTATAAATTTCCTTATAAATCTTTCACATTTCTTTTCAATATTTTATCAATCTTCAGAAACAATTACAATCTTTCCCTCTCTTCTTTATTATTGCATTATTTATAAATAAACATACCTTTACATAACAATACAGTTTTATCTCATAGATTATTTGCTTATTTCATTTCTAACTCATTACAGTATTCTACTGTCACAACACTATCTTTTGTACCTTTGCAGAATCCTCACTTTTAACTTAACTTTTGTCTCTGTGTTTTCTAGCTGAGCAAATACCTTTAATCCTAGTACATTTCCCATTTTTCTTTATTTCCTGTTTTTGTCCCTCATAAATTCTTTCCCTTTTTCTCATCTCTTTTTTTATGCCCTTCTCTCTCTAATTTTCCCTTCTGTAGTTTTCTTTTCTGGTTCTCCTTGCTGTTATACTTCTTTTTCAGACTATTTTTCTTTTTGGCTGTTCCCTTTAATCTCAAACTTTTAACTCCTTTCCCCCTTTTTCCCCTTATTACCACACTTTGCATTATTTGATCATTGAAAATGGCTTCTTCTTTGTCCCACCCTTCTTCTTGCTCTTGAAGTTTTTCCTTTTGCTTTTCATAGTTCAGGACCTCCATTTCAAGAAATTCAAATACGAAGCCAAAGGATCTTCCTCCCCTTTCTGCATCTTCTTTCTGTTATGTAAGACTCATCTTCAATTCCTCCAGGAGTGATGCCATTTTAAACATTTTTGAACAACCACCCGATTGACTTTAAGTAAAAACAGAAGAAGAAAAGACCAATGCCAAAAACTTCTTCTTATATCACCAAATGATCCCAGACTGTTCCTTCTTGTTTCTTTCCTTTCCTTTCCTTTCTGTGGGTTACTGTATCTTTTAATAAGGTTTCAGTTACAATGTATCCCTGAGAGTCTTTTCAAAGTTTCACCGTTAATCCTCTTTATTTTTCTAGGTGGCACTCCATTTTTCCATTATTCCAAGTCCCACCCTTTTGCCTCCACTCTTCTCCTTTTTAGGGCTGTAAAGTGACCAAAGAAAAAAATCTTTATTCTCCTTTTGACACTTAAATTTCAGCTTAAAGTTGCCTATTAGTGTCAAAGTAAATTAATATGGATTTCTTTCCATACCATTTGTAATTGTCAATATAAAGGTAAGAAAAGAGTTTTTAACCTCTTTTTCTCTCTCCTTCGCCACTTAAAAGTCTTCTTTCAGAAGTATCCCTCTCAGTACTTTTAGATTCAGGGTACCTTGCTTAGATGTTCTCTGTTGTTTAGCCTAGTCTGTTCTGCTTTCCTCTTTGTCTTCCTCCTGCACAATTTTATCCAGTCCGATTCTTCTTTGAGGTGGCCATTTCTGACCATCGCTGCAACCGCCTTCGGGAAAGGGAGTTTAAACCAGACAAGGAGGAGAGATGTGGCTCCCCTCCACTCGGCTAGCAATCTCCCTCTCTTCACCACCTCTATGGGGTGGCTTCAGCCCCGAATCCAAAGGATCAGGGCGCTCCAGCAGCAAGCACAGATCGAAACTGCGCACGATCGTGGATTTCAGTCTGTTGCTGAAGAAACCCAAAACAGAAGCCCTTTAATGAAACGTTTTTCTCTTGGTTTGGGACAACTAGATAGCCTACAATATGTAATAGCCATATAATTTTTTCTGTTATACATATTGGTCTATTTTAGAAGTCTGGCATATATGCACATTCTGCCACCAACTTAATCCAGATGTTAATCTTTTGCAACCCCACACTATGCAGGTTTTCCAGCTGACTATGAGATGGAGATAAAAGTGTTTGTCCTTTTCTTCAGACAAAGAAAAAACAGCACAGGAAAAGGGGTTTTTTTTTGCGGCTCTTTAATTTTCTTTCAGAAAAATAGAATTTGCCTATATACTTTAGGAAATTATCTGTTTATCAACAGAAATATTTATTAATGTGTCAATATTTTTGACAACCTGAAGATTAGGTAATCAGAAACCCTAGACAGATCCAGTTGCAGGTTGACTGTGTAACATATGATGAGAAGACAAAATTCTGAGGAATGGAAATTACTGATGTACCTGTTATCATATCATATCATAATTGATATGACATCTAATTATACATGCACATACATATTATTTGCAGTAGAAACATGCTAAAGCTATTTTATGTGCCTTGAGATATCCATAAGTGCATATAATTTTGAATCCAATAGATTATTACTTCTGTAAATTATTATATGACGAAGACCCAAAAGAAGAAACAGTGCAAGTTGTTTTGGGAGAAATCTAACCTTGGTTCCCATCAACCCCTAATATTGCAGTGAGTAACCTGGAAAGACAAGCAGAAAAATAAGCAGTAGATAAATTATCATTTTTATTTATTTGTCTATTCAATCTTTATTAGATTACATTTTGCAACTCAATAAACCACATGCTTTCTCTTTTCTGTATTCTGAATAAAGAAAGCATATTGTATTTTGTACACATTTTTTAAAAAACTATATTCAAAAGTAAGTACTGATTTTTACTTTACATATTATACTATGTATAAGGACAAGTTATAAGCTAGAGTTATGTAAATCTAGTTGGTTAAAGAAGACCTTGAATATACAGAAGAGATAATATAACCAGTTTCCCTATAATTTAACAATTAGTATTGGATATTCATGTTTTTACTACAATAGAAATTGTAGACTACTAAAGTACTTTGTATAGTTGCATTGATTGCCTTATCCAATCAGGCAACTTATTCATAGTTACATGGCATATGGAATGTCAGAAGAATGTCTGGGTTGGCATTTACCTGGATTGAGGCTCTGCTTGGATTTGGATCAGAATTTGGAACTTTTAAAGCAGTTTCAGAGTCTGTTCCTGGAAGAGTGGGCCAAAGAACAGGTCATGCTAATAGCACTTGTTATGCCTGTGGACCTGGTAGCTCTTGTGAAGGTGGCCCATCTGGGTCTTGGATGCTCTTTGCTGCTGTCATCTCTCCTTCCATGAACTTTTTTATTTGATGGGAGTTTGTAAGAAGCTGAATTGAAGGAGTGGTTGGGGAGCCTTGGTTGGATACAGGCTGGTGTTTTTATGACCAATAATGGTAGAAGACCATTTCTTGTGGCTGGTCAGCAATGCCGAGTGATTCCAGTTATATGAGGATGAGGGAGAATGTCTTCTGTCAATTCTGACAGTATGTCTGGTGGTGGCAGCTGGGAGCAGGGCCCTGGCAGCTCTCCTGTGAGACACCAATTAAGGCATTGGCACTCTGGAGCTATTGGTAGTGGCTAGACAATGGAGATAATAGTGGAGTGGCAGGTTATTCTGGATTCCATCCCCCTATGGAGTCCATTTTGCTTTCTCTTCTGCAAGAGAGGAAGATGATGATACAGCATTATTGATCACTTCTATGTGGATTTCATCTGTTGGCTAGGTTGCCTATTACTGTGGATTTCCCATGAAGACTATTCTGAGAGCCAGAGGAGGAATTTTTGAGTTAGGAATAAATAGGTGGCTTGGACTAGTTGGTGAAAATGGCAGGGAAGGGATGTCAATGAATAGGAGTATGTGTATGAGTATGTTTGTGGGTGGAATGAGGGAAGTGGTTGTTGGGGATTTTGATTATGTGGCAGCTAGTGAAGCTAAAGTGCCTTCATAGGATGGAGTTAATGGGAAATTCCCAGCCATAGGAATTGTGGGCCCTGGATTAGGGAATAGTGCTGCCATCAGAGGTTATAGTTGTCATCAACATGGGAGATATGGTGGAAGATAGGGACAGAGCCATTCTCAAAGAATATCCTATACCACCTCCTTGGTCTCAACCCCTTTACCCAATCAGTAAACATTTAGAGGACTTGAATTTTGGATGTTGCTTCTAAATGCCAGGTCAGTCAAAAATAAAACCTCACTCATTTGCGGTTTAATCATTGATGAAAGAGCTGACCTGACATGTTTACTGAGATCTGGATGGATCCAGAAGGGGGAGAAACTCTTTCAGAGATATGTCCAACTGGGTTTTGGGTATGACGTCAGGAACACCAGGGCAGGGATGGAGGTGTGTGATAGTTATCCAGGATTCCCTTATGGCTTTCAGGGATTTATGAGTACTGCATCACAAGTTACTGGCTATGAGACCTTATTCATTAAGTTGGGCTTTGGGGATAAGTTAGGATTGTTGTTGTACTAGCCTCCATACTGCATAACACTCTCCTTGCCTGAGTCCTTGACTTCATTTCTGGACTGGTTATATGTAACTTTAATCTGTCTTCTCTAGCATTAGAGTCTGAGATGGCTTAGGAGATCATGGTAACCATGACAGCTATGGGCCTATTCCAAGCCTTTCAGAGTCTGATATGGGACAGTGGTCACACACTGGATCTGGTGTTCCTGTCAGAGGAGTGGCTATGTGATCTGAAATTGGGGAATTCTTGGTATCTCCCTTGTCATAGCGAGATCACCTTCTGATTACCATGGAACTCTTTAATGCCACTACAGAGAGGCCAGACACATTAGATTGGTTTCCTGCTGGTAGCTGATGGGCTCAACTGGTTTTCAGAGGGAGCTGTGGGCTATTTCTGTCCATCTGAAGCCTAAGTCACTACTTGGAATCAGCTGAGGCTTTGGATTGGATCACACTTCATGACCTCTTCTCGCTTATGGATCCTACCACTCCCCCATGATTCATGAAAAAGTTAAAAGAGATGAAATGAGAAGAGCCATTTACAGCATTGTTAGCATTCAATAGGGGACTAGCTAAACACAACACAGATTAGAGCCACTATTAAAGCTTATCTTATAGCAGTAATAATCAGTACTACTCTGTTATCAGTATTACTTTTTCCTTGTTGCATCTAGAGATAGCCATTTGACAGCCCTTTCTCAGGTGACACAAATCCTCTTGAGTAGAGATGGATTAGAGAACCCCATGCTGGGGCATAGAGAAAAATTTGTTCAGTATTTACCAAACAAAGTCCCTTTCAATTAATCACAGTTGGATGCTGGGTTTGTTGGATCACAGTTGGATGCTGGGTTTGTTGACCATTCCAACCTCACCCCCCTCCCCAAGCCTTTCAGTCCTGCCATCCTGTTTTCATATGCCTGCCGGTTTGGCTGCCCTGTGCTCACTGGCCTTGCCACCACTGTCAAGCTTGATGCTCTGCACTCACTGGCTCTGTTAGCCTTGCCATCCCCAGTTGACTTTTGCTGACTTCCTCCTTCTGTTTGTTTGGGTCTTCTTGTGAAGTTTTACAAAATTTCTAACATGAGCATAGGGCCACATAGGGGCAGGCAGCAAGCCTAACAAAGGTGGCAAGGCCAATGAGTACAGGGGGACAAGTCCGGCAGGGACAATGGAGTGTAATACAGCCAAAAAGAGGCGAGTTTGGGAAGGGAACTAGCTGGGAGGGAAAGTTGAAGAGGAGACTACTTTATCAAGGCTTGGGGCTGGGAGGAACCAAGCAAGAATGAGTTGGATTGGGATGGATCATTAACTAACATCTAGTGGGATTTGGCTAACAATGACAACTGGAGTTGCCACGATTACTACTGGTAACAGCTATTGCTTCTTGTGTTGATGAGATATCATATTTTATTATGATATCACTTGGCAAAATAAATTCTGGTCCAATTCACATTGTTACTCAAGACTGCTTGTACTTGATAATTAGCATGTCAAAATCCATTTGAAACAAATCAGACTTTAAACTCTGCATCACAATCTTTTCTATTGCCCTTATTATCAGACTGGTACTGCAGTCTAGTTATTCTGATTACCAAACTGCTACTTTGTTAAACACCATTTTTCAGGGTTTCTTTAAAATCATATTCTTAGCTTTTAATTTGCAAGAGTTTTTCCATGCAGTGATATTTTATTTTACATTTCAATGTTCTTTTATGTGCTGTCATCAGTGAACTATTATATTTTTTTTGTTCATTGAAAAATATTCTGCATTGCTTTAGAAGATGTGTAGAAGAGAACTATTGCCTAAATTTAAAAAAAAATCAATGAATATTATGTTTATGTGGTTTTGTATTTTCCAAATGGCTGAGAAAGAAAGCAAAAAGAAGACAAAATAATGGTGTGGGTTGAGTCATAAATGTTGCCATTTTGTTTTTTAATTAAAAAAAGTGTTTCCATTTATAAATAAACTCACAAACATTTAAAGGAAATGGAAACAATACACACAAATACATTAAAACATTCATTTACTGTCTTTTATCAGCAAATCAAAAAGATCTTTAAAAGTATCTGGATGGAAAGTGATACAATTTGAATTGAGGCAAGAACACTTTGAAGAAAAATATTTTTTAAACATAAATATACATTGCAGATATAATTTTGTATATACATACTAAAAAGATAAGCTTTACTAAGTTTAGTTTCAGGTAAGTGTTAGCATAGAATTAAGCTTATTGTTTTCTATTAGACCAACAAATTAACAAAGAATTTACAGTTTCTGTGACTGTGGGGAGACTACTGTCTACCATAATATGATCATTTATTGAACCCCCAATAGATGATTCTTCTACTAATATTTCGCTCTGCTTCCAAGGTGAGATAATTTTTAAAACAAATCATCTAACATGGAAACAAGAAAAGCAGAAAAGAAGAGAGTAATTAGGATAAATATAATGTATGTGTCCATGAATAGGAGCAGGATTTCTACATGTACAGAGACCACAGAGTTATTGCTATGGGGAAAAAATTGGAGGAAGGAGTACTATGAACACTGCCTTGATCCTGTGAGTGAAAGATAGAACATATTTAAATCTAGTGATAATGATAGATAACATCAATTATAGAATATTAAAGCATACTACCATAATCTCTTTTTGCCCATACATTAATTTTACACAAAAGCGCTATTTGATTCTCATATCTGGTTTTGGCCAGTCTTCACTAATAAAATTTTCTAGATGGTGATCTTCCACTATGGGTATGTACATCTGTCTTCATAAATTTATTTGTTCAATAGGACTTTTAAAAATGTTTGTCAAGTATTACAGTTGTTCAAATTGAGATAAAGATCTTCTGCTTCTTAAGTAACCTAATTTTGCAGAGCAAAAGTGCTTTGGGTTATAAGACAAATGGTTAGATTATACTTGTGGTCCTCATCAAGGTCATATTTCATTATATCCCATATACTCTAATAGCTATGTTTGTATATATGGAAAATACATGGATTTCAAAATTGCCTTCAGTTAAATCACCTTGGCTGAGCTGTAATTCTAAACTATGATCTCTCTACACTGCATGTGAGAATTGTTTAAATGAAAGTTCTTCACCTTCTACCTTGTGTTAATGAAATTTCATAGCCATAGGTGGCAACTGATTATTCAAGAACCCTATTCAGTACATTTATTTTGACATTTTTATTTTAGTAATAACAAAACAAAGAAGGAAAATACCTGCCATTGTTCCAGATTAATATTTTTTCTTAAGTGTGTATATGTCTGGGCATTTCTCATGTGAAAAGAAGAAAGGTACAAAGAAGGAAGAATATTTATATTGCCTTTAGCTGAAAAACTGTTTTAGATAAAGTAATTACAGGGATAACATTTCATTGCTTTGTTTGGAATATATTAAGGGTTAAAATGTGGGATACTTATCAAAGCCAAGTCTTTGGTGGATTTTGTTCACCAATGACAGCAATTTATTTTTAAATCAGGTTTATAACTTGCTTTTGAACTCAATTATAAACACATGGCATATTTATAGGCTTTTTGAAATATTTTTACCTCCTGTTTCTTGTTCCACTGAGAGAAAAGATCTTACATGACACTGTTCTTTTGAAATGCTAACAATAGTTTCAGAAAGAAGTAATTTTCAGGTGCTTTACAAGAGCACAGAAAGAGTCAAATAAAGCCCTGTGTTACTCCGTACCAGATTGTATCCAGCTATTTCATTTGGATTTTACTGAGTACTTCCAGCAGCTGGGAACTGTAAGAACGGAGATTAATAAATGTTTGTCTGAAACACACTGACCCCAGTATATGTTGATTGGGTTGTAATAATCCTTTTATATGTTGTAAAACACCATTACCAAAACTTCATAAAAATCTGTGCCATCAATAACCATTGCATCACAAGTATATTAATTTAAGTAAATGGAATGCATGTTTCCATATAGGTAAATATTTCATTATGTTGCTTTCTGAAAGGTGTTTTAAATTTCTCTCACTGTAGGTATTGAGTTCTCCTAAATGGAGCTGCTGGTTCTACTTTTATAGCAAAAGTTTAAATTAAAAAATGTGTATTGTAAATGTTCTGATCTGATAGATTCTGTTATTGATATATTTTTGTTTGTTTTGACAGCAGGAAAAAACATGGCCATTTACTATCATGCGCAATTGCAATACTGTACTTTAGTTAAGTAAAGGGAGGAAGTAGTGAAAACATTTGATTCTATTTTTTGAGTACTTTGTTTGAAGTTGTTTGATTAAAACTGCTCCTTTGCATTGTGATTTCTGTGATTCACAAATGTTTATTGTGTATTTGTCTACAACTGTGATCAGAACAATTTTACATAATTCTTTGGCCTAGTCCCCATATTTACTAGACAACTAGATAAAGCTCTCGCTGAACCTCTTCAGTTTGTTCCATCTGCTACTTTATCATGTTCCTCCTGATAATCATTTTGGTTTATCAGAATTATTTAATATTTAAGGAAAATATTATTTTCCTTAATCTTCTCTTCAAAATTCCTTAGAATTTTATCTTATCCTTGCAAGTATCTCGCTTTCCGTCTTATGGTTTTAAGAGACTTGTTTAAAAAGTTATGAGAAAAAAATCCTGAGAAGGACATAAATTGTGCTTTTTTTCTGTTGTGAAGAGTATGCTGTAGATATTTAAAATATATCATCAGGCATTTACCTACATGTTTGTAGCAGTTGTTCTCTTTTCTAAGCCACGTTGTGAGATCAGAGCTGTAGCTGACTCTAAAATTGTTACAAACCCCTCTTTCTCTAAACTCCTTACCATGTCTCCAAATTTGCCTGGTGTTGACCTCGTCCCTTGATCAAATTCACTCTCCAGGCCTCCACTATACTATGATCAATACTGAGGAAACCACTTATTAAGATTTTTAAAAAAAAAACATTGTTTCCAACTCAGCAACTTTGAGATCCTTTCCATAGTAGATTTCTCCAAGCTCTGTTATTGCCAGTGATGTCATTAATAGAATCCCCAATTTGTTCTTTGAAGTTGTTATGAATTTCCCTTTAGGAACTGGAGTTAATCTTCAAAGGGACAATTCAGGACAGATTTCATTTGAGTTCTTTACCTTTTTTAACCCTATTATGCTTTGGCATAATCAAAATCAATATTTCCTCTTGTTTGCAAGATCACTTGATTTCTGCTTGGATATTTCATGCCCAATTGACTTCCAGAGGCCATTTCTCTCTTATGAATCATTGCTCCTTTTATTAACAAAATTTGGCAATTCCAGTCAATGGACTTAGACTTCTAAAACAGCTCAAAATGTTAATGTGCATTGTCCTTCTATTCCATAGCCTCTTGAGTTGTGATCAGGGGTTCTACCTGGTTGGACCAGTTCTATAGAACCAGTAGTTATGATTCTGCCCAGTTCAGAGAACCGGTAAATCGTGCCATTGGCTGGCCCCTCCCCTCCCTGCCCACTCACTCCTTACCTGGCAAGCTTGCCTGCTAAGTTGCTATTTTTCTTTCCCCCCCCCCAACCACCAGCTGTTCTGTTCTACCAGGAGATTTAGATTAGTTAGAAAGCAGGAAATCCTTGGATTTCTTGCTTTCTAGCTAATCTAAAAGCAGAGCTGAACCTTCCTTAGGACTGAAGCTTCTATTTTTAAGTGCAGCCTCATGCAATAGATTGCAGAAAGGTAGATCTCGGGGTGAATCTGTGATTCTGTGAGCAACTCAATCTGCCAGTCTGCTAAAAGTTGTTCTTTTTTAAATAAAAAAAATCAATATTTACATAAATATTTACAATATTTACATATAAGCCATGCCCAGCCAGTCACATGACCACAAGCCACACCCAGTTAGCAAGCCATGCCTGTCCAATCACATGGCTACCAAGCCACGCCCACAAAACCAGTTGTTAAGACATTTGAATCCCACTCCTGGTTGTGATATGTAATTATGCCTTGGACTAATCTTGTAATATATGTATTTTTGAAACACTGATTCTAATGTATATATCTATGCCAAATGATCTCACCATATACTTCCAATCTTCCTGCTATTATAAGAACCTTTCAAGTTGATCACAGATCTTTCCTAACAGCTTATCCAGTTCATCATAGATATTTACTATTTATTTGCCACCCATCTCGTCATGGAGCTACTCTGGGAGGTTTATAACAGTAAAATGGAGGGGGAGTTGTAATTAAAAATATAAACTTAACAATAGCAAAACAATAAACTACCACTAAATATAATGCTGCTATACCGCGAAAGGCTTTTTCCTATGATTTCTGTAACGTCCTTCTTTCCAAGAGCTTGTGTACAAAATTTCTTTCCTTGGAAGAACCAATGTCTGTGTCATTCTTCATCATATATGGCCTACCATTTCAGATATTTGCTAATACACATGGTACCTTTCTTTTGCTTCTTCAGGATATAAAATAGTTCTTGGTTTTGCTTTGCATCAAGAAATCCTTACATTGGAGGCTGATTTCAGATAGTTTCACTGTTTCCTTTTATACTTTTCCATGTCCTCACCAATGATGCTTTCATGTCTCATCTCCAAGGGGACTTCATCTCCAAGTCCTCTGCATGTGACACAAAAAGACACAAAAAGACGCAAACCATCATGGCATACTAATAAACTCAGGCCCCTCATAGTTGGACGGCACTTTGGGCCTTCCAAGGATGCCATCATAACAAGACTGTCCAGTTTGTATTAGAGAGATATGTAATACATGAACACATAAACTCTTCTTTGCATATTATATGACAGACTAGCTCTATACCCGTGCTTCTCTACAAAACTCTGTGATCTGGCTGAGTTTTCAGAGAGGAAAATTAGGAAAAAATTGTGCCTCTGCCTACCAGCATCCATCAGTATTCATCTCGCTAGCGTCCTGTCAGTGTGTGAGAGAATTGAGGGCTGTTTGGAAACTGAAACAGTATTTGCTGTGTGAGCAAGAAGGAGACAGCAAGGAGCCTGGGTGTGGCTTAGCTCCACTGTTCTGTACTAAAGAGGTTGTGAAACTAAAACTGAAACTCTGCTCCTCTGCTTGTGTTTGCATTTGGAACAGATTTTTTTTCAGGTGGGAAGGGGGAGTAGAACTGCTTAGTATCAGAGAGTGTTTGTTCGGGTATTTTCCCATGTCATTATAGTTGTGTTTTTAAAGTTGACAACTTTAAAAGCACAACTATAATGACATGGGAAAATACCCAAACAAAGCTGAATACCACACATGTAAGTACTTGCAAAAATTTAAGAAAACATATTATATTATTCGTGTGTCTGGTACTTCTTCTTGAACCTTGCAGTCTGAATTCATTCCCCTTCTGAAAAAAGATAAATTGATATTTGACCAACTGCAGTCTCATCACACCTTGATGAGTTTTGCAAGCTACCTACTGCTCTATCTCATCAATCAGAATCTCCTATTTTATTACATCAATGAAGTTTTATGAAAGGCCTTACATTTTTTTCCTCTGATCCCTAATATTTCACACTTGAAGTTTTATACTGTCTTTTTTCTAATTTATTCACTTTGAACCCAAGGCTACCATCCCAGTTCAGGTCCTCTTATGGAAAATAACCATAACATCTGTTTAGTAACTGTGACATCTATTCTGGAGAACTGTGTGGCTTATGACATTGTCCTCCCTTCTTTATTTTCAATGGGACAAGATAGAGGGGACCCAAATATTTCATTTTATCTCAAATTAATAATGTTTTCCATTTGAATCAAGTTGTTATATTGCTTACCATTTTTCCCCAACTCTGCAACAGTAGTTATTTTATTTCTTTATTTTACTTATTTTGATTTGTCAATCGCTTACAAGACAATAGGTATAAATGTATACATAGTTATGCATACATGAAATGGGTACATATAAGAAAAATAAAAGAAACAATAGGACAGGGATGGTAGGCACGTTGGTGTGCTTATGCACGCTAGACTTGAACTTTTAGTTCAAGTCTAGAAATAAACGCTTTGAAAATATTACATTAGAACTTGTTGCTTATCTTATAGTAATTGTCTTAGTTTGCATTGTTCAAATACTGATTTCATAAAATCATTAGGTTTCCAGGATAGCATTTATTGATTACTATTATGAATTGCTGTATAAAAGCTCCTGATAGAGTGATCAGCCATACTATGGTAGGCATATATTGGGTGGCCAAGCATAGTTTGTGGAATAAATGTTGTCAGATGGAATGCACTGAAAAATGTAGTTTAGGCAATTTTCTAGACAGTGATGTAAAAACTGTGCCTGTGATGCTTTTTAGAGAACAGATAATTAAAACAATGTGCTATCATATAACGTTTTCCTTGATTACCTCATTGGAAACAGATTTTAATGCATTCTGTAAAAAGGGCAAAATATCTCATACGAAGGCAGAAATTGTGAGGAAAGAAGGGACTAGTTTCTTTGTATGAATGCATACATTAAATGCTGAATGGCTACTGACACTTCATACAAAAGTGCTAATTTGCCTCTCGTGGATTGATTTATCTGGAAGATGCTGGAGATAAGTTAATGGCTCCATTTTAATTCTCTTTCATACTTGTTCAAAAAAGAAACTTCTACACAGAGATGATTGAAACCCAGTAAACTGTCATCCCTCCAACTGGAATATTATTTAATATGAAAGGAGATGAAAATTTTGCATCATTGAAAGAATATAGTACATAATACACTGCTCAAAAAAATAAAAGGAACACTTAAACAACACAATGGAACTCCAAGTCAATCACACTTCTGTGAAATCAAACTGTCCACTTAGGTAGCAACACTGATTGACAATCAAATTCACATGCTGTTGTGCAAATGGAATAGACAACAGGTGGAAAGCATAGGCAGTTAGCAAGATATCCCCAATAAAGGAGTGGTTCTGCAGGTGGTGGCCACAGACCACTTCTCAGTTTCTATGCTTTCTGGCTGATGGTTTGGTCACTTTTGAATGATGGCGGTGCTTTCACTCTAGCGGTAGCATGAGACGGAGTCTACAACCCACACAAGTGGCTCAGGTAGTGCAGCTCATCCAGGATGGTACATCAATGCGAGCTGTGGCAAGAAGGTTTGCTGTGTCTGTCAGCGTAGTGTCCAGAGCATGGAGGCGCTATCAGGAGACAGCCCAGTACATCAGGAGACATGGAGGAGGCCAACAACCCAGCATCAGGACCGCTACCTCCGCCTTTGTGCAAGGAGGGACAGGAGGAGCACTGCCAGAGCCTTGCAAAATGACCTCCAGCAGGCCACAAATGTGCATATGGCTGCTCAAACAGTCAGAAACAGACTCTATGAGGGTGGTATGAGGGCCCGACATCCACAGGTGTGGGTTGTGCTTACAGCCCAATACCATGCAGGACATTTGGCATTTGCCAGAGAACACCAAATTCGCCACTGGCACTCTGAGCTCTTCATAGATGAAAGCAGGTTCACACTGAGCATATGTGACAGAGGTAACAGGGTCTGAAGACCCCGTGGAGAATGTTCTGCTGCCTGCAACATCCTCCAGCATGACCGGTTTGGGTCAGTGGATCAGTAATGGTGTGGGGTGGCATTTCTTTAGGGGGCTGCACAGCCCTCCATGTGCTCGCCAGAGGTAGTCTGACTGCCATTAGGTACCGAGATGAGATCCTCAGACCCCTTGTGAGACCATATGCTGGTGCGATTGGCCCTGGGTTCCTCCTAATGCACGACAATGCTTGACCTCATGTGGCTGGAGTGTGTCAGCAGTTCCTGCAAGACGAAGGCATTGGTGCTATGGACTGGCCCGCCCGTTCCCCAGACCTGAATCCAACTGAGCACATCTGGGACATCAAGTCTCGTTCCATCCACCAATAACACATTGCACCCCAGACTGTCCAGGAGTTGAGGGATGCTTTAGTCCAGATGTGGGAGGAGATCCCTCAGGAGACCATCCGCCACCTCATCAGGAGCATGACCAGGCGTTGTAGTGAGGTCATACTGGCGCGTTGAGGCCACTCACACTACTGAGCCTCATTTTGACTTGTTTTAAGGACATTACATCAAAGTTGGACCAGCCTGTCGTGCTTTTTTCCACTTTAATTTTGAGTGTAACTCCAAATCCAGACCTCCATGGGTTGCTAAATTTGATTTCCATTGATAATTTTTGTGTGATTTTGTTGTCAGCACATTCAACTACGTAATGAACAAAGTATTTGATAAAAATATTTCATTCATTCAGTTCTAGGATGTCTTATTTTTGTGTTCCCTTTATTTTTTTGAGCAGTGTATAATAGTGTGTGTGTGTTTTCTGCCCTTGCTTCAGTCTCTGTAATTATAGTTTACTATGATCTTAGCAATCATTATTACTTAAAATAATATTTGACCATATTGGAGCAAGTATGTTCTTCCATGAAGGAGTAAAGAATATATAAAAATTCATAATATCATGGTATTTTAAAGTCTGCAATAGTTGTAATAATAGGAAAATGAGACATTATTTGAAGAGAGCTCGCTTATTGTAATGGTTAAGGGGTCAGCCTGAAAACTGGGAGACCATAAATGTTAGTTCTGCCTCAGGCATGAAACTCAGATGAGAGATTTAAGAGCAGTCTCTCCATTTCAACTTTAGGAAGAAATCAATGACAAACCATTTCCAAAAATCTTGCCAAAAATTGCAAAGATTTGTGTAGGCAATGGTTGAGAATCAAGACGAACTCATTGTTAGTCAAACACACACAGAAAGAGAGAAATGATTTACAAACTGAGCAACAATTTTGTTACATAGATTTTTAACTGAGAATTTCTACTTGCCATCAGTAAGGGCAGTTTAAAATATGATAATGATTGTTTTGGCATTATTCAAGAGATGCATTGCCATACAAGTGCTGGTGTGATGAACTTCTTGGCTTATTCAAAGTCCACTTGGTATTTTCTGGATGAAAAATACAAAATGAATTTCTTTTTCTTTTTGCTTGGAGGGTTATATAAAAAAAAGTTTATTTTTTTTTAACTTGAGGGACTAACAGGAGAAGATAATCATCTAATACCTAGCTAATACTCTTAGGTTTTTTTTGCGGGGGGGAGTTTCAATATTACCAACTTTTTTGACTTAAAAACAGCTGTTTCTCCAGCACGTCGATTGAAGAATCCACACTTGCACTGACATATGCCTTTCTGCCCAGAGACGGAGTCCTCAATCTTTTACCACACCTCTCCGTCAACTGTTACTGTCCCAGTTTTCAACTCCATCTTGGCCCGATAGGGACATGGCAAAGATTGGCTCAGAAAAACTTTGGACAGAAAGACATCGGATTCTTCATCGACACAGGGAATTAGTTGGCAGGTTTGCAAGTGAAGCACAGTCAAAATGCTGTCGCGACTTCTGGCTATTTGACTTTGCTGAGATCACAGCCTTTCCTTATTTGGCTGCTGGCTAATTTCAACAGCCACTAACGGGATCCCTCTCAGGTAGGGCCCAAGCCGCTCACCCAGCACTCCAGTGCCAATTGACAGCTGGCGTCCAGCCTTGAAAGACTCTTTGAACCTTGCAGCTCTAGTGGCCTCAATTGAGACTCTCAGCTGGCTTACCCGAGTAACTTCGGGAATGCTACCTGTGGCCTTAGCACTTCCCAGCTGATCAGATCATCCCAGTTTAAGCAGCCAGCCTCTCCGCTGTCAAATTAACCACGCTAGAGGCAGCCACATGTGTGCATGTGCAAACTACCCCAGCTCGCTGGTCTTGCCGCCACCACTCTGAGCCCCAGATCAATTCATCTTACATACGGTTCGGAGTCACTGCCTGGGCATCTCGCCATTCACCAGAGCAAAGCATTGTCACAGCGTTCTTCCAAAGAGGCAGTCTCACTGGGACTAAAGCTGTCAAGATGGCTGAACACTCGGTGTCAGCAGACAGCATGGAACAGCAAAGTGCCTCTACATCGCCTCAATTCAAAAAAAATCTTGCTCCAGAAGTTCTAGGTCATCTAGCAAAGATGCATCTAACAAGATTAAGGCCAAAGCCATTTATTCAAGAAGTCCTCTAAGGCAGAAGAGAAAGATGCCAACAGAAGACAGAAAGCCCTGGATTTTGTATTTCTTCTCTTTTCTGGATAGTTCATGAGCCAGGTAAAGAATATTCGACATCAATGCACATTCAGCTCTATTATTGTCGATAAGAGAAATCTGTTCCAGTTTTTTTCTAGAATTTGAAGTCGTATGAATACAAATTTCTGTATTAGCATAGAAGGAAAATATTTGAACCTTCAGAACAATTTTCTGTGACAAACAGAATGAATTATGAGCCCCGTGTGTTAATTCATTGAGGATCCTATATCCTAATGTTATTCATATGTAAACTCCAAGCATAATTTATTGGCGGTTGGGAGAAATTCATGTAAGGATGTTTCCAACAATTATTTTGTGGAATCATAACATTTGGGAGTTGAAGCTTATAGATGGGCATAATTCATACACAGAGATTTTATATAATCTTTTTGATAGTACTGATCTACGGAACTGAATATATGAACTGACACAACTGAATTAGGAAGACCATAGGCAAGAATGTTGTTCATCATTCTGAAGTAGCTGATTTCTGTGTGTGAACTAGCCTTAAGTATTTTATTTGATACCGATAGGACTTTTTTCAGCAGGTGAGTCTTCTACTATCAGGACAATACTAAGATGAATTACTAGGTTTTGTTATTTTGACTATTGAAAACACAGATCCAGAGATATATTAAGCCTATCAAGTAACCTTCTTTGCTACATAAACATATGTAGAATTTCAAAGGCATATCCAGGTGTTCTCAGAAGTCTTCATTTGTGATGAAATTTGATTCTGTATAAATGTAGGAGGCTTACTGGGCCAGTGAAAATTGAAGTATTTTAAATGCTGCCTATCTTGTGTAACTTTTTGTTTTCACAGTGTATTGTTACATAATCTCTGAAAAGCTTTCTTATAAGTGTCTTTGCTCTTATGTGAGCCAAATGTCATTTATTCTAACGAGATAATCCTTTTACATCAAAATAATCCTATGCTTCGTAGCACCAAAGACGTATCTATTATTATGGTATTCCAGAACTAGCATTTTTCCTCTTTTCATTGAAACAAATCTTATAATCCAAAATACCTTGTTAGCATTAATTCTGTATTTCTATTATATTCTCTTTTTCTTCTGATGTCTCAGTTTTTATCTTGCTTGTCCATAAATGAGTTCAAAACTTCCATGCAGTACAGGGATCTGATAATATTTTATCCCCATGGAAATACATTTAGATATAATTAAAAAGAGCCAGCACATTATTGTGTGCATGGTGTTAGAGTGATATAAGGAAGATTCATGTTTAGTTCAGAACCACGAAAGCTAAGTGAGTAACTTAATGTCAATCAGTGTCTCTCAGTCCAGCCTATCTTATAAGGCAGTTGAGGGGAGAACAGGAGGAAAGAACTCTGTATGCTAGAGCTCCCAACAGTATATATGTATATATATATATCCCAAGGCAATATATAAATGAATATAAGTACTATCTTACTCTTTTTATTTTATAAGTAAAATACAATCAGCTTACCTGAAATAAATTTTTTCTTTATAAATGTGTGCTCGTCAGTTGCCATGTTGGATCAAAGCAATGGCATATTCTCATTGGGCAACTCAATACTCAATAATAAATTATTTTAGTTATTGATTGTAACAACAATATTTATTACAAAAAAGACAACTATATTTATACTCTCTAGATTCATTTTGGTACATTTTTAAGAAATGTGCATTATATTTCAGTAAATAAAGTATGACTATTGCACTAGGACTGCAAACACCTAGAAGGAAGCAAAATTACAACAGGTTTTGTCACAAACATCATGCAAACAAATATTATTTCATTCTTTGACAAAGTGATTAAATTAGTGAACTGGTGAAATGGTGTGGACATAGTACACTTATATTTCAGTAAGGCGTTTGACAGAGTAAGCCACAACCCACTTCTCAATACATTGGAAAAATGTGGGATAGACAGCATCACCACTAGATGAATTTGTAACTGGCTAACAAACTGCACTCAACATGTAGTTCTTAATGGAACTATATTGCCATGGAAGGAAGTAAACAGTGGGTATGCAAAAGTTCTGTTTTAAACCTAGTATTCTTCAATATCTTAATAAATAATCGAGATGAGGGAATAGTAAGGAACTCATTAAATTTGCAGGTGACACCAAGCTGGCAGGAATAGCCAACACTCCAGTAAGAAAGGTTCAAGGTCCAGAAGGATTTTGACAGACTTGAGCACTGGGTCTTATGTAACAAAATGAAATTCAGTAGTGAGAAAGTAAGATTTTACACATAGACAAGAAAAACCAAATGTATAGGAACAGAATAGGAGAAACCTGACTCAATAGCACTAACTGTTAAAGGGACAATCATTTAAATATAAGCCAGTAGTAAGCTGCAACTACAAAAAAAAGCCAATGCAAATCTAGACTGTATTAACATAGGGATAAAATCAAATCATGTGAAGTTTAGTACGATTTTATAATGCATTGGTAAGACCACACTTGGAAAACTGCCTTCTAACACAATATCACAGGATCATTTTGATACTCTTCTGCAGCCATATTGGCTGAGTTTCAGGAACCTTTGTTAAATATCTAGTCAGTCAAAAACATTCGTTCATTTAATATTTTTCTATCTTAGTCAATTCAGCAAATGCAATTGAAACTAGTCTAGTACTTCTTTGCATTCAAGTCAAAGTGCCTTAATGCTTTTCAGTTCATTCACTTTTTTTTTTCTTCCTAGCATTCTCAACAAGCGCAGGGTCTGCTTTTCAGATCAACTATGTTTATTCAAAAACTGACTGACTGGCTTATCACCTGAGCTTTAATTGTTGGCTGAGAGAGAATGACTAGCTCAATCCCCTTGAAGTTTTCATGCATACGGTAGAACTGGAGCTCATAGTCTCCTGTTTTCCAAACCAGCATCATAACCACAAGACCAGTTTGGCTCTCTACAGTTCATTCACATGTTGATTGAAATAGCAAGTGTTGAATATGTTAAGCCTGCTACTTCTGATTAGACTTCTTAATTTCAGGCCTACATGGAAGATCATTTGAAAAACAAGAATCGTCTAGAAAAAGAGTGGGAAGCACTTTGTGCATATCAAGCTGAGCCTAATGCAACTACCATTGCCCATAAGGAAGAAAATGTCCAGAAAAACCGCTCTCAAGTTATAGTAGCATGTAGGTATAGTTTAAGCTAAGTAATGTATTTTCAGTACTGCATCATTTTTTATCTAATATGGAATGTTTTTCTTATCTTTGTGAGACAGGTAAAGAAAGGTATTAGTAAAGTAACTTAATAGGGGATATTTTGTTAAAATGTTATAATACATTGCCCTGGGCATCACATCTTTTACACTGGTGCAACTTCCACAATACATGTTTGTTTTTCATTACATTGATTACAGCAAGTAATATTTTGTGCAGCTTTGTGGAAAGGCATTCATTTTTTTGGTTGAATACAATAGAGGTTATGTTGATAATTCATCTTAGCTTTTTGACATACTTACATCTATCAGGAAAAAATCTAATTCAGTTTCCAATTACAACTTACTCATTTAGAATAAATAAATGCCTGTTGGCATCCACAGATAAGCTTACAAAGCTTCTATGCTATGTTCTGGGTTACAATAGAAAGCACAGCCATCTAGGTGTTCACATTTCTAAAAGGCTTTGTATGTCTAAAAGCACCATATCTTCCTTCCAATAGGTAATGGCAATTTCATTAGCTGATGACACTATCTGCTGTATGTCAGATTATGGTAAATAAATCTTACAATTCAAAAAATACTGTGTTTTACAGTAATATAGATCACCTGCAACGTTGGGGCAGATATTTTTTTAAATTCTAAATTTCATTGTTTACAAAAGTCACCAAATACAGAAAGATGATATGGTAAGGATTATTCACAGTCAATCTGAAGTTTGTTGGTATCAAAATAAAATTAATTAATATATTTTTAACTTGAAACTCAGTCTGATCAGTGAAGAGGATACTTGGTTTTTAGTGAATTTTATATTCTTTTGATGAAAAGAGATGTTTTATTATACAAGAATAAAAGCTACATTAGGATTGGGGAATCTTTGGCTCCCTACATGTTTATGATGCCTAGCAACTCCAGACAACATAGCTAATGAAAATGATTTTTTTATGATTAGTTAGCAACATCAGGAGAATCAGAGGTGTGATGTAGATGCTTGGGGAAAGAGATGTTACATTTTTAGCATATATGTTTCAATGCTTCTGATTGTCATGTATTATCTTCCTTTTGCATTATGGTCATGCTATCTGATAGCTCCATCCAACAAGCAATACTAACAAATAGATCAACAACATCATACTGTTCTTTTTTTCTCTAATTAGATGTTCAATGAGCTTGAGATATCATGGGAATATAAAATATCTGTAATGGAATGGGTGGATGACCTTTGGTGAACAAGGGGAAAGATTGCTGCCTGGGAAGCAATCAGCTAAGAGTTGCACGAGGCTCCAGTGGTTAAATAGGCAGAGAAGGAAACATAGGAAGGACTCACACTAATGGATCACATTTGTACTTTTAGATTTGCAAGATTGATATCAGTCCTCCCAGGTAAACCAGACAGGAAACACAGCTACATGAATTCATATTACTTTATTATAAGGCTACATTATCTTGTAAGTCTGAAATATAAATTTCCACCTTTTAACTGCTTGATTCATCAAGGTGAATCCTTTCTAAGTTTCTTTCTTTGACTTTAAACCAATGATGGCTTCTGCCTCTATTCTCTGATTGTTTTCTAGGTAACGCCTCTTTCCCTTGTCCCTCAATGTCATTGATACATTTCATTACAATATCTTAATGGTTTAGTTTTAAAGAATTAGGATGGAAGAAACCTGGTTTTAAGTCAGCTGAGTGATTTGGGGCCTCACTTACCTCTGTCTTAAAGAAAAAGTAGGATCTCAGTTTAACAAATAATAGAAGGAAGGAAATAAGTCAGTTCTGTAAAGCAGATGGGTTGGTATCATACTTCAATATGGTGTTTTTATTTCTGTTTTTGTTTTAACAGCAACAAGAATTTTTTATTTGGGCTTTATCTAAGATAATCAGAGAATTCTAAGTTTAAAAGCAAGTATGCTGCAGTTCAAGTACACAATATTTCTCTCTTCAAGCTAAACATATTTTTTCTATTTGAGTTTTATCTTTGAAATAGCTATTTTAATATGCATATTTTAATTTCTTCATATAAACACAGTATAAATAACTATGTTTTTTGGGGGTCGGGGCAAGATGATCATTGCAGGATATGTTTGAAAGCTGAAAATAGTCATGACAATTCAGACTACATCAACGCAAGTCCAATTGTAAGTATAAAAGAAACTTCTTATGAACAGTAAATTAAGATTAATTATGATCCAGTTAATTAATTAATTAATTATAATAAAAATATAAATTTTATTTTGATGAAAGCCATGGTTATAGTCTCTGGTATCTGCATGTACCTTGAAATAATTATATATTTACTAAAGAAAATGTTTTTGTTACTAACTTTAGTTCTACAATCTAAAAGTATACTTATACAAACTTCCTAAACCTATTTATTCAAGTCCATTTCAGAAAGTGCAAATATGCTTTATTATTGAACTCTAGAATTTAAAAACAAAATTGTTTTTAAAGTGCCTAATATGAAGACCCTTCTACCTACTTATTTGAAATTAGCCCGTTTTTATGCTCTCAAACATCAAATTTAAGTAATAGTCAATGGGAGTTTAGCTGAATAAGTTAAATCTGATAGTCTCCATATTGGTTTGTAGTGAATTGGGCTGTATTCAAATTGCCACCTAAGGTCCAAGCTAAAATTTGTAATCATGCATATTCCACACAATTTCATTATCTTCTTTCTATGATTTTTAGGTATGTTAGTTATTTAGTTGTAAATTTTCTTCAGCGTTACCATAGTTGAAATATACATTCTTCAAATAATGTTAGTATGTACAAATTTAGAGGTGGTATTTTTCAAACTATAAAATGCACCTTGGTTAAGAGGAGGAAAACAAGAAAAAATAGTTTTTTGCTTCTGTGCGTCCCATTCCCCCCCCCCCCTCCCCGCCCAAGCATCCGGAAGCACTCTGCAGGCCAAAAACTGGCCTGTTTTTGGCCTGCAGGGTGCTTCTGGATGCCGGGGAGAGCAAAAACAGGGTGCACAGAGGCTTTGGGAGGCTAAAAATACGCTAAGACGCAGACATTTCCACCAACATTTTTGTGGGGGGGAAATGCGTCTTATACTCCAAAAAATACAGCAAATGAAGTGCTTTCAACATGGAGCACATACGTAACCATTTCTTTTCAATAATTTAGGACAATTTGATTTTTCCCATAACTGATTTTTCTCAATTAACAGAACATTATTAGGAAACATATCATAGATCAACTTTAAAAAGGTAATATTCCTTGAGTTGAAATTGATTCCTGGTGATTATAAGAAGTTGTTACAATTATTTCTTTGAAAATAATTCATATGTAATTTGAATTATTTTGGTTTTTTGCTTGTTTTGATTTCTATTTAGCGTACAGTCTGAAGATTACTAGCCTTTTTTGTCATCAGATAAAGTAAGGTTACTATATGCTACCAATTGCTCTGGACACAGAAAGTTTTATCCAACATCTAATCCTTATCAACAGAATAACAGCTGCATATTTATTCAGATATAAAGATTTTTGCATAAAAAGCCCTGCTAGAAGTGAACTGCCTCACAGTAAAAATGTGAAGTTTTTGTAGAGTTCATGTATCATTACCGGGAATTATTTCAGCTTTTCTCTTGCATCTCAGCCAATTTTTGTAGCCATTATTATATGTAACAAACTAAATCCCAAAAAGAATTTTGCTTCTTTTGGCTTTAAAATGCATGTGTCATGGAAGCAATCTCTTGTTACTTGCAATTTTTTTCCAATAACAAAATAGACTTTGTAGCAAACACGAAGCTGTATAAATATATTCTACTCCAATTATAGTGCATTAAATTATTCCTTCATCGGATGAAATAAATTGCTGTACTATATGAGGCATGTTTACTATTTTATCTTGCTTCCATTTTTAAAATATGTTTAAAATATTTTGTGAGGATGCTTTGTTTTGTAAGAAAGCTCTACAGATAAGCAATCAATTTCACAGTGATGATATTGTTTGTATGTGCAGGCAGATGCGCACATACGTGTATGTGTGTTCTTTGTAAATGTAAATTATACTGGGTGATAGGAACTGATTCAGGGTAGCAGAAAAGTGCATCTTTGATGAGATTTAAAATCCCAGTAAATATATTTTTTTTTCACTAACTTATTTAATTATCATTTACAGGTGATTAAAAACTATGAAATTTAGATTAATCAAAAAAATCCAAATTTGTAACTAGGAATATAAAATAGACATAGAAAAGGAAACAATAAAGGATTTTTCACTTATAGATTAAAATATATCATCAATATTACTTATAATTAATTTTCACTGCTACAGTTTTACATGGTGAAATTGCTTATAAACACCTAGCCAGCCTAAAATATTTGCTGAACAATAACAAAACGCATAAATATAAAAGAAATTCTGAAGCAAACACAGAAAACTATTCTGTTTTCCAATAATTAATTTTGTAACATTTCAAGATTATTCAGTGTCATTTACAGAATCAAATTTTAATCCATCTATTTGTCTTCGATAATATATACAATAATTTGTCAACAGTCCCTTTTATTGCAGAAAAAGACCAATTGATTTGCAAAAGAGAGGGCTGTGAAGCACTATGAAACAGTATATAAGTCTAAGTGCTATTGCTAAAAGAATGAGTGGGCAAAAAATTGATAACAGAAATATCAATCTGCAGTTGCGAACATTTTAAGTCTCTGCTAAATGTTTCTTGATCTTAACTTGGCTATCCTAGTATAAGGAAATTACAGAAGTAATTTCATCCAAAGCTAAGAGTTGTCCTTCCCCAACAAAAGTCAAAATTCAAGGGCTACAACCACAAAGGTAACTAAAACTGGTATTATTGTAAGCCTCCCAGAGTCAATTAATAGGGAGATGATATGAATGGCATATAAATTTAATAAATAAAGCTAACTGCCTTTGTGTAAGTTCTCCAACAACCTTCCTCACAACAGAGGTGAACATTTTCTCTGCTCCTTGTTCAACCTGATTGTGTGCTGCAGTGCCAAATTAAGGGAAAGAAGGGTGAAACATTGTGGAGGTCATCAACCTTAGCTATGCACAAGTTATTGTTTCTGTGGCCAGATAATAAATTCAGCATGTCTTCTTTGTACCACTTTAGTAACAAGCCAGTGGTGGAGAGGAAAAAAATAAAAATCAAGGAAACTTTATTTTTTTGCTGTTAAAAAATCCTATTATAAAATAAAAATTGGCATTCCATTTTTTAAAAAAAAACTTCCATTAATTATCATGTCAGCAAAATATTGATTTGTTATTTTTGTAATACTTGGATATCTCAAACCAAAAATTTATACTAAAACTAAAAAATATGAATGGAAGTAGAATGTTTATTTCAGAGTGCAAAATGCTTGAGAAAGCCAGAATGGTACATGATGCAGTTATATCTTGGCTTTGGGAAAGAAGGTTTCATAGGTATACTTATAATTGTATATTTTCCAGCTTTAGGATCTGTGGTCCAGCTTCCAACTGGGTCTCACTCAATCTTAGCTTGAGTCGAAATAAGTACACTTATATATGGAAACTAGAAGTGGGGGGAGGTAGGGCTTCCTTACACCAGAGAATGACTTGCCATCTGGCCATATCTCTCTATCAGAACCACTTACCAACTCCTACTTAGTGTATACACATGTATACATATTCTCAGAAAATATGAAATATTCCATGTTCAAGCTCTGCAGAACTACCTTATC
Organism: Laticauda colubrina; assembly: GCA_015471245.1. Classification (NCBI taxonomy): domain Eukaryota; kingdom Metazoa; phylum Chordata; class Lepidosauria; order Squamata; family Elapidae; genus Laticauda; species Laticauda colubrina. The sequence goes on from BLBF01000048.1 coordinate 4,596,960, forward strand.
AAGTTACTTGATTCTTTAAACATTCTAATGCAAAACTAGTTAGAAAAGATGTTTCTAGTTAGAAACTCTGTGCACTGTTACATCTGTCATATCAGTAGTAAATAATGGGCAACCTTTGTTTATAAGTCAGAGGTCATGGAAATAAATGGGAATTTTGTTTTTTCTTCAAGAGCTTTGGAGGGAAAGAGAAGAATAACAGCTACTTTAAAAAAATAAAGGGTATCTCTCAGTTTTCTTGCTGTTGAACTAGCCAACTGAGAATGTGAATAGCTTGACATTTCTTTCAAACACAACACAACATACTTTGTTTTAATATTGTGAATACATACTCAGGATTATTGTGTCAATATAACGAATACATACTATAATAACATAAAGAGGATACATTTCAAAATATATGAATTAAAAGCATCACTTCCCCCTGTATTTAAAAATAAAAATAATACAAAAACTGAAAAATAGTTTATCATTTATTCTGCATTCTAAAAAAAAGTTTTCCCTTTCTTATTTCATTCTTCTAAATACCTTCTTTTGAAGAAACTTAATGAAATACAATTAATCTTATTTTTTACATTGTTCCTTTTATTTTAAATGAAGATGTGCAAGATTTGGGCACATTTTCTTCTCCTTTGTGGTGGAGATAGCATCCAGGATTGGGTTGTCAGTTGCTGATAGCTGATTGGACTGAGTCTGTCAGATCTGTGAGGACACTCCCCTGTTATCAAGGGTCTCCAGAAATTGACTCAGTCAAGCAGCTAGGAGATGTGTTTTTGATTGCTCCAAAAAAATGACTTTGAATAGAAAAATTATAGCTAAACCAATCCTGAATGCTATCGAAGTGACAGCCAGCCCAGTCTACCAGTTGAGCAGCTGTCAAAGGAGTGATCGATCAGAGCTTCAGTCCGGATAGGCTGGAAATAGATTGGCTGAGGGTCAATCTACATTGCAGTAAGAGGTATCTCCAAGGTGGTATGACAGAGCAGACCTCCACACCGTTACCGTGATAGATTTGGGAGGGCTTTTGGCGGCTCCAAACTAGAGGAGAAGAAAAAAATATCCTAAATTGGTATGAAAATGGTTTGAATTGAATTGCATCATACAGAAAAGATGTATTTTTTTCGGTAGGATATTTTTACATTAAATTATATCATTTATTTAAATTAACTTTACAACTACCCAACTTAGAAACTGGGCAATGTAGAAAGACTAAAGCCAATAGTTACAACAATAGCCTATAATGTCTGAAGTAGTTAACACATTCCAATCACAAAATCACATCAACAACAATCATGAAACATCCACAGTATGATTTGACCTTTGTTTTTCTTTTAATGCTGAGTACTTTGTTTTTTAAAATGATTTTATTTCAGTGTACATAAATATTCATGAAGTATGTATTAAAACAGAAAGGTAAAAATAAATAATTAAATAAATTATTCTTCATAAATAAGAATCTGAATTTATCACTACAATGTTAACTTGTGGGCAAGATAAACATGCAGTAAAAATTAACATCAGAATTTCAAACAAATCAAATATAATTTACTGCAATGAATTTATATCAAATATCAAGCTAATTTTAAATTATTTCAGGTCAGTTTGAAATAGAACTAATATAATTTGGTATTAAAACATCTTAGATTCCTGGATACCTCAGCATGATCCCTAAACATAACAATATGTTGTATAGCAAAAATAGCTATAATTAAAAACTTTCTTATGTTTTGCTTCAAGTGATCCTTGATAATAGTTATCATGTTAAAAAAGTTCATAGATTCTCTCACATTGTCACTTTTCATGTCACAATAATTACAATCTTGTGAAGCAAAAAATACCATATTTTTGTACTGCAACTGTTTCAATTCAGCCAACTTTTATTATATATTGCCTTGAGCATCCCATACTTTGATCTTTATCATTATGTCCATCAATGCTGTTACTGCCCTTTTCTATTTTTTCTCTTACCCAATCGAGAATGATTTATACATGTGAATGCTACAATTAATTAGAGGTTGCTTTGGATTCATCTACTTCTATACAACATTTTTTATCCTACCTGTTTACCCAAGAGGCCAGAATTACAGATATAGATTGCCTTCATGATTTATTAAATAATTCTGTTATTCTGCATCATTTTACCTATTTTGAACATTGCACTTGCACTCTATTGCACGTACTCTATTTGCAATGAAATATATATTACAACTTCATTATAATCTATCCTGAAGGAAGAAATCATTCCAAATGGGAAGGCAAAATCTATACAGGTAGTCCTTGACTTACATCAGTTTATATAATGATCGTTCAAAGTTACAATGGCATTGAAACAAGTGACTTATAACCGGTTTTCCCACGACCATTGCAGCATTCCCATGGTCGCATAGTCAAAATTCAGATGCTTGGCAACTGGTTCGTCTTAATGACAATTGCAGTGTCCTGGGGTCATGTGATCGTCTTTTGCAACCTTCTGACAAACAAAGTCAATGGGAAATCCAGATTCTCTTAACAATTGTGTAACTTAACAATTGCAGTGATTAACAAATGCAGTTAACAACTGTGGCAAGAAAGGTCATAAAATGGGGCAAAATTCACTTAACACATGTCTCATTTAGCAACATAACTTTTGTGTTCAATTCAGATAAGTTGAGGACTACTTATACTGCCTAAAGCTCATTATTTTTGCCACTGAATAATAAAGATAATTGATAAAACTATTTATTCTTCACAGTACTAGTTACTAAAAAATATGAGCAGAAATGCTAATAGGCTCATGTTCTATTATTCGAGCCTTCTGATTGGCTGTTGTAGGGCTAATTGGCTGACTTCATTAGGTATTTGGTCTGGTTCAGCATGGCTCATATACTCTTCCTGTCAACATGGAACGATCAATGCAAAAAATATTACACCATTTATATTTTTCAAATTCTAGGATCAATACTAAGAGGCAACTCATAGGCAGATTAGAAAAAAATGTATCAACTTATTTTCATAAAATCTCCTTGTTTCATTTTGTTTCATTTTGTTTCTGCTTTCTTCCTATTGGTTGCAGATCCTTATCATAAATGCTTTGAAATATTTACCAATTTTATATGATTAATATAGCCTCTTTGCCCTGATATCTCTTAGTTATGATTCTTGTTAACAGATTTTTTTTTCCTAGCCTTCTCCAACAGACTGATTTTCTATTATTCTGTTGCAAGTATAAATATTAGGTGTAGTAAAGAAATGTAATTATGTGGAAATGACCCTGAGGGATGGCGAGAGGGAAGAGATGCTGCCTAGGAAATGATCAGATGAAAGAGGGAGGAAGCTGTAGTTATATAATGGTCAAAAAAAGAAATTTAGGAAGGACCTGTCCTAACTGATCGGATAGTTAAAAATTAGTGAGAAAATGTGTACCTTCAGACTCGCAAAATTCTGCTACTGTGGTCTTACAATAAAGTATAATTGACATATCTGGTCATGTTTACTTGGAAGGGCTGACATGCATATACTGGGGTTTTTTTTTAATAGCCTAGCAGGGTTTAACAGCACTCAGTATCAAAATAAGAGTATGGATTTTAACAGTAATTAGTCCAAAACCAGAACAGATTTCTAAATTTGCCAAACATCACCTGGATAAATGTGCAAACATTACTTTTTGCTAGTGTTTTACATGTAAAGTCATGCCATCTGAAATAATTTAATACAGGGTAGTCCTCGAATTACAAAAGTCCGTTTAGTGACCATTCAAAGTTACGACACTGAAAAAAGTAACTGATAACCATTTTTCACACTTATGACCATTGCAGCATCCCTATCATCATGTGATTTATATTTGGATGCTTGACAACTGGTTCATATTTACGATGGATGTACTCTACCGGGGCTATGTGATCCATCCCCTTTTGCGACCTTCTAACAAGCAAAGTCAATTGGAAAGCCAGTTTCACTTAACAACTAATTATTAATTTACCAACTACAGTGATTCACTTAACAAATGTGGCAAGAAAAGTTGTAAAATGGGGCAAAATTTGTCACGTAGCAATATAAATTTTGGGCTCAATTGTGGTTGTAAGTTGAGGTCTATAGACTCTGAGGATCTTAAGTAAAATTTTAAAATCATTCAGTTCCCAAATTCTTTCTAGGAATGTTAAAATAAGCAATAACAGAGCTATGTATTTTAATCATGACAGGAGACTTCAAGATCACATATTAGCATAAAAAATCATTTTCCATTTTCAATAACTTCTATATTATTTATGGTAGGGAGGGCTTCTCAGAAGGAGAGGATAAGGGCTAAAACCTCATCAACGAGTGCAATGCTTCCATAAGGTTGTATTTTTATTGGAGGTAGTCAGCACAATAATCAATTCAGCAATACAATATTAGTCTGTGGCATATATTACATATATGTAAACAGATAGAATGACTAAGTTCTTTACAAAGTCAGCATTCCTAATCTCACTGTTTTTACAAGTAGTTTCTGAAAATATTTTCTAATTAGGAATCTATAACTGACTAAAAACAGACTTAAAACAGTAATAATGGAGCCATGATAGGATGTCCTAGAATTCATTTTGTTTAATTTTGCTGTTAAATTTCAATTAAAGAGAAAGGTTTAAGAAAAAGTATTCAATTTTATTAGTTTTTCTCTTAGTACAGCTGCTGCTAAGAATATCAGCAACTTTTCAAAACAGCATTTTTAATGTTTTGTTTTTGAGATTTGAAACTTGGATCTTAAAATTACTTATTATAATAACGATAATAATAATGTAATATATAAATATAAAGTTATTTGACTGCTTTAATTTATATTTTGCAAAAGTCCCATTGGTTTATTGAATTCTTTCATCTACATTTAGTGTTAACTTTTGTTGTATTTTAGGGATATAATAAGTGCAGTTGTTCAATGAGATCTAGTGTTCTTATAAACAGAATATTAGCCATGTTTCTTCATGTGTGTATATTTAATTCTTTTTAAGAGTTACCATCAATGTTTTTGTTGTATTTGTTGTAGTTTAATTCTCATACACTGATCTTGTCCTTATTAGGATAATGGGGCCAGAGATTTAGGACCTGAAAACACACCCATCGGTTTGAAAACATTCATTATAATCACGTAAAATCCTATTTTACTCTTCATGGCTTTGTTTGAGAAAATACCTTTTTTTTCTGCTCAGCCACTCTTTGAAGCAAATGTAATAATTAATTTCTTTAAACAGAACTTCCTTTATTGAAGGTTGAAGCCTGTATTTTAATCAGATGAACTAAGCAGAAAAGTCAGGATTGAAGGCGTTTTCCTTCAGTTCTGCTTTGTTTTTATATGCTTATGCTCTTGAATACTATGATGAAAATAAAAGAAATACTTAAATGTGTCCTGCATTCCTAACGCTCAATACTTTGAAGCAGCATCTATGTTGCTATGAGACAAACAAACTTTTGAATAAATGCATTTTGTCAGCAAATAAATATTTCTTAAATGATCCTATAGTGCAAATTTTAAACCCAGATTGTTAATTGTTGGGTATTCTAATATTAGATTAGTACCACTAATTTGTTTAGGAAAAATGTTCCTTTAATAAAGGAAGAAATACAGTTCTTGTCTTCTTCAAGTAATAGCAGAAATACTTTTCCTAAACTTAGTTCATCCAGAATGTCAGAATTCATTTTCTCTTGCTGAACAATTTTGATTAGGTTCTCCCCCCCTTTTTTTTCCACAGATGGATCATGATCCTAGAAACCCTGCATATATAGCTGCCCAGGGACCATTGCCTTCTACTGTCACAGACTTCTGGCAGGTAAATTTAGTATTGGTTTTTTTGTAAATTCCATTTGCAAAACTTTGTGTTTAAACCATGTTAAATGTTGATAATAATGTGAATTTCCAGTAAAATACCAAATAAACTTGCTTGTGTATATATGTGATTATGTGTTTATTTAAAATATATTTAAAATATATTTTAATACATTCACTTCAGAGAATCTTGTATAAGGGCTGAAGAGGTATAATTACCTAATCTGACCCTCTGTGAGTGGCCAGACAGGAAATCCACAATCCAAAAACAGATTGAATAAGAAAGTCCAAGGTCCAGAAGTTTAGACACTAGTCTGTGGAAGAATTGTGTTAAATGCAGAACCTACAAAAAGCATCCTCACATACCCCCCCTCCCCCCCCCCCCGTTCTAGATGAGTCAGAGCAGTTGATCTATTTCTTCTGTATGCAAACTGGTGTTTATCAAGATGTATGCAGAAGGTCAGAAATGATGTGCCAGCAGACAAATTTTTCAAAGCACTTCATGCCACTGGTCTGTAATTGTTGAGTTTATTGACAGGGAACTTCTTTGGCAACAGAACAGTGGTGGAAGCCTTCAAACAAGATGGAATAGTGGACTGGGATAAAGACTGATTGAAGATAAAGGCTCCAGCCAACTGATCAGCATAGTCTTTAAGCACTCGGCCAGAGATACCGTCAGGACCAGCAAACTTTCTAGGGTCTACAGCCCTCAGAATGCTCCTCACCTCCTGTTCCTCCACAATGAGGTGGGGGCTATTTGACCAGAACAGGACTTTGTATTCCAAAAAAGAAAAAAAATGAGAAAAACCAAAAGCAGCAAAAGCAAAGGGAATTCCAGTGCACTGCAACTCTACAGTTGCTTTTGGCTTTCCCCCACTCCATCAGGGCAAAGTCCAGTTCCAACCTGATGCAGCAGTTAGGCCAGGCATGTCTTGTCAGCAGCCAGCAAGGAGACAGCAAAGGTCAGCTGGAGCAAGAGAGTCCAGGACTATAGCTGGGATGGGATGGGGCAGCTACTGATTCCAAAGGCCTGACAAGCTTTCCCAGGGCTGTACTGCTTACCTTATTGAGGCTCAGAACTGAGAGCAACCAAGCCCATAAGGGCTTGTATTGGGTGAATATTAATTTAATGATCTATGATTCTCAGTTAACAAGAGCAACAGGAAGTGTGGAGATTGTGGTTACTAAGTGATGTGGATATGTGATATCTCACTGTGGGGTCCTTGGTACTTTCTGAACTTGTTGTTTTCCTGTAGCCATTTAATATTGTCAGTGCTAGAAGGAAGAGGGGTTTTCTGTTTGTTTATAAATAATAATAGTAACAGTAATAAAACAACAACGACAACAACAATAATAATAATGATAATAATGTGCTATGCTGGTGTTGATTGGGATGTTGTTTTCTTCTTGGTAGTTCCTTGATTAGGCTGTTGTTCACTGCTTGATGATTTGTCTGTGTTAGTAGTTCCTTGATTAGGGTTTGTTGCTTGATTATATGTCTGCTGTTGTTCCTGATGTTAATCCCAGTTTATATGGGCATTGATTGCTAGCAAAGAGGTATTCTGATTTATTTTTCCTTTTTAGCTTTTTTATTCTATCTTTTGAAACCTGTAAGTGTGGTTTATTTCTATCAGCCTACTGATTACTGTTGTCTGAGGACCTAGCTTTCAGGAATTCTCTTAACATTTTTTGAAATTAGCTAGATTTGGGATGTTCACACTATTCCAGTTAAAACAGTTTAAACTTTGATTAAGCCTGTCTACACATTGTGAAATCAAGGAGTTTCATCAAGTTTTTTTTTTTTTACTGCTAGTTGGTGTTCATAGCTGCACTTTACTAATCTTCTGCCTGTCTGTCTTATAATGCTTATAGATGTGTTATAGTTACACATCTATAACTGCATGTTATAGATGATTCCTGTTTTTTCTTCGCTACTTTTTTCTTGTGCTACTGGAGAAACACAGTTTAAAACTATTAAGATTTTGGGAGGGCTTCGATTAGTGTGCAACAGTGGTTCCCTGTGGTTGTAACAGTCTGCTAGTTTTTTCTATTGTTACTCCCAATTGTAGGTCAAGGACTATTTGTGTAAAAAAAGAATAGTGGTTGTGTCATGAAGCAGTTGTGATCTATCTGACTCTTCTTGTTCCCCATTCCCATCCTACAATCATTGCTGATTATGAAAATTCAATTTGTAACACATCTGTAGGATACCATCTTGGATTGGTTGGATTATGGGAGTTTTCATAATCACAGAAGATACATAAATATCTTTTCTTGATACAGTCCTAAAAACTAAGAGAATGAGATTTGCAAGCAAATTGGAAGAGTTGCCCAGAGTTTTAAGTTATATATTCCTAATTTGTTTTTAGCTGAAAATTTATAATACATTACATTTTAAAGTAAGGAAAGAAAAGCCTAAGTTCTTCAAATTTGTATTGAGCTTCATCAACCCTGAACATCACCTGTGCTGGCTGAGTGATGGCTAACAACAGAAGAGAAAGCTGGTGTGATGGGTGAACTCAGGAAAAAAATGGGAAAGAACATTTTGTATCTTCTTTTATTTAAAGTTACATTTAAGTACATTTTTACACAGAACTCCTCCCCCCAAGGAAAGTGGCTCCTAATAATTAAACATCTCAAGGAAATGGATATGCATGCTTAATACATTGCTTCAGAGAGCACAAGTACAGGTGCTTAGGAAGAGTGCTTTGCTTCACATTTTCCTTCTATGTTTCCCCACCAAAATGAGTCACTAAGTCATATGTCCAATAAGAGATTCATAATCAATATTGTATTTACGAATTATATACTAGAACATATACAATGATCTGACTGGACTTTTATTTATTTGGGAAAAATAAGGAAAAGTAAGCCTGTGCATTTCTATTTAATTATTCTTGAGTAACTTATCAGAGACAGGGTGAGGAAATACATTTGGCTTCTTTATATGGATCCTAAGATGCAGTAAAGTCAGGAATTTACTGAATGAAAGTAGGCAATGGGAAGCATTATTTTCTTTTGGGGATTGTGCCAATAGGCTATTTTGTTCATTTAAAAACTAATTTCAGAAGGCCAACAGCTTTCACAAATCTTTCACTTCTATAATTGTTCAGCTCTTTTTTCTTTTTTTATTCCCTCATTTTGTTTTCTTGAAGTGTGTATTCCAGTTATTGTAGTGAAAGCAAATAATTAAATTCTGCTTTTCTATCTTACTGCATTCTCTCTTCCCCAGTGCTTTGATTTGTAGCCAGGATTAATTTTTGTGCCTTAGTTTCCCACTTGGCCAAGAGAATTGTTCTTGGAAAACAGCAAAATTTGACTTACATATTTTTGTTTCTATATTCTATTTTAATTGAATTTGATATCTAGTTGGCATATCCACTGTTAATCCAGTTGCCATTGCAACACCATATATGGCTGTAGTTCTAAACACAAATATATTTACTAAGCATTTAGAATTATGTTAGATGTGAGTTTATAATGAAGAGTTAAATGAGTGCTTAAAATTTCTAAATAAATAAAAATGTAAATTATTAAATTCAGAATTGATAATATTGCTTAGTTTAAGCTAATATGCACCAGCACATTCGAGTGATTAATTGGCTTAGATTAATTTTTAAGGGCTAAAAGAAAAAAATATTGAGCGTGATAGATAAGATTTTAAACATAACATTTCATGTTCTTGCCCTAAAAAATGAATGTTAGAATGCTTCAGATAATGTAATCCAAAAAAATATTTTTTCAGTTTAGATTATTTTTCCAAAAAATTAAATTACAAATATAATAAATAGATCCTCTAAATTATTGGTGTCTAACAGAGTTAAATGCGGTTATTTATAACAATGAAAGAAATACATAAAGCTGGAAAATGTATTACTCAAATAATAGCTCAAGGAAGTAGGCTAAGAAATAATTCTGTTTTAAACATGGAAAAATTATACGAATCAAAGTGTTAACATACAGTTGTAATGGAAGTCAAAGAATTCACAACAATATTAACTGAGTATCAGCTGCTTCATAAAATGACATATAAGAAATATACTTCAGGACTTCCGGTTTGCAAGGCTTTGGCGGTGGCAGGAATCCACCTGGTCTCTTAATCCCCACCTTCTTGATCTCCACTTTCTTCTGTATTTCTCTTTTCTGTTGTTTTCTAACATTATATTGATTTTTCATCTTATTTTTCCCTTTTTTGGTTGTTTTTTTAAGTCTTAAATTCTCCATTCTCTTTCCCCTCTTTCCCTTTTCTTCCCCAGCTAAATTTGTTTGTTCATTAAAGATGGCTTCTTCTTCATCCCAGTCTACTTGTTCTTGTAGTTTCTGGTAGGTAGAAATCGCCATTTCTAAAAAATGGAAAACAGATCCAGAAAAGCCCTTCCCTTCTTGTTCCTCTTCTTTTAGCTTTTTAAATTTTAAATGGAGAAGAAAGGAAGGGAAAAAGGGAAGAGAAGTTACAAAGATTTAAAACAAGATGTAAAGAAACAAGTTCTATTCAGAGATAGTGGGTAAAAATATGAATAAAAAAGAGATTCTGCAAAGTACATAAGATTGTATTGTTGTATTTATATTTGAAATAATATTAGAAAATTGGATTTAATAATAGAGCTTAGTTTGCTATGGATTATTGTTTTAATTATATTATAAACTTCTCCGGTACTAATAACACAGCCATATTTTGAAAGACTTCCAGAAGGATATCAAGGATGAAGCCAATCTCGCATTAGGAAGATATTGCACAGTGCAGGCAGAAAAGGCTCATCTTCTCTTTCCTACCAGATGAAATTCTTTTTTTTTGGATAGGACCCACAGTACACCTCTTAAGCTAGTTCTGATGGGATGGACAGATGTACTGAGTGATGGTAGTCTCTCAAATAACTTGGCTTCAAGCCATGGAGAACTTTAAAGGCAAAGGTAAAGCATCTGAATTGTACCTGTAAGGAAACTAGCAAACAGTACAGCTTGCAGAGCAGAAATGTAACATTAGCCATTCCAGGGGCACGCATAACTGTCATACTGTATTTTACACCAGCTGAAGCTTTCTGATCTTCTTCAAGGACAGTTTCTTGTAGACCATATTACAGTAGATATACTACTGTACAGGTAATGACCAGGCCATGAGTGACTGTCAGCAGTACAGATACAGGTTCAAGTGATACAGGTTCTTCCAGTACAGATACAGGTGCAACTGACACACAAAACGAAGCTATACGAAAGCCTTCATAGCCATGATTGCCACCTTTTCTTTGAGCAGAAATCTCCAGTTTAAAGGAGATCTCCAGTTTAGATCCTAGATCACACATGTTTGGGAAAATGCAAGTCTGTCCAGTACCGAGCATGATCTGGAGGGCCCCAAAATCCAGAGCATTTAGTTTTGTCAGTGTCCAGCAGAAGCCTTTTTGCGCCACTTCCAGGCCCCTGGAGCCTCCAGCATGTCATATCAACAGCATCACTAAATTCTGTGGGAAGGGGCAGCAAGGTATAGTTGGATATCATCATTATACCAATGACCTGTCGCTCCATAATAATGGATTATATCATCCAGTGGCTTCATGTAGATGTTGAATGGGATAAGAAAGAGTCCCAACTCTTCAGGATCCCACAAAACAGGGGCTAAGGATGTGATCACTTTCCTTCAATTACCACTGATTAGAACTGAACTGAGGAGAAAGGAAGAGAAAGGCAAAAAACCAGCATGATATAGTACCATCCACCTCCAATCTCCAGAGCCAATCCAAAATGATACCATAGCCAATAGTAAGGAGTCAAGAGGAGTCAAGAGATCATCCAATAGCATAACCAATGTTGCTTCTATCCCATACCCAGGTCTTAATCCTGACTAAACAGGCCCACATAACCTGGTTCATCCAGAATCCTTTGTAGCTGCTGTACAATCTTGTCAATCTCTTCCTCTCCAAAGGAGATGTTAACTCCTGGGCAAATGATAGGATCCAGCAATAGTTTATTGAGGACAGAGTAGACTAGTGTCTCCTTAAGAACAACCACTCAAAGAAGAATTTATTACTGCTAGAATCCACCCACACAATACCCCCTTGGCAGTTTTAGATGCAAAGAGCAGGTGATTGAGCTCACAGTCATAAGGTGTCTGTCCAGTTCCTCAAACCCAAAGGTTCAAGCCATTTTCAATAACAGAGAAATATTCCTTCCAGGCATTTCCCAAGCCTAGGATCTACAAAAATGATCCAAAGTCAGTGGCTGGATTCATTGTGTTAGTTGTGGAAAATTGTTGTGTGAATTCATTAAAGCAAGAGAGGAAAAATCAGTTTAATCTCAATTTCTGTTTGGGCAATTATGTTCCCAGTCCTGGGATGTATGAATCCTAAATTCTAGAAAGTGGGTAATAGTTAAATCCATACCTCGTATTTGTAAAGAAAAGAGATAGAATTTAGAACTGCTATGAAAATTCAATGCTCCATTGTGAAACTCATAGCAAAAAACTCCAGCAATCAGAAAAAGCTCTTCTGAAATATTAATGTGTTGTGTTGCCTAAGCCACACTCACTGCTGCTTCTCTAGTAAAGGAAGAAGTAATAGTCATATCTGCACCAGGAAGGAGTTCAAAACAGGAAATGTGGTAGTTACAGTATCCTATAAGGATTCTATCTCTTATTTATGTGTGTATATCAATTAACATTCAAAAGAGTAGAGTACGGTCACATTGCCATGACCATCATACTTATTTTGATACATACATATATTGTGGATAGGAAGTCATCACAAAATGAAGCTAGGTCCGTTCCTTCCTGATGCAAGGGTTTCTGGGAAGCAAGACTAATGGAACTGGGAACAAACTCTAGATGTCCCCAAAAATGTCCTTGGGACTGTGTGATGCCAGATTCAATGGTATGGAACTATGATTAAGCTAGATAATGGTATGGAGCTATGATTAATGTGTGACTAGATTAGCCTGTTATGTAAGCACCGTCAAAGATTTCAAGAGAATTTTGAAAATTTGTTTCTGAGTTGAAGGCAGATATGTTTCAAAAAAGAAAAAAATATATTACTTTCAAGCATTGCTAGATTTGTATGTTTTCCCTTTGGTTAATGCTGTCAAGTGGTATTTTAAGCAAAATATTTTTTTCAAAATACCCTGTAAATCAAATGAAATTAAGACAAATAAAAAGGAATCTTTGATTTGAATATAACCTCTTTATGTTGTTTATCCAAACAATCCATTTTTGTTGTTTATGTTCTGTATATAGAATAGTAGACTCCTAACACAGGATTCTGATTGGCTAAAAAACCTGAATGGGGATTGGTTCAAGAGGAACCAATCCAAGAAACCGCTCAAAAGGCGGCAAAACTAAATACCTGTCATTGGCTACAAGCCGGCAGGCAAATCCCTATAAAAAGGCTGCCGCAGCTTGAGCCAATGTTCCGTTTTTCCACTGCTGTATATAATAAAGACTTTGTTGTTGGAACCCGGTCTACCTCGCGTTTTTCCGGATGGAACAGTTTACTCTATTTACATCTCAGTACGATGGCTTATAAACATTTATGTGAATAAATATGACCCTTTGCATAAAGATCAGTTTTCTTTTCATGAGGTAATTTTATATGCTGATAAAAATACAGTCAAAACTGCATACAAATATAGCATCAAAGTATGGCTTACTAATGCAGATATGAGTGACTACAAAGATTCTTAAGAATTTAGGAGGGGGTTATTCAATAACTATCTGGAAACACTGTCTTGGCTTTTTTTAATGTCTTCTTAAATAATATCCTGCAAACCTTTGTATTTTTTTTTCTATTTTAGCAGAATAATTAAATAGAATAATTTCTACTATTTTAACTATAATTTAGCAGAATAATTAAATAGTTGAAATTATCCTGTTTTCTATATCCTATTTTCATACATCAATAATAGCTATGTGTTTTGAGGAAATATATAAACTTTACATTATGCTTTACATATTATAAATATAAAATATATTTGTAGAAATTATTGGGACATTCTTTAATATTTCATGGAAACATACGAGATATGATTCCATTTTATTTATTGATTTAGAAGCAGCTGCACAGAAAAATGTTGAAAATGAAATACGTTTCCTGTGAATGGAATATATTTCAATTGTGTTTCTGAGTGCAGTAATTAACACATCATGCAGTAATTAGGCACTCATAATGTAACCATGGTGTCTTGCTTTGTCTGCAGATGATCTGGGAAAACGGCTGTGTAGTTATTGTCCTGCTGGCCCCTCTCACCAAAAATGGACTCAAACAGTGCTACCACTATTGGCCAGATGAAGGGTCAAATCTCTACCATATCTATGAGGTATTTAAACAAAATAACTGCTTGTAAACCTGACAGTAAGCGTGTGGTTTGTTTTAAATAAAGGAAAATATTGTTTAATGGAATTGAGCCTGTAAACTGAACTAAGGACGACCATAACATTCAAAAATTGAGTGTTTTTTTAATCATTTAAACTTCATTGAAAATCTTTGATAGCATATTCAGCCAAAAAGCCATTTTGTTCCGATTTTAAATAAATGTACCAAAGATTTTTAAAGTTTGCATTTTCTTCCTAAGACTTTAAAATACAAATAAGAAGGGAGTTAACATTTATAATAGTATAGAGCTTATACACATTTAACATCTACTATAAATTCCAAAATATTTCAAAATCTCTATTCTTTGACAATTATTTTTTTAAGTTAAACCTATTTATTGACAGAGAGAGTGAGAACTTGCTTTGCAAAGCAAATTGGAGCAAATTTTATCTGCCAAGATTTGTAACCATAAGCTATATGAGTTAAAAATACTCTAGTTTTGGTGCTAGATTGGGATGAATATAATTTCTAAAGGAACAAGCAGCTTTATAATCACCAAGTTTGTTGATCTATACATCATTCCTAGGCAGCAAGGAAGGCTGTGTTGTTCAGCCTATTTTTCATGACTATTCTCTCAGTTTTATTATAAAGGATTTCTGGGTTTGTTTCTTTTGTTTGTTTTTACATTTTTAAAAACTCTTCGCCTGACCTTTGCAGTATATGGGTGATTTTATCAACTGCAGATTTTGTTCTCTATATAACATATTATTACTATTGTATATAACATACCACAGAAAATTCTTATTTTCTGTGATTATGTTACAAAGAATGCTGGATAATTAATGGGCAAATTGTAGTAATTTTACATATATAAGTTAAATTGTCCTAGCTATTGAATACAGCAATATTTCCTCTTACTCTACTCTACCTGAGCTAGCATTATCGTTGCATACAAGGAAGAAGCAAACCCACTGTTAGGTCTTATATTGCTGAAATTTCAGGGGTGAGGGGCAAGAATTTGTCTTGAGGATAGTACATATTTTTTCTATTTCTACTTTTATAATGTTTTTAGGAACTTTGGTTTATATTTTAGGCCATTCTTCTATTCCGCTCAGCTTTATTTCTTTACTGGATAAGAGAGATTGTCGTCAACAGAATAAATAAATAAATTCAAACATACCCTTAAAACAAATTCACTTAGTGACTTAATTGAGGGTGATTTCCTTACTGATAATCCACAATTAGCAATAACTCGTGCAATGTGACTCAAAGTTACAACAGGGCTAAAGGAATGGCACTCACAACTGATCCTTAAAGTTGTGGTAATCCCAGCATTTCCATAGTTATGTAACTGAAATCTGTGCATTACTTATGACAGTTGCAGCATCCCACAATCATGTGATTGCCATTTGTGACTTTGCTTGCCAGCTTCCCTCAAACAAAATCAATGTGGCAGAAAAAAGCACAGGTCACTTTGGTAAGTCTCCGGCACCTAATAGCAGCAACCACAAACCTTGCTCCAATCACACCTTTCTGCCCCAGCCTCACCCTCACATGCTTTCCTGTACCCGATCACAGCCATTTCAAGCCTTGCTGTGCTTGTGTCACACCTGATGTTAGCGCACCCTTGAGCACCCTCTCTCACTCCATAACAGCCATCCGAAGCTTCACTGCACTCACACCTCACTATACCCGCATGCACCCTATTCTACCCATAGTAACCGTTTACCTACTTACAGACCTACTTGCAAACTGCCTGAGACTTGTTTCTTCTGATTGACTTCCCTACTGATTTTGGCTTTTTGAAGCCGGCAGGAGGTTTAATATTAAACAAGGTCCTTGTTTAATAATCCACAAAACAAAACAACAGCAACAAAAACTGCTAAGATTGCCATCACTAAGCAATGCAGGCATATGACATTTCAATTTACAGCAGCATCACTTAATAACGGGAATTCCAGCCCCAATTATCATTGTTAACCAAGAACTACCATAGTGTCTCCAATTTTAGATACTATGTTGAGATGCAGTATATGGATTTAAGAAGGTTAACAGAAACAGGCTTCTGCTTAAACCCTTTTTATATGTGGCATAAACCATGGCAGTGGCTCAGTAGCATTTTGTAATACAGTAATATTTATTTTTGCCAAGGACATGTGAAGTTTTATATTGGGAATACATAAACTGTGATGCTAAGTTTGGCCATTGCCTCATTCCATTATTTATTCGGAAAGTAATTTCTGAAACATCAAGGTGTGTTACAAGTAAAGCTATGCTCTTTTACAAAGATTTGCTTTACAAGTGAGTATTATTGCAGCACAAATGTTTGTGGTTGAAATACAAAATACTTAAAATAAGTATAAGAGGCTGCTTAGCAAATATCTTGAGTCTTACAACTTTTCCAAGAGCAAATGATGCATCTATGTACCTCATTTTTAAAAGTTTATCATATAATTTTACATTTTATATTTAACATATCTTTTAATATTGTAATATTCCGGATGGGATAGAGTAAGTTAGGAGAAGCTAGATTTCCTAAACTGCTTAATGAGTTAAATGGGAAATACATTTCTATTTTCAAAGCTAACATTCTCTCCAACATCATACATATTTTCAATTTAAAACATAATTTGTAAGAAAGGTTGTAATGCTATATTTATTGCTGGTAAAATGGGAAGCAGTAACTCTTAAATGCCCATTGTTTAACTGTTTTAAGTAATAACCATATAAAATATAGTAAATGTGTTTAGCAAAAGATATATTTGCTCTTTTTATCAGAGCAAATAATCAAAAATATATTTTTACTTTAATTCCCACAAAATCACTGATACAGTGTACTTCATTTTGATTTGAAACATTTTCAGTCATGCCCCAATTAAGTGCATATAAAATTTTACATTTTTAGTTATATTCTACAGTTGACTCAGTTTTGCACTTTTTATATTATGATAGGTAAATCTGGTTTCTGAACACATCTGGTGTGAAGACTTCCTTGTAAGAAGTTTTTACTTGAAAAATCTCCAAAGCAATGAGACTAGGACAGTAACCCAGTTCCATTACCTTACCTGGCATGATCAACAAGTTCCTGCATCCACAAGATCCCTTCTGGATTTTCGCAGGTACAGTAGAAATAATTATTTAATTCCCAAGATAAAAAATGGTTATAAAAATTGTGTACTGCCTGAAAATAATTTAATCAATTTGTAGTTGATAATGAGGCAGTCATGGACTTACTTGTTACGTAGAGTACTGTGACAAAGGAATTTTAATATATTCTTCCTTCTCCTATGTCAAAATATGCTGCTTTCCAGTGTTTCACATCGTAAAATATGGCATAGAGAATGATCCATTTACTATCACAGTCAGCTAGTATTTTGAAAGTCAACTGCTTCTAAAAATGGATGGTAGAAGAATTATAAATCATGTAGACCAATGTTTTTCATCTGTGGCAACTTGGCTGGTAATTCTAGAGTTTGAAGTTCAGACATCTTCAAATTGTCGAGTTTCAGAAACATTGCTATAAATATAACATAGATATAAATAGCCAGCATTCCCAATATAAGTAATTAAATTGCTAATTGGGACTTATGACATCATAATTAATGCACTTACAAAAAAACCTAAACCAACAATTCCATGTTAGTACAAAGTGTTTATTTTCTTTAAATAGACATATACACAAGCATATTAGGTGGAAATATCTATGTATGTCATGGCAATTTACGCTAAAGCTACTATATTTGTTTGTCTCAAGATAAAGCTCATTTTTCATATGGCAATGTTATATTGTTCTATTTTTCTAGGCATTCAGCAACTTCATCTCTAATATACTTTCTTGTATCTAGAATAATCAAAGCACAGCTAAGATGACTGAGGCCTAATGGAGATGCAAAAGTTTTTTTTTTATTTTGAAGCAGATTGACAGGTGAATACTAAAGCATCACCCAGTTCTATACTCTCAAACTGAATTTCCATAGATTAGAAAAAAGCTATACAGAGATCTTTTCTATACAAGTCTACCCAATTTAACCTCTTTACCAGCTCCCAGATTCAAAACTCTTGATTGCACTTATCTGCGCATCAAGCTCCTAGTAATGCAGAGATACATCATTAATTACATTCTCCCACATGTAATCATTTAGTGTTTCCCACCCATGTTTTGTTGGTTATTTTAATGACATTTAAATTCTTTTTCATTTATTTTAAAGTGATTGAGAAAATAGTCTGGGACAATGAATTAGTATTTCTTTATATCTCAATATTTTAAATAATTTCTGAATCTCTTATCTGTGTCTAAACACTCCTCTTCCACTAGGAATCAGTTTTAAGGTTCACTGAAATGTTACCTAGTCAAATTCATTAAAATCTCACAACGGTTAATTGAAAAATGCTAATTTTAGTACATTTTTTTATATTGAAATGTGCAATTCTCAATATGTTATATTGAAGTTTTTCCAAATAATGCTGTTAGAATTAAAATAATTGTATAACATGTTGAATTAGCACTTTGTAAATATTATTATGATATGCATCAAAATAGTGATTAATAAAATCTATATGGTTTATAAATGTCCCGAGAGGCTTTTTTGTTACTAATAAAGACTACATATACACAAGGTATAGTATTTCATCCAGATAACATTAATTTAATTATTTAGATCATTGAGCAGTCTTAAGATCATCACAGAGAAGGTAGTTGCTAAGAATCCTCAGTGACTTGAGAGCCCAAACAATCAAAGTCTTGAGAAATTTTTCAAACTATTTTAGATAATATCTAAAATTGATGATTAATCTGTGTTCAATTCACAGTCATTGTGCCATACATTTCTTGTATTATAGCAGTTATCTTCTGCTGTTTTCCATGTATTCATTTTCTAGTCAACACACATTTGCCAACTAACAGTCTGTACTTATCTATAAGCAGAATGCTAGCCCTAAGATAGAGTTTGGCTAAAATTGCTTCTTACTGCAGTGTCTAAGGATAAAATCCACAAATCTTATGCAAAGTTCTTCCATGTGTAATGACATTTTGAAGGAAATAAAAGAGTGACTTGAAGAAATCCATCTGGATTTAAAAGAAAAAAAAGCACAAGCAAGCTATTAAAAGTTTTATGAATATGCATCTTATCAGACAACCAAGTGTATCCTTTCAGTAAGACTTATTTATTTTTATTTTCATTACAAATTATCCACAAGTGTTTGGGGATGAGTTCTGTTTTGTTTTTAAATTATAATTATCTTTCAAAAGACAAAACAGATGAAATATTGCTTTGTGTGCCAAAAGCAATTTTAAGGAATATTAATATTAGTTTCTCATAAATCTTAATTTTCTTGCTTTAGTAGAATTGATTTTACAGTTATATCTTAACAATTTGAATATGTTATTCTACACTCTTGAAAAAATTAATGTCTTACAGTAGAACTAGGTTCTTAAATTAATCATACAAAACGTAACCCAACCCCATCCCTATTTTTTATGTGGTTTGATTTCCTTTTAACCTGTTCATATTTACTTTTAAGTGTATTGTACTTAGAGATATTTAATATAGACCGCCCATTCCCTAGAACCATAACCCATCACTGAAAAAAATTTGCCCCAGAGTCTTCAAAGCTATGTATTTGTTTTGTTTTATTTATTTTTATTTAAGCAGATTCTGTTGGACAGTGAAAACAACTAGTTTGTGTTTTTTTGTTCCTACTCGCTAAAGACTATTGTGTTGAATAGGTTGTACTATGTTAAATAGATGAATTAAAGCTAAGGGATTAAAAGCTCTTCATTGTTTGAAATATTGTGTTCTCAGATATTGATGAAGGAAGGAAGATTTTTTTTTCCCTTCAGTAAGCTTAAAATATCCACACAGAATGCAGTGTTTGAAAGGTGAAGCTGCTCCTTCTCAAAATACTGGTCACTTTAATGATTGCAGAATCCTAATTTCATTTTGCACAATAGACTAAGCTTTTTAAGTCTGGACCAGCTTGTTAGTCATGCACTGATAGTGTGTAATTAAATATTTCTTGAGCCCAGAGGGAGCGCATTTACACTTTAAAGGGACACTGCTAAGCTAAAAGATAATTAGCATCACAAGTGAGAGCTTTGCTTAAAATATATATTATGCTATCATTGCTTGCTGTGTGCAATGGCATTTATTAATACTGCTCACTTTAAAAATGGTCAAATTCTTATTTTGCCAGCTAATTAGCAGTTGCCAGTGTCATTTTTGTGATGTTGCAGCTAGTAATATAAGCCCAGTTGCATAGTCACAAAAGTGATCATTGGAAACTGTGACTGCTGCAGGGACGTTAAGGAAACCCCTTTTCTGAGCCTCTAAGGACCTTTGACCTTTGGTTGCTGATGGTTGCATGGTGATTTCTTTTTACTCAATGAACCAAGGGTTGGTTTGTATGACTAATCATTTTTTTCTAGTCAATTCTTCATCTCTCTTTGTGTATGTATGTATGTATATATTTTATTAAAATAATACTAAATATTCAGGGCTTTATTTATACATTTTACTGGGATTTGGAAGAACTAAATTTGAAAGAAATGACACTGTTTTTATAATCAAAACGTTCCAATCAGTGAAATTCATTTGAAGCCATTATTTCCATGTGCGTTTTGATATATGTCATAATTCATATCTTTGAAAGGATAGCATAATTTAAAACTAGGATACATATAAGTTAATCAGATAGCCAGAATTTTAGCAATGGACTGAGCCAAATAGAAATTAATGGATAAGTTGAATTATGGAGAGCACAAATGTGAAAAAAATTATTAAAGCCTCAAGCTACCTTCAGAAATAAAGCTGTTCAAGTCTGTGTTGATGAATGCTTTAATTCATTTGTTGCTATGAAATAGAAAGAAGATATATGGTCTCAAAATATTTTAGAGTAATGTAGAAACACCAGGCATTTGTTTCATTCCATACACATTTTGTGTATTAAATGTCACTGCAACAGTAAAATGACTTTTATATGCCAAGGATAACAAGTGTAAACAGATTGCCCATAGTGTGTGTGTATGCATGTGTGTGTGTGTGTGTGTGTATGTGTGTGTATGTATGTATATATATATATGTATGTATATATATATATATATTTGTTTTTTTAAGCTTTCGCAGATACTTACATGTGTGCTGTTCAGCTTCCTTCGGGTATTATCCCACGTCATTGTAGTGCTGTTAAAGTTGTAGCAACGTTTCAGCAGAATCTCATCTGCCATCATCAGGCT
>BLBF01000048.1:4618660-4660329 GCA_015471245.1 Laticauda colubrina
CCTCAAATTTAAAACTGAAATGGCTGTGATAGCCTGACTCACAGACGGACTCAGTGCAGAAGCCTGATGATGGCAGATGAGATTCTGCCGAAACGTTGCTATAACTTTACAACTATGATGACATGGGAAAATACCCGAACAAAGCTGAATACCATACATGTAAGTACCCGCGAAAACTTAAGAAAACAAATATACATATGTATACATGCATACATGTGTCTGGGTATACACGCATAGGTAGGTATACATATGCACACCTGAAATTTAGACATTTTACATCTTTTGCTTGCTGATCTATTTCATTTCAGTTTGTATTTAGTGTTAGATAATGCCTATTCTTTAAAATGCAGTTCAGTTATTTACTCTGTTGTATTATTCCATTAGATCAAACACTTTTACCTAATAAGCCTTTGGCCATTTCTACCTGCCTGGCTAAAGCCCCTTCTGTACAGTTATCTTCTGCAGCTGAACTAATTAACTTTTGATTCAGCTCCATTTTGCTTTTAGTATTGCAAAGATAGTTTTACATAACAAAATGTTGGAGCTGCAAGGCAGAAAATTTTCCATTGATGGAGATTCTTGCCTTCTCCCAGTCTCTCTCCCTGCTGGTGTTCAGGTGTGTCTCCTTGCCATCAGCTTTCGTGAATTAAGAAGGGAAATGTTCTTTTATTTTTGCAGTGAAAAATAATCTAGGTGCCAGTTTTTTTTCCCCATTGGTCATTTGGAAGAAAAGCCGGGTGGCTTATAAGAAATACTGAAAATTCTGAAGACATTCTGAAAATGTGAATGCTTCCCAGGCAACATGCAAATATTTCTGAGGCTTGGATGGGTAGTATTATTGGCTATGAACAAATAGCTTCAGTGCGGGTATCAGGCTGCCTGATTTTCCTGCTAAAGATTTCTGTCTTTAATTTTATTATTTAAAACATGATCTAAATCACAGATTTATTTTATAATACTATGCTTAGAGAAGCTGCTCTCCATAATCTCTTATAAAAAGAAAAGATATGAAGACTATACCCTAAAAAGCATTAATGCCTATAGTTGGATTTGTTTTTCTAAATAAATATTTCTCATATAAACTGTATTTCTTAAAAACTTAAATGTACAGTATATGTTTACAGAAACATTATCCAGGAGATTGCAACTATTCCTGTTTTACAGGAGGGAAATTAATAGATGAGGTAGAAATTTGCTCAATAATACTGTGGTGTGTGTCGGTGTGTATAATCCCACAGTTGTACTTCTGTTCAGTGATGGCATTCTAGTAGCTGAAATGCAGGTAGGTCTTATCTATATTTGCAGTGATCAGCAGGAAGAAAAAGCACAGGAGAGGGCCAGGCAAGCATTCTGACTCCCTCAGACTTGCTTTAAACAGGCTCAGTGTTTAAGATT
This sequence comes from Laticauda colubrina, assembly GCA_015471245.1. Taxonomy (NCBI): domain Eukaryota; kingdom Metazoa; phylum Chordata; class Lepidosauria; order Squamata; family Elapidae; genus Laticauda; species Laticauda colubrina. The sequence goes on from BLBF01000048.1 coordinate 4,620,056, forward strand.
CAATAGCTTGAAGTGATTGTAGTCTTCCTCATAGGTTCCTATTGAAATCTACTATGTCAAAAAGACATTGGCCATTGTTGTTTTCAATATACATATACACATGCACACAGAGAGAGAGAGAGAGAGCGACCTTACATCCAAGCCTAGTAATGGCACTCTGTTACTGAGTTTTCTTCCAAGGTTTCACATTGATGTTTTGAGGCATTTTCAGATCTGTTTCTCGGTTGTTACCACCAGTAGAAAAACTTCCTAGCTTCCACAAATGGAGAATGCAAAGTTTCCTCTCCTGGGGGGAAGTTATATTATTAGGCAAAGACTGAGACAGGATCAACAGATTGCTGAGTGGAATTCAATATGGCCAGGTTCCATAGTGATCTCCACCTTTTCAGTGATGGATTGAAGGGAGGAAACAGGAAGCAGATTTGCTACTTAAGAAGCCTTTAAAATGTTTGATAGGAGTTTTTTTCCAACCTTGTGCCCGAAGGTGATGGATCACCTGGTTTAGGCATTAGCCTGTTGCCACAGTCCCCAGGAAGAGTCAAATTGACACATTTCAAGCTCAGAAGTAGAGAGGGTATGCTTAGGGTATGTGCAAATACAAATAACTGTGAAGTGAACCATTACATTCCTACTTCAACTGCAAAGAAATTTAGTACTGTACCATCCTGTTCCTAGTAATCTCCAATAATGTGATTTGTGAATCTTGGAGAAGGAAATTTATGCATAGAAATTTATTCAATTAGTATATTCATTGCTTACAAAGCCAGAAATTGTTAAAAAGATGTTTGAATTCAGATAGACCATGCCAGTTCATGGAAGCTCTATGAAGTCTTGTCTTACCTAAACCTTGTCCCATCCATCTTTTAATTCTTAGCAGATCACCTTGAAGTGATCAGAAATTTCAAGTTCTATTCAGGCTTGGAGGGGTGGACAGAATTAGGGGAAAGGCATGGGGGTTGTGAAAAGCAGTGAGTGACTCAGAGATGAATTATAAAGTAAATGAAAACACACAAAGTCCTCCCCTTCTAGAAGTTTGCAGAAATAAACTATTTGAAGAGCAGCTCATCATTTTTAAAAAGGTTTTGCTCATTCAATACAACCACCAAGTTTCCCTAGTCCTTCAAATCCCCATACTTTATTTGCAAATTTAAATGCAATAAAATGTTTTGTAACTGCAATAGAGCATTATTCAGACTTTGTTGTCAACTGTTATACTTAATGATGCCCTTTCCTTTTTTGTTTAGTTAAGTAAGAGTCTATAAGGCAACCTCAGGTAGAAACTGGGGAATAGAAATGAATATGCAAATTGGATGAAGACAGGGAGATTTAAGACAAAAGGGGGGGTAGCTGAGATGAGGCTTTTTGAAGTGATGTGAACAATTTACAGAAGGGGTGATATTCAAAAATCCCAGCAACCAGTTTGCTGCCCGGTTGCTGAGTTAGCGGGGCCATGGTGGATGGGGCCTACTAGAACTTCCTGTTTCCAGCTTCCGGTGGGCCTCCAGAGCCTGGGAGATGCTGTTTTTGTCCTCCCCAGGGTCCAGAGGCCTCCCTTGGGCCTCTGAGGGGGTAAAAACAGCCTTCCCTGGCCTTTGTAGGCCCATCGGAAGCCAGAAATAGGCCTGTTTTGCCACTTCTAATTTTTCTGGGAAGGCTATTTGTTGCCCTCCCAAGGGTCCAGAGGCCTCACCTGGACTTCTGGGAGGGCGAAAACAGCCTCCTCTGAGCTGTGGAGGAAACATTTTTCCAGAAACCGGAAACAGGCCCTCCCAGAGCCTCCGCATGTTCCCTGCACTAATCTCCATTGAAAATGGGCCATGTGGAGACTCCTGGGAGGGGAGGGGGCCAGTCAGTTGAAATACCAGTTCGGTGAATCAACTGCAACTTTAACATCCAGTTATCCCGAACTGGTCAGAACAGGTAGAATTCCACCTCTGGTTTACAGGCAGAATTTTACAAGGAAGGCAGGAAAGAAGATAAGGAAACCTTTAAGTAGAAAAAAAGTCTTACATAAGGCTAAAATTTGGGAGGGGGAGGCTGGGCAGAAGTTCCCATATTTTGAAAAGTAATATTTGATTTTAAAAAACCAAAACTACCTTCTACCTTCTACCTTTAGTTTGCAAGCACTGTGAGCCTGGGAGACCACACTCTTAGGTACTGCCACCACCTCTCTCTGCCTTCAATTTTCAGACACCATGCACTCAGGAAGATTTTCTGAATCTCTATTGGGCACTCTTTTCCTTTTTGGATTCCAAGACCAGGCTGGCAGCTACTCAGATAAAGCTGGAGGATGCAATCTCTCTCACGATCTGCTGAATCCTTCAAACCAATTCAACATCACCTCGCAGGAGTTTGGGCACAACTGAAAATGACACAGAATGCAATCTATGAGCAGTATGAAAAGAAAATCTCTCACACACACTGCCATCCAAAAAAATCAGAACTCCAAAGTAGGCAGATCCCTCAAAGAACATGCTTATTGGATGCATCATATAGGCCCAGTTAGTGAAAACCAAATTGAAGTTTCCTGCACTAATAGCATAATTAAAAGAGTAACTGTTTCCCTCCCCAATTGTCCCAAATCATATTGTCCAATTAAAATGGTCAGCAGGCTCCTCAATCACTCCTCTGCTCCTTCAACTGCCACCCATGGGAAGACTCATGTCTGAAGATGGTCTATCTATTCCCCCCCCCCTTAGAATGTGTGGCAATTATGAAGCAATTATGAATCAGCAAAATATGGCTTTAGCCAGACTTGATTCAGAGTTAATAGTCAGAATTTACCTCTTAAATCAAAAGAAGTTCCTGGAAGTGTAAGCACAGAATGAAATAGTTCACCCTCAACCTCACCTCCCATCCCCAAGAAGTTCTTTTTGTTTCTGAGGGTACTTGTCATATAATTTTTTAGTTAATTGATCCGCTTCCACATCCTTACTTTTTACTCAGGTGCCTTCTGAAAGCATATATCCCTTCCACTGTACTAGATACTGCAGCTTTCCCTTATCCAAAATCTTTTTTACTTTGTAATGAGTTTCTACTTATGCTACAATTGATTTCAGATCTACCCGGGCTACTGGTCTCAGCAGTGACCCGATTACTGGTCTCAACAGACTGCTATGAAAAACTGGATGCACTTTCCCTAGTAGGTGGGGGAGTTTTAGTTCTATGATAACAGGGTTAATAATTCTCACAATCAGGAAAGGCCCTAGAAACTTTGGCCCTAGCTTCTTGCAAGGCAGTTTTAACTTCAAATATTTGGTGGAGAGATAATCCCTACTCAGAATGGTGGTTGAGGGGATCGTTCCTTGCTGGCTTGGGCTTTGTGGGTTTTTGCAATCTTTGTGGGTTTAGAGCTCGCTTCATGTTTTCTCATGCTTTCCTTTCCATCCATTTGATGGGGATCATAAAGGAGGGTGGTTTCTGGGGAAGCTTCGGCATGGGAACAAACTCTATTCCTGTTGTTATTTGGAACAGGATAAGCCCAGTGTTGTTTTGTACAGCATTATTGTGTGCTACCATATTGTATGCAAGTCGACTCAATTGGTTTTTTGGTAGTTACAATAGCACCTCAAATATTATTCTGTCATCACATTAGTCTGCTCTTCCGCCCCTTTCATGCTCAAATGAAAAGCTGAGCTAAGCCCTTGGCAGGATCCAATTAACTTAATGAATTCCCTCCAGAACATATCTGTAAATTGAATCCCACAATCTGAGATTATCTTCCTGGGGACCCCATGCAGGCGGTATGTGTTTTAAGAATAACTTGGCTAGCTTATGAGGTGAAGGAGACTGGGCAGGCTATGAAATGAGCTTGCTTAGAGAAGAGGTCAATCACTATCCAGATGACAGTGTTTCCCCCATTTTTCGGAAGCTCCACTATGAAATCCATGGCAATTTCTTTCCATGGATCCGTCACTTCTTGGAGGAGTCCAGGAGACTTTCCTTGTTGCTTCATCATAGTGGCACAAACCACACAACTCTTGACATAGCTCTCAGCATCTCTCTTCATCCCTGGCCACCAAAACTGCCTCCTTGTAAAGTGTAAGGTTTTTAGGAATCCAAAGAGTCCTATTTGGTTTGCATCGTGGCTCCTTTGGAGCATGTGAAGACAAAGGGCACTGGGGACATACAATTTAGATCCTTTCCAGGCTAGTCCCTGTCCAGAGGTTAGTAGCTCTTTATTGTCTCTGTACCAAGGTTCAGTTTTTAGGTTCTGGTCGTAACTTGGGTCGCTTTCTGGGAGAGAAGAATTATGGCTTGGATTATCTCCTTGCACTTGCTGTTGTATTGTGGCATTCGTGACAGAGCATCTGCTAAAAGGTTTTCTCCCCCGGGATGTACTTCAAAGTGAAGTTAAAGTGGTTGAAATATTGTGCCCATCGAACTTGCCTGAGTGAAAATTTCAATGGAGTTATATGTGCCTCCAGGTTTTTGTGACTAATTCATACTTCAAAAGGCAATTTATTTCCTTCCAAGAAGTGGCATCAAGTTAGCAGAGCCCAGTAAACTCTGTAGGCTTCTTTCTCCCATGCCTCCTTTTGGCCTCAGTAAGCTTCCGGGAGATGTATATGCACGGCTGCAGATCCCTTCACTTGGGTTTTTCTGGAAGAGCACTGCAGCCACTGCTATGTCACTGGCATCTGTTTGGATGACAAAAGGCTTCACTGGGTCAGGGTATTTGAGGACTAGTTCTTTGGAAAAAAGTATTTTGAGCTTCTCGAAGGCTTCTTGGCATTTAGAGTTCAGTTTAGGAGTTGACTTGGTCGGGGTTATACTCCCCTCCTCCCTTTTTCAGTAGTTCAGTGATTGGGAGGGCTATTTCTGTGAAGGAGGGAATAAATTGCCAGTAGAAGTTTGCAAACCCCAGGAAGCTTTGGAGTTGTTTGCGGGTCTAAGGGTGTTGTCACTCGAGGACGGCTCTGATTTATCTGGGATCTATTTCGACCCCTTCACTGGAGATCCAATATCCCAAATAGTCCATGCAGGTCTTGTGGAATTCACATTTGGATAGGTTTGCTGCTGGGAGTTTTTTAATTTCATATGATCTCCATAGTCTCAGTGAAGATGAGAATGTCATCTAAATACACAAGGACCCCCTTATATTGGTGCTCATGCAGCAACTATTGATCAATTGCATAAACACCGCAGAAGCCTCTTGGAGGCCAAAAAATCAATGCATAATCTCATTGTCTTATCTTTTTTCTCTTTGAACAGTATTGGCACTGCCACACATGATTTTGCTGGTTGTATAAACCCTCCAGCCAAGTCCTTGTCAATGTACTCCTTTAGTTCCTTCATTTCCCTAGGAAGTACAGTTTTGTCTTTCTACTTTGTACAGTTTTGGAGTCAGTTGGGGGGGGGGGGTAGCGCATCACATTCCGTCTCACTGAAAACTCCAGCTTGGTCCTGGTATTCCTTGGGAATTTGAGGGGTCCTTGGTAGCTGTTTCATCATGGCTTTTCATTTCTCACTTCGTTTAGTGTCTTTTGGGTGCTGGACAACTCTCTTCCAGGGCTGTTGGTGGGAGGGAAAGGGTCCATTCTTAGTCTCAAATTCCTCTTCCCACTAGATGGTTAATACCAGCTAAGACAGCCTTATGATGACTGCTTCCATCATTTTGGCACCACTATAAATCATAACTTCCCAGTGGTGGCCCATTTCTAAGCCTATTGGTTTGGTTAGGAGTGCAGTGGGAGCTCCTCCTATCAGGGTCCCATTGATTTGTTCAAATCTCATGGACCGGGGTAGGTTTTTTTTAGCTCTGATGCCTAGTGACTGCTAATCTTCAAAAGAACACTTGGGGTGAATTGTTTGAAGCTGAGGCAAAATATTATTTGAGAGCATAGCACAGAATCACAGTAATTAAAGGTAGGCTACAAAATTAAGGATGGTTACTTGATAGAAAACTTTTCCTCTGTATACCCCTAGAGCTATCCCCCTAGGAATTATTAGAAACTGCAGTTAGCTGGATGGCTAAAAGAAAGCATTCTGTGGTTTGAAATTGTTGGCCTTTTGTTTTTTTTCCACTTATTTACCATGTCAACTGGCTTTTTGTTTAATTAACATTGCACCTAGATGTGATAGTCACAAAGAGGAAGGATTTATTTATTTATTTATTTATTTGTTTGTTTATAGCATTTATATAGCTGCCTGTCTTTAAGGCAACTGGGATGGCTTCCAATAAAATCATTTTAAAAACTGTAAATACTCCATTAAAACATAAAATGATAAAAACAAAAAAAAATAGCATTAATCCAGGGTGATGCGTGATTATCTGGTCTTTTCCCAATGCTTGGATTAGAAAGCCAGGTGCATTATAGAAGGCTAGGAAGGCAAACACTTGCCAAATCTCAGAGAGCAAAATATTCCATTGGGCAGAAGCTGCCATAGGAAAAGCATCTTTCCTGATTCTCACTAGATGGCAGTATTGGGGAAAGGAACCAGAAATGTGCCCATCTTATCTAGTAGGTAGATTTCCTTAGGGGAAGATGCTCCCACAGGTAGCCTGGCTTTTTGCCATATTGGGCTTTAAAGGTGGTGACTTGTACATTTTGCTTTTTTAATGGTGGAATTCCTAGTATACAGAAGGGAATGTTTGTTTAAATGGGCTGACTTCTTTCCCACAATGGCACAGAGAAAATTATCCTTTAATGTCACGAAGACATTTAAAAAAAAAAAACCTTTATATGAGCAATGAACTATCTTAAATTAGAACCACCAAACCACTCCAAATTACAGGAAATCTGTTTTCTTTGTTCTGACATGTCTTGAACCCAGCCCCAAAATCATTGTTCTATAGAGCCTTTGTTTGAAATGTTATACTTGTCATTGAGGCCAGCATCAGTTACTATTGCTTTGCTTCAACTAAGTGTTATATAACATCTCCAATTTGACATTAAATTATTTTCCTACATAATTATGCATGATTTATATAGAGCTTTATTTTTATTCCATTCTGATGTCTAACTCTTTAACTGCTCATTCTCATCAAAAATGAATTTTGATCTTTCCCTAAGGCATTCTTCTTCCTCCTATTCAGCAAAATGCAGTTATTTCTCATTCTGTCTTCTCTGTCTTTAACTGAAGACAGTTACGTTAGAGGAAAATGATTGATTTGTTATATTCTTTATGTAAACTTGTAAATCATTAGAATTTAAATGCTGATTTGAGTTGATTCTTTCCTGGTCTTTTCAAGCTAATGATACTTTTTCATTCATGAACTGGAATAAATGATGTTAATTTATTAATTTATTAATTCCATTTTTTTTTACTCAGAGGCAATTATTTTCAAATTAGGAAACAGAGTATATATTTATTTTATAGATAAAAGATTTCTACAAAAAAGAAATCTACTAGTTGCTAGACATATACGTGTGCATGTGTAAGTTTACACATATACGTATACCTACAAAAGAGGAATAATAAAATATCTAAGTCATTTTGGATTAGTCAAAAACAACATTTTGAATTATGCCTATGAAATATTGCATGTGCATGTGTGCCCAAACTGAAATTGTGTTGCCAGGTATTTAAGTTTTATGTCACAATATATTTATTTGTATATTTGAAAAGATCAGAAAATAAAATGTACTATATAAATCTAACAGTTATCTATGCAAAATTAGGAAGTTTTTTCATTTATTGTTCTGTGAATTAAGAAATATATTCCTAAAACAGTAGTTTTTAAACATTGATTTATTTAGGAACGTATGTGTCACCGTTCAGAACAAAAGTTCTCAATGAAATTGTATTAGCTTTTGAAGGCTATACTGCCTCAGGGCTGAAAGTGAACTGTTAATACACACTTTAACTAAAGCCAGATTTGTTGTCATTTGTATTACTAATGTAGGAAATGCAGAAGAAAAAGAAAGCACCCTTTTATTACTTTTTATTGCTGTTTAAGAACACACACTGTCTCTGGTTCAACCAATCAAGAGAATATATGGACAAGGAACATTTGGAATAACGTGATATTTTAAGGTTGTGAGGAAATTATGATTCTCTATGTTGGGACCACAAATTATGCTAAATTAAAATTTGTTTTATTGTTGAAGAAGCCTGATTTCACACATAATATTAAAACTCACATAGTTTAAACAAGCTCTATAATAATTTAAATAGCAGTGAAAATGAAATGAAGGATTTAGTTGATAACAAATTAATCTAGATTATAATTCTGTAAGCATTATAAAACACCCTTACTAATTCCTGTGACTCTTGTGCAAGATAATATTTTAAGGATTACACCTGTTATTTTAATAAATATGTTTTTATAACTTAAATTTTATGACTAATGAAAAATATGTTCTTATATAAATTATTAATATTTATCAACACCTGTGTTTGTTTTATTGCAGAAAAATAAACAAGTGTTACAGGGGCCGTTCTTGTCCAATAGTTGTGCATTGCAGGCAAGTATAATTTAAAAAAAATATCAAACTTACATGTTAATAGCTTTGTACATTGATTTATTTAATAATCAAATTAAATGTATTCTAATTCTAACTATTTCATTCATATTTTCTGCTGAGATGAGTTTCTTATAAATGCAGAAATTCTTGACAATTCTTATGTAATAGACTGAGGATGTCTTAAGAAAAGATTTCGCTTAAATTATCTAAAACTAATGGTCAGATCTTACCCAAACCACTACAGAAATTATTTCTTTTTAGGAAGATGTATATATGTGTTTAATATATACTGCAATTGTACATTTTTTGCATGGGCAAAAAGAATATTGAGTCATACAAAATTTACTTCTTGGTAAATATGCATAGGATTATACTACTACCAAAAATTAACCCTTTTCTCCTCTGTTACAGAATTTAACATATATATATATTTTAAAAATATTATTTTTTTGCTCATAGTGCAAACATATAACAGAGAGAGAGAGTTTTATTCACAATTATATTTTGTATAAAATTCAGACTGACTTTATCTTTTGAGGCTGTTTTGCCATACAGTTTAACAAGTCCTGAAGAAGTAGAAGAAACATTATATTGTGAATAGAATAGAATAGAATAGAAATACGTATGGTAAAATAATTTTTGTCATTCTGTATGACTAAAGGAAGTACTTTGTAATCCAGCTGAAAATGAATTCCTAAAAGATTACTGTATATATTTTGGTTTATAACCCGAATATATGCAGATTGAGTATTTAATTCAAGAATCACATTATTTTCAAAAATTCATTAAAATAATCTTGTCAGTGATTTTTACAGGCGCAGGCATGTGGTTTTTAAAAATGTATATATATTATTATGACCAAATCTATTATTTTAATAAACAAATATGTCTCTTTGTTTTTTGTTTTTTATTTATTTTGAGCCCCTTGTCTAGTGACACATCATTCTGTGGTTGATTAATCTGATAAAGCAAATCACTTTTCACTCAAATTGAACAAATTTCACTATTGTTGTCCTATCTTTTTTCTTCCTGCAATGCCTCAAAACCTTCTATATATTAAGAAATATTAAAATCAGAAATAGTTTCCAATGGATTCATTCTCTTTCATGGAAGTATTGTCAAAAAGCCCATAATAGGTTAGAAACTGGGGAAAAGAACAAAAAAAAAATTGCTGAAAACTTAATAATGTTTGCTCACAATAGCACAAAAAGTGTCACATTTCCAGATAAAAGCTGGCTTTCTTTGAAGGCAGAGAAGACTTTATTCAGATTACAAATCTTGACATATTTACACTTTCTATGACAAATCTCCATCTTTGTTGTCATTCCTGAACTGAGCAGGTTAAAAATAATGTACAGAATAGGAATATCATCTTTTTTTAATTGCAGCAGTTTTTCTGTAGAGATGAAAGGAAGAAAGTAGCCATACCTTTTTTCCAGGCTCAGGTGGCTAGTATCCAATTTCTCCATGAAGAATAATAATATGCCCTTTAAATAACAAAAGGTTTTTCACAGCAGGAAGAGAAGCAGGTCAGCTTGCACAGCCAGGAAAGTTCCTGGAAATTTAGAGAGAGCTATCATTTGGGGAAAATGCTTTTTCCTCTTTTTTTATTTTTCTTACAGACCAAGTTGAACAGCTGTTCATTATGCATGCAGCTTTCTATACTTATTTGTGTTAAGTAAAAATATTAAATGACACTATTCCCAAATGTGTATTTTTGTCTTTAGAGGAATAAGTGTTACTGTTCATATGCACATAAACCAAATAATCATGTATGAATAGTTCATTTTTTAGATAAGTTTTTTCAATCGCTATTACCTAATTATGTGATGTGCTCATCCATCTCAGGTTAGTCCCCCATCAAATATGCATCATATCAAGATAAACACTAATTTTGTTAGGATTTTGTGCACATTGAATTAATTAGATTTTTTCTCATTGTCTATAGTGATGGTGCAGGAAGAACTGGAACCTACATCCTAATTGATATGGTCCTCAATAAAATGACCAAAGGTGAGAATAAAAAGTGATGCTGCTTTAGAATTTTGCAATATTCTGTCCTATTCATAGAAGGGCCTCAGACACATTTTGTGGGAAATTGTCCTTGTCTGAATCTGATGCTGATTTTTCTCCCTGTAGAATTTTTTTATAAATGGTTCGACACATATGCTTAAAAAAATATAAGCTATGTATTTTCATCATTTATGAAACTTCAAATAAGAGAAAGTAGAAGATACATAATTAGTATTATTTGCTTAAGTCTATAAGTATCCATATCTTCAGCTGCATTCACCTATGTAGTTGTATTGAATAGCTTTTCTGGTTTGGTGATTATTCTGAGATCATGAAATTATTCTCAACCTGAAATGTGAAAAATTCCATCAGTTACATGTTTTTATTACCTGCATTTAGTAGACTAGTTTAGGCATTCCTGACCAAAGGGTTTTTGTGAGTCCCTAACAGAAATTGACACCGTTCCTACATCATGCAATGTTAAACATTACATATTTTTGCAAATATGAATGCATGCCTATTATTTATATTCAATTACTTATAAATTCAAAATAAGAAATTAGTGAACATATCAGGCACAGAAATTTGAACCTCCTTGTTTATTCACTGCTACTTTATTTTAATTGTGAAATTGTTAATGAAGCCCCAAAACCTAATGGACTCTTTAGTCCAATTTGTGAAAACAATTCCATTGTTAATACTCAGATCTTCTAACCCCTCTGGTTCTGATTGTAGTTATGTCATGTTTCAATGACTGTGTGTTGGTATGGTAGTTGTATGAGCATTTGACAGCAATGTGTGTCAGGTCTCGTTGTTTGGGCTGCTTCCTTCCTTTCTTTCTGGTCTGCTAGATCCACCTTCATTTTAACTGCCTTTCATTCCACCTGTGCTTTTGGTTCAACTGCTTCTGAAACTGATCATGCTCCTCTCAATTCCAAGGGAGACTTTCTTTTATTGAACTCAGCCACATATGTGAGTAGATGCTGCCCTCTGCTCCCTACACAAGTAATGCAGAATGGAGTATTACTTGAGCATGTGGACTGCCCAGAGTAGCAGATGTGTCCAGAAAGTCCTGGAGACTTTTAGACCATGGGAAGAGAGAGAAGATTTAACTGGGAATATGGAATTTCCTTGAGAATTTGTGGGATGGTGTTTGTATAGTATAATGCTTGCTCATTGAGATGTCTAAGGTTGTACCGTACACATTTCTTGTCCAGGCATGTTCATGTTCCATATGGATCTTTTGCACTGCCGTGCTCCACGATTCTCAGTGATGTTCAAAGCTGATCTCAACCTTGGAAAACTTCCTGCTCTGTAACATTCTCTGTTTTCTTTGGGCTTTCCTTCTTTTCTTGGGCTCTTCCAGACTTTATTTGTTTTATTTGATTTGTCAATCACTTACAAGATGATAGGTATAAGTATAAACATGAGTAAGAATACAGGAAATAGATATGAATAAATGGGGGCAATAGGACAGGTACCGTAGGCACGATTATGCACTTATGCACACCCCTCACAGACCTCTTTTACAGACTTGTTTTGAGCATGACTCCTTTTTATTTTTGTTTTTTCCTGGCCTGGGAGAACAGCATAGTCTATGTTTGGGGTTTCACTGTTGTAAAGCTTTTGAAAGATGGAATTTCACTAATCATCATTTATCAACAGTGACCCACACCATTTGGATTGAATTTAACTTGCAGCAATTCCCAAATATGTTGCTATTTAATCTGGCCACTAGAGGACCACTAGATTTATTTATTTGTTTACTTATCTGCTGTATATATTTATTTTGTAAGATTTAGAGGCCGCTAGACTCCAAGTATTTCTGTGTGGCTTACATACTGTATTAAAATTCCCTGTCTTGTAAAGCAAAAGCAAAATAACCACAAGTGCCCTCAAAATTGAGGGAGGGGAAACAATGGAAGAATATAAATATCCCAAAACTGGCAGGGGTCAACAATCATGCCCCCCCCCCCTGCCAGCCTGAGAGGAAAGTCAAGTTTTCAAAGTCTTGTGGAACACATGATTGCCACGAGGAAGCATTTACACTGTCGTTCACTTTGGCCACTAGAGAATTTGCTGTGGTTGTCTCCTAGCAACAGCAAGCCACATATTTCTATGCAAAGTCTTGAAGCTTGCTTTTCTATGGACATATGCTTCTGTGGGTTTTCTGCTTTGTTTCTTTTTCTCAAAGGCACTCAAATCAGCTAGAGAAGTTGACTAAGAAAGAACTGGCTGAACTATGTGAGCAAGAGATGTTTCAGGCAGGAGGTACTTTGGCTAGTCAAGTATACTAATTATTCTGAAGGCTTTGCAATCAAATAGTGAACTATTTTTAAACTGCTTTTTAGTATTATGATCTCTAAGACCATGGATCATAAACTTTGCTGACCAGATAACATGCAACCCTATTGTTGTTATTACTATCTTTTATGTTCAAGGTAACTTAAATCTTATGTTATAGAAAAAAGAAGGCTGTTGGACTTGCATGTTCTATAGATAAAATCCTCTCAGTTCTCAGTAGTTGATGGTTGTTTCAGAGGAGGAAATGGTAAAATGGCAAGAAATTACAAGATTAAAAATAATTCAGGTTGGTGTGGACTGCTGGGGTCTGGCAATCACATGTTAATAACAGTACAAGCGAGCACTCTGAGAAGTCTTGGGATCAGATTGCATCAAAATTGGCTTATCTCGCGAAAGATTGTCAGAGTTAACTGGTTTTGATGCGAGTGATTGCAGCCACTGACATGAATAGGACAATCTATGCTGAGCAGGCTAGATTGTTGGATCTGTGATAATTACTTTATGGAATATTTTGTGGCAAAACTGTCATGGATAGAAAATGGAAATAAAATAGTGGAATATAATTTCACTAATACATTGTATTAAGTCATGATGTATTTAACTGTGGCTTGTATAATGTCATAAATCAGAAGCAACCATATCAAGGTTTCAGGATTGCACATAATCTTCAAAAAATGTGGATGAGTCTTCAGAGACTTTTGAAATACGTAATCCAATTATAATGCTATAATGTGAGAGGATAAAAATATAAGTAGACCTCAACTTGTGACCACAATTGAGCCCAATTGCTCAGAAAGACAGTGGTTAAGTAAATTTTGCCTCATTTTACAATCTTTTTTGCCATAGTTGTTGAGTGTATCATTGCTCTTGTTAAGTTAGTAATACAGTTGTTAAGTGAATCTGGCTCCCCATTGACTTTGCTTGACAGAAGGTTACAAAAGTTGTTTACATGACCCTGGGACTTTGCAACCATTATAAATATGAGTCAGTTGCCAAGTGTGTAAATTTTGATCATATGACCATGGGGATTCTGCAACAGTCATAAATGTGAAAAATGGTCATAAGTCACTTTTTTCAGTGCCATTGTAACCTTGAATGGTCACTAAATGAACTGTTGTAAGTTGAGGACTACCTGTGTTAAAATATATGACCAGAGAGAAATTAAATAAAGTATATTTAGTTTCAATTTTAATATAAATGAAATCAAATGAAATTAATTCCATTCTTAAAGAGTATCCAGAAGCATTTGGAGTCCAATTCAAGATTCTGGTTTCGATCTTTAAAGCTCTTCATAGCATGGGACGCAGTTATCTAAGGGATTACCTTTGCCCAATTAATCTGCCTGTCCCATTTGATCTGGCAGAGGTGGTATGCTTCAGATCTCGGCCGATCCCAGAAGACTGGCATTCTGTGCCAGGGCATCTATTTTATGGAACATTCTCCCCCTTGAAGTAAGGTTAGCTTTGTCTTTATATTACTCACTCTTGTGTCCAATACTTTGTAATCTTCAGTTGGGTGAAACAAGGCATTTCAGAGCAACAATTTTGAATCAACATACCTCAAATATGCTAACTTATAAATGCATCCAAAATCCAGGAGCTATGACTTCTGTAGGATCAAAATTTGGCAAAGTTGTACCTGCTTTAGAGTCACCATGCTTTCCAGCTAGCTGAGGGGCACTGGCAGTTGATGGATAAGAGAAGGGGCTCTTGGGATATGCCAAAATGGAGGACATTTTTTCTCATAGTTGTTGCTCCATAATTTCCCTCCTTCCAATAAATTAGCAAGCCGTTCCATGGGAAGCCAAGGAAGAGAAGGAAGAGACTTCTCTGAAGCTTTTCTCAGAGTTGTGAATTGAAGGCAAATGATGCAAGTCCATATTATATTTGGGAAGAAGAATGACCAGACAATTGGTTGTTTAGTTTCTTTTAATGTTCCAAAAGTACCTGAAAAGGTGGCTTTGTCATCAGACTCAGGGGTCCCAGAGAACCAAAGATATTGTAAATTCGAGCATTATGTTAATCTAATCTGTCTGGTTCCAAATGGCTATATTGTCTGTATTTTAACAATTGTTTTTATATATTTATTATTTTATTTTAATTCTATCTATATGTCACCTAGAGTCACTTCATATGAGATGCTCTGCTACACACTTTTTTAAAAAATTGTCTTAGCCTCCACAACATTTGAGAATTTTCTCATAATTCTCACATCTTTAAAATCCCATATATTTAAGGACTATACATAATAAGTCAAAAATTCAGTTCATTCTTATTTTGCATATTACTGTTTCCAATAAAGTAGGTAATTTTCTTAAATGCTTTTGCCATTAAATTTTACAATAATGACTACAGTAGTGAATCAAATACAATCAACATATATTTTCGAAGGTTATTTTTATTTGTTTCTGGCTTTCTCTTGATGCTTGAACTTCTACAGCATACTAACATACCACTGGGTTGATGTTAGAGTCTCTAGGAATTTTAAATCCTGTCAACTGGGCAGGAAGAAAGATTTTATGCTTTCTTTCATCTCTGTGTTTACCAGGTATTCTGTTTTTAGCTATTTCCCTTTCTTAGAAGCAATGGAAGAAAAAAATATTTAAGCCCATTCTAGCAATACAAATCCCCTTTCCAGTTCCACCCCATCCTTTCCTTGGGAAGTGTATGTGTGTAAGCTTAGAAAGACTTTGAACCCTTCAGATCAAAAACTTATCCTGGAAAACCCATCAATTACTGACAAAAGCTGTCTCTTCTACATGGAAACAGAAGGAGAACAGACGTTTCCAAAAGTTCATTTCTCCAAATTTTCTCTCCATTTTCCAAAAAGAAATGCATTTTATCTTATGCACAAATCTCCCAGAATTGCATTAGCAATTTCTAATTTATTGCTGAAAAAGTGAAAATGCTAAATGTAATTGTTCCTGAAAGTAAGAATTTTTAATGTGCTCATATATATTAATTATTATCAATGGCTGGCTGTGTGAATGTTGAAAGCCTGAGAACTTCCAATACTTAAACCTCATTTTTGGATGGCCTGCTTCCTTTGCTTTTTTTTTCTTTGCAATTAAATTTTACTGATTCACAGCTTACCTAATTTTAAATATTAATTATTTATAATTATGTTAAATTGACTAGCAGTTGTAGTATTTGAGATTGTTCATACTTAGAAATGGTATTGTGGTAAACCTGATTTCATTGATCAAATATTGGTTGAGTAGTGTATATTGAATTAATATTAATTTTACTTCATACAATGAACTTTGCATGGTCTCACTAATTCAGTGGAATTATTCCAAAATGTACATAGTAGATATTTAAAAATAAATACTTTTTTGTAAAAAGAAAAATTTAAAAAAACCCAGGAAAACTCAATATTAACAACAAATCCAGCATATAATATTTGTTTATACATGATGATCTAATGCACTTCATGGAACTGCTTCACTAGTTCTACTGTCCTCAACTATCTCAAGTTATCCTTCCCTCTCGAGAAACTCCACCTTTTTCCTTGGTCTTATATACCTAACGTGCGTGTTCAGGCATTTGTATCATTTCTTTCTGTCTCTTCAGATTTCTTCTCCAAACCTGTTTTTCTACAAAGCAAACCTTTCTAATATTTTTTTTTTTAAAGTTTTTATTAATTTTCTACAAACAAACAAACATACAAAACATTAAAAACATCTACTCTCATATATACTTCCGGTGTATCGGTTGGTTCATCAGTTTTGTGCATTCATTTTATAGTGTCAATTACAATTATATTGCATAACCACTCATATTGTCAATCCATATTCTAATATTACTAAAAAAAAAAAAAAAATCTTTTTCTGACTATACTTTTAATCATTCATGCTTTGCGAGATAACAATACTTCAAACAGTTTATTCTATAATTTGTCGTATAATCATAACAAATCAATCCCTCTATTATTGTATTTTATCATCTAACCATTGATAAAAAAAACCCCAAATTGCATAAAATTGTTTATCTTCTTGTTCTCTAATTTCAAATGTCAATCTACTCATCTCAGCACATTCCAATATTTTCTTAATAATTTCTTCCTGCAATGGTATTTTCTCATTCTTCCAGTTTTTAGCAAATACAATCCTAGCCGCCGTTAATACATTTACAATCAAATATTTCAAATCTTTATTATATATATCAGGTAAAATTCCCAATAAAAAGATCTCTGGCTTCAAGTCTATGTGTTTCTTTGTCATTTTTTCCAACCACATGTGAATTTTAGTCCAATATTTTCTAGCATTCTCACAAGTCCACCACATATGATAGTATGAGCCAGGTATCTGATGACATTTCCAACATTTTTCAGATTTATTCTTGAACATTCTTGCTATTCTTGTCGGGGGAAGGTGCCACCTGTAAAACATCTTATACAAGTTTTCTTTATATGCTATTGACATTGTCATTTTATAATTTTGAGACCACAATTTTTGCCATTGCTCTAAATCAATTCCATATCCAAAATTCTTCCCCCATGCAATCATAGTTTCTTTAACTTGTTCTTCCTCTAGCTTAATTCCCAATAAATAACCATATAACTTTTTAATCACTTTCTCATCAGTACCCATCAATATCTTATCTAAATCAGTCTGTTTATCATAGAATCCTTCCGTTTTAAAATCTTCAAGATATCTTGAGTGTATTTGCGCATATGAAAACCAATTCATCCTTATACCTTGTTCCTCTAAATTTTGGATCGTTTTAAGTCCACCCTTTTCATCCAACAGTTCCCCATATCTAACTGTTTGTTCCTTTTTATAGATCATAGGATAGGAAAATGCTTCAATAGTCGATAACCAAATTGGAATTTTCAAATAACATTGTTTTTTTATCTTCTCCCAATTTAACCACAAAGACTCCCGTATATAATGTCTTCTGAAATACCCCTGTGTTTTAGTTCCCTTGTACCATAAAAAAGCATGCCAGCCCAACAGTAAATCATGTCCTTCTAATGTCAACAATCTATGTTTTCTTAATGTTATCCATTCTTTGACCCACATCAAACTTGCAGCTTGATAATACAATTCCCAATTAGGCAGGCCAAAGCCTCCTCTATTTCTAGCATCTTGCAAAAGTTTTAACTTTATTCTCGCTTTTTTACCTTGCCATATAAACTTCAACATAGTTTTATTTAAATCTTCAAAATAGTCTTTTCCAAGTCTAATTGGTATTGTTTGAAAGAGAAATAAAATTCTAGGTAAAATATTCATCTTAATTGTTGAAATTCTCCCTATTAATGACAATTGTAAATTTTCCCATTTCTTCAAATCTGTAATTATCTGTTGTTTAAGTTTAATATAATTATTCTCTTTTAATGTGCTACATCTTGCTGTCAAATATATCCCCAGATACTTAACCTTGTTTGTAATTTGAATTTTCAAAAGATCTGTCAGTTCTTCTCTTTGTCTCAACAACATATTTTTTGTCAAAATCTTTGTTTTATCTTTATTTATTTTCAAGCCAGCCATCTCACCATATGTCTCTACCTTTTCCAATAACTTTGGAGCGGTTTCTAACGGGTCTTCCAGAATAAAAGCTAAATCGTCAGCAAAAGCTTGTAGTTTAAATTCTTCCTTTTTAATTTTCATTCCTTTTATATTTTTGTCATCTCTAATATTTCTATTCAACACTTCCAAAGTTAATACGAATAACAAAGGAGATAGGGGACATCCTTGTCTTGTACCTCTTCTTATATTAATAAGATCTGTAAATTCTCCCTCCATCATTACCTTTGCTGTCTGTTTATTATATATGGCTTCTATTGCTTGAATAAATTTTCTGGCAAAGCCCATCTGTTCCAATAATAATAACATAAATCTCCAGTTCACGTTGTCAAATGCTTTTTGAGCATCTAGGAATATCAAAGCCATTTGTTTTTCAGGATGAGCCTCATAATATTCCAAGGTATCCAAAATTACTCTCATGTTGTCTCTAATTTGTCTCTTTGGTAGAAATCCATTTTGATCTGGATGGATAAAATTATTTAAATATTTTTTCAGTCTTTCTGCTAAAATTGAAGCAAAGATTTTATAATCTGCATTCAATAAGGAAATAGGTCTATAGTTCTTAATTTGCAATGGGTCAGCCTCTTCCTTTAAAATAAGAGTAATATAAGCCTCTGACCATGTTTTGGGTATCATCTTTTTTAACATAACTTCATTCATAATTTCTAACAATGGAGTGTTCAATGATTCTTGAAATTTTTTATAGAATTCTGCCGGAAGCCCATCTGGACCTGGTGCTTTCCCATTATTTTGTCTTTTAAATGCTTCATTTAGTTCCATCATTGTTATATTGCTTTCTAACATTTCTTCAGTCTCTTTAGGTATCTTCGGTAAGTTAACATTCTGTAAATACTGTTTAATTTTTTTCTCATCAATATTCTCTTGATTATATAGTTGTCCATAATAATCTCGAATAATTTCCTTTTTCTCCTTATTACCACAACAAACTTGACCTTGATCATCTATTAGTTTCAATATTTTTCTTGATTCCTTCTCCTTTCTCAGTTTATATGCTAGCCATCTACCTGGTTTATTTGCGTCTTCAAAATAATTCTGTTTAGAATTTCTAATTTTCTGTGCCAGTTCTTCTTTCTCTATTAATTCCATTTTATGCTTAATTACATCCAGTTTCAATTTAATATCTTTTTTCTGTGGTATTTTCTGTAATTCTTTTTCAAGTCTTATATATTCATCTTCCAAGGCCTTAGAGGTTTGTCTTTTTCTAATATTCTTTTTTATTGTATAGTCTATTATCAAACCTCTTACATATGCCTTCATTGTATCCCAAACATTCTGTATTGAGGTATCTTCTTTTTTATTTTCTTTAAAAAAAAAGACCAATTCCTTCTCCATCCATTGTATAAAATCTTTCTCCTTTAAAATGGTATTGTTTAATGTCCATCTCGATCTTTTTCTTTGTCCCTTCCATTTAATTGTCATTGGACTATGATCTGCCCAAGTACTTATTTCAATATTTGTTTCTTGAATAGTAGATATTAGTTCTGTTGAGATCCAAATCATATCTAACCTGGACCATGATAAATGTCTATTAGAATAAAAAGTATATTTTTTAGTTTTAACATTTCTTTCTCTCCAAATATCTTTTAAGGTTAATTCATCTGTCATTTTAAAAAAAGATTTAGGGAGAATCTTTCTATTTTGTTTTGTTGTTGTTGTTATATAGTCCAATTTATTGTCCACAATTCCATTAAAATCTCCCATCATGATTATGTTAACATAGTCCAGTCTAATTATTTCCATATGTAGTTTTTTATAAAACTCTTCTTGTTTATCATTCGGAGCATAAATTGCAATCAAGAGTATTTTTTTATTATTATCCATTATTTCCACCATTAATACTCTTCCATCTTCATCCGTGTAGATCAGTTTTGCTAGAATATCTTCTTTAATGTAGAGAACCACTCCTCTTTTCTTACATTGAATCAAAGAAGTAAATATTTTCCCTAATTTTGGCTGTACTAACAAATGCTCATGTTGCTTTTTAATATGAACTTCTTGTAAGCAAATTATATCAAATTTTAATTTCTCTAATTTGTGAAAAGTTTTCCTTCTTTTAACAGCTGAGTTAAGTCCATTTATATTCATTGTAATCAATTTTTTTTCTTCCATGATTATGCTTTATATTTAGGTCTAACAGCTCTCGTAGCTCTCACTTCACGTTGTTCTTTACTGTCTACCTGTCCACCTGCAACTCCTTTCTCTTTTTCAATCTCCAGTTGTTCCTCCAGAAGCTCAATTAATGAGATCTCTTTCTCTGCCACCTCTTTTTTTCTTCCAAAAAATTCTGCATAAAAAAGTTCTGCTTTTTCAATCGAGTCAATTCTATGTCTCTGCTCTTGCCACGTAAAAATTAATCCTTCTGGTATCAGCCATCTGTAGTTCACTTCATTTTCCAGTAGCACTTTGGTCAAAAATCGATATTCTCTTCTCATCTCTCTCACTCTTCTAGGTATTTGTTTTAAAACTACAATCTCTTTGTTTTTATATTTCAATGCTTTTTCTCTTGCCACTTGTAATATTTGTGTTCTGATGGATTTTTTAGTAAATCTAATATGTACTTCCTTTGGTAGTTTATTTCTCATCGCATATCTTGTATAAACTCGGTATATCTCATCTACTCCGTCCATCATTTTTTCCTCAGTAATTTCCAGAAGATCTGCCAATATTTCTATCATTATCACAGCCAAGTTTTCTCCTTTTTCCTCTTCTATATTTTGAAATCTAAGATAAAATTCTGATCTTTCCATCTCCCACCTCAACATCCCATTTTTTTCTTGTTCTATCACTGTTAATCTAGTGTCAATATTTCCAATCTTCTCCTCTCTTTGTTTTCCTTCTTCCTCAATTTTTTGGAATCTCTCCTCATATTTTCCCATCATTTGTTTAAAATTTTCATCAGATTTCTCTATTTTTTTGTCCATGGTATCTATTTTTATCTTAATATCTTGAATTCCTTGCATAATCATCTGTAAATTTACTTTTTCTTGTTCCTTATCTTGCTTCAACATTGTCTGAATTGAAAGTTGTCCTTCAAGTGGTGGGGAAGCAGAGGTAGAAGCAAAAACGCCGAATGATTTTGGCTTCCTGCTCATTTTAATATTTCCAAGTCTTTAAGCTCTCTTTGACTTTAAATCCAGCTGGTATAGTAACCAAATATAGTCCAAAAAATCAAAAAGAAAAAGAAAAAATCCAATATTAAAAAGCCCAAAGCCAAAAAAAAAAAAAGGAAAAAGGAAAAAGAAAGGTCTTCAGGTTCTTCTAGACCCTAATCCAATTAAAATAGATGGAAGAAGCAAAGAAAGAGAAGAAAAAAGAAAAAACTCTGAGGCTTTCCCTTTGAAATAAAAAGCAAAAATGCTAGAGTTAAAATTAACCAAAAAGGCTGGCGAGTAGGTGTTTCAAAAGTATATATATATATATATATATGCACTGTACACTGCGCTTTATTTCTTTATCCAAGGCTCTTATTATGACTGTCTTCTCCAGCAGCTTCAAAGCCAAACCTCAAATGTTGAGATATTGATAAGAGTCCAAGAGAGCACCTGTAATAATATTTTACTGTATTCTCCCTCTATCTTATCACATTAAAATGTCCTTGAAAAGAAGTGCTTTTCTCCCCAATTCAAATAAAATATTTTCAAGCCTCTAGTTGGCAGTGTTACAACATCTCTAAATACTCTTTCCCCCCCCAGCCAAAAGAAAAAATGTTTATAAAGAACTCAAACAAAAGAAAAAGATAGTCAAAGGGAGCCTCTATCCTAAAAAGAAAGTTAAAAAGATAAAAAATAAAAATCAAGTGAAAAATAAAAATATATATAAGAGAAAATTCAATCCGGTTACCTACAAAGTCACCTTAAAGTCCTCAAAGAAAATAAGAAAAAAAAAATAATCCAAGTCTCAATTTGACATCACTTAAACGCCGCTCAACCCAGGTTCAGTCAAAAGAAAAATAAAGTCACAGATTTCTTCTTTGTTCAGGATGTCCTTTCAAGTCTTAATCAATTTATAATACAAAAGAATTTCTCACCCAACCGATACACGCTCATTTAAATCCCTTTCTTTCCGGAGTTGTCCCGACTTCAGCAGCTTTAGAGGCTGCCTTTCTGCTTCCAGCAAAAGGGCTTCTCCCGGATCAAACCAGAGATTTTGCGATATCTCTGGGATCCTGGGACTGTGCCCTTCACAATCCCCGTCTCTACGGGACGGTTTAGGTCCGTTAGAACCGACCAGAGGCAAAAATATCAGCTGAGATCTCAGAGCCCCGAGATCGCAGCTGTAACACCGAGACGTAGCTCCGCCTTCTCCACCTTTCTAATATTGTTGCCTTCTTCTAGCTAGTGTTAGATTAATTATGATATTAACTATTAAAATTATAATATCTATGTAGACTTTGAAAAATCAATAGCAAGTGCAGGAAACCAACTTTTAAGGACTATATCACATAGTAAAAGGAAGGGTATACTGCATTCTCTCGCCATGCTACCAAAAATAACGCATCTGAATTGTTGTTTTATGTCCACATATTCAATTATAACATGCCGATGAATGTTACTATAACTCTGTGTATGTCATCCAGAGACCCTCGGATGAAGAAATATCAGTACTGTTTTGATTTCTGTTGTTGACAGGATATCTGCTTTGTTTCTGATAAATATATGTGAGAGGAATTCAGTAATGTGAGAGAGAACATCTAGAAACTTTAGAAAATAAGACTGTTACATTTCTATTTTCTGCATTCATGTCTATATTTTTTATCCTTTCATCTTGACAAATCTGTAGCGCATATGGAACCAATGGATGCTTTTCTTCCAAGAATAGTACCAATGGAGTCAAGGTTCATTTGTTTTTCATTGGGATGGCTACATTGAAATCTTGACAACAATTGTGTGTTTAGGTGAACCTAGTATTGAATTCTGAAACACGTTTATCACATGGTTGTTAATAATATATTTAGGGTAGCATCATTTGACCCTAAAATGCATGCATTTAAAGTAAAGAAAAAAATTATCTGCTTCCATTTCCATTACAAGTTCACATCAATTGTGTCATATGTGAATATGCCCCTCTCCTAACTTCTTAGCTAGCCACATGGAATTTTTAAATCTATTTTTATCTTAAAACTGGCATATAAATATTAATAAAGCTATAGTTATTGATAACTATCATGTAATAAAAATTATACATGAACTGCAGGCACTCAAAAGGTTATGCCAATGATACATAAGACATTTAAATTTTCTACAGTGCTTTTCTCCTGATTATTAGTTATTATTATTATTCTCCAAAGTATCTAGGTTGAAATGGAATACAAAATTATCTGCAATATGGAATGTAGGAATAAATAAGCTTCCTACCCAAGTGATCAACAGAAAATACTTATTTAGGCACATTTTTATAAGTATTGAGAAACACTACCCCTCAACCCTCATGCTATCTACATCATCATCATCACCATTCTAGCATTGTCTGTTCACTACATGATGAAGGCCTCTTCCACAGGTTTCCAACCAATATGGTCTTGAGCTTCCATTGGGCCCACAATTCTTGCTGAATTCATCAGTCTATCTTGTTTTAGGTCTCTTTTGTGGATCTTTTTATCAAATGGAAGCCATTCTATGACTGCCTTAATTTACCTGCCATCAGTTCTTGGTGTGCAACCAGCCCATTTCCATTTCAATTCTTTTACTCTCTTGATGATATTGTATACTTTTGTTTGTTTTCTAATCCATGTACGGATCTTTGTATCTTGTCTTAGGATGCCAAGCATGTATTTTTCCATGGCTCTTTGCACCACTCATAGCTTTTGTATCAACAAAAGTGCTTGTGTTTCTCTGGCATATGTTAGAACAGGTAGCAAATATTGATCAAAAACTTTTATCTTCGGGCATAGGGAGAGGTTGTTCTTGAAAATTACACTTAGCTTGCCAAATGCCTGCCAACCACATTTAACTTCCACATATTGAACATTTATTGTAATCTCAGTATATTTCCAATTTTGCTCTAATTCTAATCCAGTTTCTAATTTTAATTCTCTAATTCTAATTTGGTGCAGTGGACAAACTACGGTATTTACTCAATTCATTGAAAATTCAGTTTGTCCACGAGATCAAGTTTATAGTTATAATCTGATATTATAATCCTACATTAATCTTTTTAGTATTGACCCACTTTTCGGTTCTAGTATTATCACCTTGCTATACATAGTAAGTAGCTAATGTTTCTCTTCCACATGCTCATCAGCAAACTAAGGAATTAATAGGCAAATCAAAAATGAACTAATCATGTACCCATGTTTTGCATACCCTGAATTGTACATTCATTGTGAAAAAGAATATTTTAAATGATTGGAACATTTGTTTTTTAAGTGGTATTTTGTTCAGTCTAAATAAAACTTATTGTGGGGAGGGGCAGCAAAGAAAAGATAGGCCACTTACATTAAATATTTGTGAAGCCTATTTGCAGCAATAAGAAACTACAATAAGAGCAATGAGAACATGATTGGAAAATGCATACAGTTTCTTGCATAGAATAGTAAACAAGAAGCATTTTCTAGCCTCTTTCTTTTACCCACTTAAGAGAAGGATTGATTTTGTTGCAAGAGTTCTGAAGAATGCCATTTATTGACTCCATTGTAGCATGTAATGTCACATTCCATTTTAAGTGTGGGTTTAGTGTCTTACAATGCAAGGTAAGTCATGTGAAACTGGCCAGAGAAAAGAGTGGAGGGTTTTTTTAGATTGGATAGAGCCCCATTCTGTTCTTGACCTGCTCCCCTCTGCCATTGGGGGTGTGTGCTCTGAAATCCCTGACCTGGACTATGGGCAGTTTAAATGGAAGATCAAAGGGCAGAGCGGGCATCTCCCATCCTGCTGAGGTGGGCCTTTCCCAGGCTGTCACACTGTGAGGCAACCAAAGGTTTTGTTCTGCCAGGAATCTAGGCTGGTCTGTGAGGCCTACTCCTCCTTTGTCTGGCCTGAGAAGTTTGAGGCCCAGGTTAAGGATCCAGTGTTGTTCAAATGATCAAAGGCCTGAAGTCCAATCTTTCTTTCCATTTCCTTTTCTTAAAAGAATGAATTGCACAAGTATCAAAGAATACCATTGCCATGGCTTTTCTGTGGTGCACCAGCTCTAGTCCTTCAATGTTAAACAAAAAAAAAAAATGCAAGTGCACTCTGGTTTAAGCCCAGCTGCATTGCTAGCATCTCTGAACATGTTTTACAAAAAAAAAAGAAGGGGGGAGGGGATTAAGGATTAAGGTCTTTAGGTTTGTTTTGTTTAAAAAAGGTCTTTTAGGAGAAGAAATTTGGAATGTCAGGTCCTGTTCCCTTCTCTGATTTGTAACAGGAGAAATAGTGCATTTCAAAATCAAACAAATAGGGAATAAATTAGCTTCATTTTCTGGAAATTAGAAAACAATCAAAATTCTTGGACTTACCAGTGATTTTTAAAAATGTTTTATGAAATAGTATTTCTTTTCATTATAATTTTAAATGCATATATCTGCTATAAAAACCCTACTGTTTAAGATTTTGAATTTTGATATAACTTTTCTTCAGAAAATATTTTTTATGGTTTGTTTCCCACGTTTAAATGGTCACATTTTGAGAAAACCTTTTATTTTTAACATTTAAAAAAACATTTTTGTTTTTTAAAAGTCTCATTGCATTCAATTAAATTTAATTTTAAACAGACATTTATAAAATTGCAGTTAGAATTCCAGATTTTATTAAAATTATAATTTTATGAAATTCAGTACCATAATTTCTCTTATGCCTATATAAATACGGTGAATATTCCTAACACTAATTTTAATTATAATTGTTTTTTTCTATTCCAATAATTCAGTCACATTGGAATATGTAGCGTTAAAACATTTTTATCCCCCAAATTTAAGCTTGATTAGGGAATCTGAATTAGTAATATTGTGGCTGAAATTCCACATCTGAAAAATGTATAGGCATTTTTCAAGCTTCTACTGAAAAGTGATTATGGATATATTATTTTTATTTTAAAGATCTAATTTCTTGTTTATTAAGAAATATCTCCTGAGACCAAGCCATTTTGCCACATTTTATCTGGCAATATATATATATTGTTTCAAGGAAAATAAAGATATTTTAAAAGGTATGAGTGAGTTATTATAAAGACCTAATTACAGAGAAGCGTTTGAAGACTTTTTTTTACAACTGGTATTGTTGTACCTTTGCCTTTATACTTCAAATTTTATTGATTTTCAAACTTCAAATTCTATAGCTCATTAGAACCAAGCACATAATGGGGTTGGAGAAGTAAAATCAGCAAAAATAGCTGCTTGCTTTCATATTTAATAATAGTATTTGATCATGGAAATACTGAGTCTTCATTTTTTTAAAAAAAGCTATTTTAATACACACAAATTCAATATATAATGGTATTTTGAGTGCATTGATATAATCAAAAGATGTGTATTCACTGAAACATATATCCTTTTATTTTGCATATAAAAAAATCCTATAGATTTGCAGAGATATTGAGTGAACTGACAAATTATCAATTAGATATATCAGTTCCAGCTCACTTTCAGTATAATGGCTGTTGCAATTTTTTTCTATCACTTAATTAATGTAAGCGTTAAACCATATTCAAATGGAAACAATGAAGTTGGAGTTGATTGTAAATGGTAAGCATGTATTTAAAAGAAATATGTATGATATTGAAGACACTGTATTTTAAAATATATTTTTAAAATAATCCTCCATATCACATTGCTATTAAAATTGTTGAAATGTACATATTTCTCTAGCATGAATAAATAAAACAGTGGAAATATTTGAAATTTGCATTATGATCCAGCTTGCCTTTTAGGTTCAGAATTCTTAAGCATACAAAACACAATTGAAATTATTAGTTTTCTGAATATCATGACATACCTGATCCCTACTTAGCTATTTTATCGATTTCTTAGCAAGATTAGACATAACTACTGCAAGGTTAATTTAAAATGCACACATACTTGTATAAACCTAGAAATCTCAAACATTATTATAGATAATATTAGAAAATTAGAGGAGGGAAGTTTATCTGGATTAAAATTAAATAGAGTTGATGCTTTCTGATGTTCACTATCTTTTACCATGATTTGTTTCATTATTGTTTTTTAAAATTTGTTATTTTCCAGACTTTAAGAAATTTTCAGCTTATTTCATTACTTTAAGATCGAGGAAAGGAAGGAATTAATAGCAGAAATTTTGGAACTGTATTTAGATAAGCCTATTAATTGATGACAATTGGCTAATATATTTAGAATCTTTAAAATGCTTTCAGATAATTATGTGCTGTCAGTAGCTTGTGAGAGCAATCACTCTGAACATGCAAAAAACATTTTTATGGGCTGAATTAACAAAAATTAACAATAACAATTTTGTTCTGTCACTTTTGAAGCGGCAGCTAGTTTTTTCAACATGTGTGGCTTACAGCTGTTTTATGATCTCAATCTCAGGATAGTCATCTGATTCTTAAAGTGATATAGTGTTGGTTTACAAAATAATTCCATTATTTAATTAATGAAATACTTGTGAGTCATTTATTACAGTAGCATAATTGTTTAAATGTTTTTCTGAAAAAATATCTAATTATAGCGTGGCTTTTATTCACAGGATTCTTTTCCTATATTAACTGTGGTTGCAAAGGAAAAAGAATTACATTCTTCATAAAATAGTATGCATGTGTATTTAAGTTTGACATTTGCAACTCAAAATCAGCCTGAATTATCAGTATTTACTCAATTCCCTAGCTTTACTGACTCCATGATTTTTGGATGGACTTCCTTGTCAGTGAGCAATTTAAGAGATTGTGGATTGATAACAGAGATAGTTGCAAGAACCCACAAAGAAATAACATTGTTTACCAAAAAGCAAATTCTTTCATCATAAGAAATATATTTTAAAACTCATCTTCACAGCATTGAATCTTTTGAAACATACTGGAACTGCTGGAACAAGATTTGGATGCTTTATAGTTTCATCACACAAAAATATGTCAGTATACTTTATAGACATTGGTCAGAATGATAAAAGAGGTATCAGCGTCACCAAAGCTATATATGCTATGTGAAATTTGTAGAAACTAATGTAATTCTTGATGTTCTTCAAGGTTGATTGCTTTCATGAGATTTCTACTACTTTAACAATAAAAATCAGCAAATGCTAATAATATCCAGAAAACCTGTGGCCTTCCAGATGTTACTGAACTACAACTGTATTGCTCACAATTAGACATGCCAATCAAAGCTGTCAAAGTTGTCATTTAAGAATGTATAGTTGTCCAGAATTAATAAAACCTTATTGAAGGGAGAAGCAAATTATGCAGAATTACTAATAAAATGAAGAGAGAATGAGAGTGAGCAGAAATTATGCTCCCCGACAGCATAGACTACTTGCAATTAGCAGCAAGCCAAAAGAGCACTAAGATTTGCTTGCCTTAGGAGACAGGAATGTGCCAAAGCAGTTGAGGAAAGATGCTGAAAGCTTAAAGGTTACACAAATTGTGGGCTGTGTTGCTGAACCATGCCATTTAACTAGACAGTTTTAACAAGCCTTCACATTGCAGTTCTTCCCAAATTTATTTATATTGCAAAGCAATACTAAACATCAACACTAATCAAATGTGGGGGTGAATAAAACAGAAAATGGACATAGAAAACAAATGAATCTTTAGCTTTTTCATAAATGTTATGCTTGATGAACCAAAATATTATAATGGTTTTATAATGATCTTTCCTAATTCCCAACAACCCCCTTTCTATAGCGTCTTCCTTACAGTGTGTGAAAATCTTATTTTTTTTATTTTTCCACAAAGCCAGGTATTTGTGCAAAAATCCTGTTGATATCCTCTATTGTCTTCTAAATTTCATTTTCTTATTTAAAGCAAGTGGATAGGAATGAATTTTTACACTGCTAGTGTACAATAAGCTTTTGTTACATATGTTCATGTATGCTGAAAATGTGCTTCACAACAGAGGCTTTAAGTGATAAATTGTTGCAGATATATTTATGTAACAACACATTCTTCCTACTTTATTGACAAAAACTTTGTTTTTATTAACTCACTATACTTGGCTTCCAAGACTGCCTAAATGTTGCTTGCCATAGGCACATAAGGGGGAAATAATACAGTTAATGATAACAGTCGTAAATTGAGGTCCCCCCTGACCAGACCCAATTTTATTTATTTTCTGGAGGGTGTTAAGCGATTTAGTACTGTGAGTGTTCTTTTGCCAGAAAAGATCAAAAACACTGTAAATCATGGTCACATGTCCATGACATGCAATTGCCATAAAGAGGAGCCAGTTGCCAAGCATCTAAAATGCAGTTATTTGACTAGGGAGTGTGTGCAGCTGTCAGAACTCTGGAACTTATCTGATGAAAAGTAGCTTGTGGGGATCCATAGTTATTTCAATCAGTCATAAGTTGAGGACTACCTGTATGCCTATCCACAAGGTATGAGAACCAAGAAGAAATGAAAATGGTCAAATGGGATTCAGTGTGATAAATAACACGGAGTTCATATCCCAAAAATTTTGTTAATCATGTTTTTCAGTTGTGCCTTCTCAGCTACTTTCTTCAAGGCATAAGCAAAGTAAATCAGTTTGACAGCATTCGTCCTGTCTGTCAGGAGTCCATTAGGATGTCTTTGATTTTGCACATTTAGTCCAAATCATATTCAACCTGTAAATGCAAAATTGTTTAATGGGGTTATGCATTAACATTTGTTCTAGGGGAACATGCACTGCATTAAGGTGATCTAATAACCCATCAGTCTTTCTTCTATGATATTTCTCTCCTACATTGTTTTCTATTCTTACGGGGCATCCATACTATGCAAAATACTATTTTAGCAAGTCAGATTTGCTACTTGCCATTAAAACAACGACTTAAAGAGTTAGAAACTGGGGCCTTTTCAGTTGATCTGCTACTCTCTGTTTCCAGGGAAAGAGTAAGTTTTCCATTGTTTCTAAGAAAGCTTTATTCTGCTTTCACTCCAAAGATCCAAGCAGCCATAAAATGATCAGGGGGATGATTGTGTCATATCATCGAACCTAACAGAATATCTGAATCAGGACACTTGACTCTCATTGTACTCTTTTAGCTTATGTTCTTGATAATAGGACATCAGAAACTTCATAAAAATGGAGAGTCCTGCTGGATCAGGCAATAGGCCCATCTAATGAAGTATATATACAGTGACCTACTTAATGCATTTGGGATAAATTAATGTTACATTTAGATAAGAGATGCTTGCCATTTTTACTTTCCTGTAACCACTATTTGTGGCAAGCAGTAAACAGTAGTGAAAATTAGGAGCCATTGGTATACTCTTCTATCAAATCTTTCCAATCTTCTTAAAACCATCCAATTGGCTGTCATTACCACAGCTATTGGCAGCAAATTCCACAGTTTTAGCTAGGTATACAATGTAGTAAAAATATTTCTTTCTGTCAATCTTGAATCTCCATCCTGAGCAAGTTGAAAAAATGTAGTTAAGGCCTATCCAGCAATTTCTGGAGAAAAAAAAAACTTTTGAGATCATCAGGTTAGTTTTCTACATTTGGTTTTTTGTAAAATAAGCACATAAGTCTTTATTCAGATTCTCATCTAAGCTGTTAGATAAGGTGTTGACTTATTCAACTTTATGTTGTTGAGAACTTTGAATCATTTGGCATGTATATTCCTACCCTTTGTGATTGCTGTTATGGGTAGTTAGATATACTCTTCCTCCTTAGGAGACAAAGATATTATCTTACCCTGAATTCCCCTCTCTCTGGAAGGTGTTTTCCCATGCTTCTATTTGCCATTCAAAATTAGACCATAAAATTATACGCTGAGGTTTTTATTGGACCCTGCAAGAGTGGTAGCATTTAAAAACTTTTAAAATATTGTCAACCTTAATATTTTGTGAACTCCAATAATCGATAACACTTACCTTCACAATAATACTATAATTGACAACATGTTTGGGCTTGGAAGCTAAGCAGAGTCAGGACTGGTTAGTAATTGATTGGGAGACCTTCAGGAAATACTAGGTTCTGGATTAAACTAGGAAGTTCAAAAACATATTGAAAGAAGGCATCACCAATACATGGATGTATTATCAAATTATCAGGATTTCAAAGAAGTTGAAATACATGTTTGTATTTTCAGTTATGCTCAATTTTAATGGTGATTTAGGCTTATGTTAAACATCTCTATTGTTGAGCTGCCATTTTTTATCTGAAAAAGAATTTCTGCGTACGAAACATTGTTTTACATGCTAGTATAGATGAAAGATTACTTCCACTAGTAATTATAATGTGGGAGGGGAAATATCAGCTTTGCAAACCAGCTTACATATTTACTTTGGAGTTAATTGTCATTTTAACATGACTGGCCTGAATGGCTGGTGCTTTGGAAGCAGTTCTCTGCTGCAGACTTTTTCCTCCCACTGAATTGTTTTGTCTATAAAGGTGAACATCATGATAGAGTTCAGGTGACTTAAACCATTTCTTATTGACCCAGTTTCAACATGTGTCTATGTTAGTTATTACATTATTTCAAAATAAGTCTTCAACTTACAGCCCAAAAAACAGTTCTGGTTCCCGTAAAACATCACACTGCTCCCACCCCCACAGTCATGTGATTCCTCCCCACCCCATCCCCAGGCAACTAGCTAGGTTACTTAGTAGTTAGTAGTTACATTTTATAGAGAGTTTGTGAATATAATTATTGCCCCTCTTTTTACTTTCCCCATCATAGTCCTGAACAATTGTTTTTCAAATAAAGGTTGGAAAAATCCTATAGTTAATCACACAGCTAGTGTATCAAGTATGAAAATCAAAAAAATCTTGTAATTTTTAAACCCTGTTTTTTAGGCTAACAATTACATATTCATTTATGTACAGCAATAATTAAAGATATTCCTTTAAGAAATAGTTTTTGATGTAATTATTGTGAAAAAAATAGCTAACACTAAGAAAAGCTACTCTTGGATTTTCTCCCTTACTTTATGAATGCCAACTGATGAACTTGCCAAGACTGCCAAGAGATATTTTACTGGGCTATAAGCCCAAAGAGAATCCAGTAGAAGATTGACAGATGCACCATGTGTGATCATTGCTTTAAATATATGCCAATTGATATTTCTGGGTTTTTTCATACTTTGCAGGTGCTAAAGAAATTGATATTGCTGCTACTCTGGAGCATTTGAGAGATCAAAGACCTGGAATGGTCCAGACAAAGGTACAATGAGTTCGATTTTAAATACTAACACACAAATTCTACATACTGATATTTGGGAATAAATATAATTAAATTATATATGGTTAAACATACGTAGCTTTTTTATATAATATAAATAAACACATTCTTAGTTTTTGTAAAATTCTCATTGTGTTAATATGAAATTAAATACAAGTTTAGATTAGTAAATAAAACAGTACCTAAAACAAATTATCTATCTCAGTTACAAATTATTTCTCTCAGTTACATTCAGAAAATGTTCCCATAAGCCAAGGGGTGGAAACTATGGCACATTTATGACCTGTGGACTTAACTCCCAGAATTCATGAACTAGTTGTGTTAGCTAAGGAAGTCTGGGAGTTGAAGTTCCAGGTCATATAAGGATTATGTTGCCTACCTCTGTTATAAGCTTCTTTGAAAAAAGATAATTAATCAAGAATAATTGATACATTTGAAGAAAGTAGAATTGGTCAAAGAAATTTGTGGTCCAATAAATTATCTGTAAAAAATACCCATAAAATTTTCATGATAAAAATACTAAGATAGAAGCAGCAGGATGTATAAATCAAAATAGATTCTCATATTTGATATTTGACTAATAGCTTTATAAGCCAGATTAAAAAAAAAACAATTAAATTGTATCAAAGGCATAAAATTATTTATAAAAATACATTTAGAGTGTTAAGTTACATTTATTTTTCCTGCTTATAAAATCATTTCCAAGATTAACAATAATGGAAAATTAATGCATTTTTTTTAATGCAGAATTAATGCTGCATCACAAGTAGGTTTTCATTTTTAGAGACAGAATATAACCATTATATGTGCATTTATAAACAATTCACTAAGAAAAAGGTGTTGTACAGAATGTATCTGCCTCCTCAGCTTCCTTTTCATTCGCTTATTTCATTTACAAGAAAAAAATAATTAGAGTTACATATAGTCCTCAACTTACAACCAGTCACCTGGCAACCATTCAAAATTACAACAGACCTTCCCAGAGTTACTTATGGCCTGGTTTCCAAGTATCCTCCCTGGTCACATGATTGTATTGGGGCACTAGGCAGTTAGCTCACATTTATAGTCATTTGCAGCCATTTGGTCACATCACTGCAATTTTTTTTTTTTTTTTTTGTCAACTGGCAAAAAAAGTCCTTTGAGTATAACAGGTTCCTTTAACAACCATGGTGTTAGTTTAATGATCATGGCATTTACTTAACATCCACTGCAAAAGTCATAAATTAGGCATGGTGAAATGGTGATCTGCTTAGTGATCATCATGATTACAACCATAATTCCGGGCTCAAGTATGGACGTAAATTGAGAACTACCAGTATGATTCTAGCTTCTAGATTACAGATTGTTTTAAACAATGTAATTGACTTGACTCCCTCTTTCTCCCACAGTGGAACATGCAATGAAATGAATTTATATAGTCCAAACCACCAAAACCTCTAAAATAAATTAGTTCTCATTTTGATTTTAACTTTCAAACATTAATATTAAATGTGTTCCCATCAGAACAGACAATAAATGAACTGTTTGTTCTTTGGAGAAAAAAAGTACCAGAACGATGACTTTTTCACCATTTTTTTTCATCCTCCTTCTTCCATTGTTGCAGCAGAAAGTTCACTGCTCTTTTTATTTGCTTTGTTTGCTATTTATTTGCTTTTTTACTTGCAACCAATCTAATTGCTGATGTTGCCATCAGCTTCATATTGATATCTTAGGCAGCAGCAAATTGAGATGGATTGCAATTGAACATTTTCAGGGAGAAGATATTACTGTTTACTACTCAAGACATGAAAATTCAATTCAAAATCTCAAGAATCTAATAAGTTGCTTGTGATTGGAAAATAGAATGCAAAATTTGGACATATTAAGGAAAGAAATACTTGGCCTATAATGGCCCAGGAAATTGCAGTGAAACGGGAAAAGGACTTATCAAGTTCTGGCAAACCAATTATTTTTTAATTGCTAACATATTCTTCCAGCAACCAAAATGGCATCATCAAAAATCTGATTGACTATATAATTGGTTCAAAGGGTTAAAAGAACTGTAAAACAGCCAAAATATAACCAGGGACCATCTATGAAACAGATCATAAACTGCTCCAAGATAAGCCAAAGAAGAAAAGAAAGGCAACTAGTTTTCACAGTATGATCTTCAGCATGCTTCCAATCCCACCATTTTAAGGAGAATTTAGAGAATCACTTTTGAACATCATGGATAGGAAAACAAAACTGTGCAATGAAGTAAAAGAAGTTGTTAAGGAAGAATATTTTTAAAAAATCAGCTGAAGATCAAGAAGTAGAAAAAAGCAGTATGAATATTAGAACAAACAGAGGAAATTGACAATGATAAAGAAACGCTATAAACAAGAAACAAAAAGATCTTAGGAAGGTAACCATTTCTGAGAGCTGTTAAAAGACTCAAGAAGCAGTAAATATCTGTAAACCCTTTTGCCACCTAGGTAACCTTGGGCCAGCCACATTGTTTCAACCCAATTCACCTCACAGGATGGTTGTTGTAGGGAAAATAGGAGGAAGACATGTTTGATATGCTCACTGCCTTGAATAATAAATATAAAAATAATAAAGGTGGAATACAAACAAGTAAATAAATAAATTATAAAGAGACTAAAATTGGAAATAGACCAAAAAACCAAACAAAAAATCTTCCAAAAGACTTCTGAACTCAGAAGGAAGTTCCATCCTTAAAGTAGTGCACTAAAGTATATACTAATGGACAAATAATAACTGATTCAAATGTGCTAAAATGAAGATGAAGAGGTATACTGAAATATTGAATTGTAAAGTTGTCAACATCCAAGATATCTTTAAAATGTGAACTTAGTGCAGTATTCTGCTCATTACCACTTTTTAAAAATGAGGGAAGAAATGCCATCAACCTGTCCTATGCCAATGACAGTATTCTGATAGCTGAAAATGCAAATGATCTACAATCTCTAGTAATGAAAGCCAAAGAACATGAAGTGTTCCAAAGAAGTGAAAAAGTAGATCTAAAATTAAAATTAGATGCAAAATTAGATCTTTCACCAAAGAAGTGAAAAAGTGGATCTAAAATTAAATATAAAAAAGGCCAGGGCAATAGATATTGCAAACAGCCTTAGAAAGAACAATTAAAATATTGAAGTATTGAATAGCTTCTTCCTTTTAAAATCAATTACCAACAGTAAAAAAATCAGCAATTAAGTAATACACCATAGACTAGCACTTGGTTAAAAAAAAAAAAAAAAACATGAAAGCCTTGCAAGAGATATTCAGATGCCAGGATGTATCCATGCTTACAAAATGAGGTTGCAGCATGCAACTGTAACAGTTTATGAAAATTAAAGTTGGACTTTGAAGGAGTATAGAAAAGCATTGATACTTTTGAGAAGACTCCTGAGAATACCATGGATAGCCTTGAAAACAAATAAATGGATGAAAAAGAAATCAACCCTAAGACATGATCCCCACCTGTGGTAACCTCACTAACACAAGACCTGTTGACCACACAGAATCCTTATAAACAGAAGAACACTTACATCCCATAAATACTGCTGAAGATCTTAAGCCCATGTCACACTGAACCAACGGATGCAAAGAGGATGTAAAACGGACAAAAAACCTTGCCATCCGTTCGAAAACGCGATGTACTCACTTCCTCCATTTGGCTTCCTCTCTATTCGTCCAGCATCCGTTTATGGACGTTTCATCTGCTCCAAAAGTTTTGGGCTGCCCAAAACTTTTGCGCGGAAAATGTATCCAGTTCGTCCGTTCTGCATCCGCTAGGCATCCGTTACGCATCCGTTACGCATCTGTTACGCATCCGCTATATCCGCTAGGCGTCTGCTACGCATCCGCGGAATTCCATCCGCCCGGACACAGGGAGGAAGCGGAACGGATGCAGAATGGATGCCTAGCAGATGCAGAACGGAAACAAAGCGTTTAAAACGGAAAAAACATTCGCAGAGGGGACCTATCTCGTATATTAAGGATGTCTAGAGGATGCCTAGCAGAAAACCTATACTGCCTATAAAAAGGGGGAGCAACTCGCCTGCATCTCACTTTCAGAACAGCAGCCCAGCGGTGCAGACCTCTGCAGCCTTCATCTGGCTCTTCCTCTTCCACAGCATCCAGTCATGTCCACCGTGGATTGTAACAAAGTCCTTTCGGCAGCCACCATCGTTCTGCAACAGTGCGAAGCCATCTGCAGGCTCTGTGAACTGTACTGCAAGAAGAAAAGGAGCCACCCAAAAAGAGTCTGGATCCGAAGATGGTTCGCCAGAAGAGCAGAGGACGGACTGTACAACAAGCTGACGGTGGAGCTCAGGAACGAAGACACTCGTGCATTCCAAAACTTCATGAGGATGCCTCCAGCCATGTTTGACGAAGTTGTGCAGCGACTGACACCCAGGTTGACCAAGGCAAACACCAGCTTCCAACCCAGCCTGGAACCTGGGCTCAAGGTGGCACTCACTCTGTGCCACCTGGCCTCAGGGACCTCCTACAGGAGCATGCAGTACGGCTGGAGGGTGCCATCCAACACCATCAGCATTGTGGTCAGAGAAGTGGTGCAGGCCATCATCGAAGAATACCTGCAGGAGCTCCTCCAGTGCCCCTCCACTGATGAAGGATGGAAGAAAGTTGCAGAGCAGTGGTAGCAGAGGTGGAACTTCCCCCACACCGTTGGAGCCATAGATGGCAAGCACGTGGCCTGCAAAGCACCACCCAAGTCAGGGTCCACTTATTTCAACTCCAAGGGCTTCTTCAGCATCATCGTCTTCGCCATGGTCGATGCTGACTACAAGTTCATGTACATCGATGCTTCAGGCAACGGCTCATCTTCAGATGCCCAGGTATACAATGCCAGTGACCTCAAAGAGGGGCTGGAAGGCAACCTCATCGTGGGCTTCCCATATCCAGAACCCCTGCCCAACGACACACAAGATGTGCCCTACTTCATCGTGGGGGATGACACCTTCTCCCTCACAACCTACCTCATGAAGCCCTACACCTCCAGACTCTTCACCCGTGAAGAGAGGATCTTCAACTACAGGCTGTCCAGGGCAAGGCAGGTGGTGGAGAACGCCTTTGGCATCCTGGCCAAAAGGTTCCAGGTACTTCTCACCCCCATGCAGCATTGCCCAGAGACCGTGAGGAGGATCATGGAAGCTTGCTGCATCCTGCACAATCTCATGCGCACCCGCTACCCAGTCTTGCAGAACAGGCTCGTGGACCTCCAGCAAGGCAATGGGGACATGGAGCCTGGGGAATGGAGGCAAGGGCAAAACCTGATAGACACTGAGGATGTGCAAGGCCCCAACAGAGCCTCACATGAAGCAAAGAAGCAGCGCAACCTCCTGAGCCAATGGTGCAACTCCCCAGCTGGAGCAGTGGAGTGGCAAGACAGGATGGTAGATGGTTAATGGATGCTTCCTTGAGCCTGTCTCATCACACGGATGAGATTGGGCCATGTATGTTTGTTTGGCCTACAATGAACAGGGCGTTTAATAAAGAGTTGTGTTTATGTTGACATGTGTGGATAATTATTACATTATTATTGATAATAAAGGGCCATAGGTGTAGCACCTGGGAGGGTGGACCATACAGTCCCACTATGCTTGCACTGGAGTTTTCTGTATCCCACAGCTATTACCCATCCCAAAGGTATCCCTGCCCATCCCACTGCTATCTCAACCCATCCCACAAGCATGCAAAGGCTTAAACCATTTCTAAAAGTTTCCAGCAAGACTTTATTAAAAAAAAGAAATGAAGCAAGTGTGTGAATCAAAACTAGACTTTATTAACAACAAGCTATAAAACAAAAATGAGTCTCTGGCACTCCTCTTGGTCGCTCAGTCTCAGGCGTGAAGGGTCCAGGTGCTGTGGAGGTGGCTGGTGCTGGAGTGCTTGTCATCAGCTCCTCCAGAAGCAGAAGCAGCAGAAGCCCCATCCCCAGAAGAGCGAGCCCGTGCTGCAGAAGCCCCAGCAGAACCAGAGTGAGGGCCAGGGGGCGGGATGGTTGCCCTGTTCCTCTTGCAAGGGCTGGCACCAGATGGCTGAGGCTTGCTGTGCTTCCGCATGGTTGTGGGGTTGCTGGCTGGCAAGGAGGCTGGCAGGAACCAAGGCTGGCAGGAAGGCTGGCAGAGAGGCAGGCAGGAAGGCTGGCAGGGAGGCAGGCACCAAGGCTGGCAGGCAGACAGGCACCAAGGCTGGCAGGAAGGCTGGCACCAAGGCAGGCACCAAGGCTGGCAGGCAGGCAGGCAGGCAGACATGAACCAAGGCTGGCAGGAAGGCAGGCAGCAAGGCTGGCAGGAAGGCTGGCAGGCAGACATGAACCAAGGCTGGCAGGAAGGCAGGCAGCAAGCCTGGCAGGCAGACTGGCTGCCAGCAAGGCTGGCAGGGAGGCCGGTAGCAAGGCTGGCAGCAAGGCTGGTAGCAAGGCTGGCAGGCAGACATGCAGGCAGGGCAGGCAAGGCAGCCAATCCGTCCGGCAGCAGGTCTTTCCTCTGAATGGCGACCTGCTTCCAAGCTGCTTCCGTTATATCCACGGGGCTGACGCAATGCATCCCCCCTGCATGCGCAATTAACGCCAGGCATCCGTTAGGCTTCCGCTGTGCATCCGCTTCATCTGCTCTGCATCCGCTCTGCATCCGCTGTATCTGTTCCGCGTCCGCTTTGCTGAGGCCCCCCGGAAGCCCTGCGGATGTGCCATCCGCTCCCATCCGCTTCCATCCGCTAGGCTTCCGTTCCGTATCCGCTTTGCATCCGCCCTGCGTCCTCCTCGCGTCCGTGTTATCTGCTCCGGTTATGCAAATTTTAGCCCCTTTTGAGAGCGGATAACAACGGATGGAACATTTTGCTCGTCCGCTGTGTCCTTTTTGCATCTGTTGAGCAGTGTGACATGGGCTTTACCTAGTCTTATAATGAAATGTTCAGAAACCAACCCGCAAGTTCAGTGAATGAACCTCCACCCTCATCCTACACTATTGCAAAATCTGTAATACTGTGAAAGGTGGAAGAAAACTAGAGAGGTAGGCAGCCAGTAGCAAGATGAATAGACTTAACTGTAGCAGCAGTGAGTACACAACTGGCAGACCTAAAGCATCTTGGAGACAGATTTTCCTTGAGAGAATCCATGTATTTGCTTAAAGTTGATGGCAATTTGATGCCACATAATCATAACGTTACTACCTTGAAACCCAGATAAACCATCAATTAACTGAGCTTCTGTACAGGATTCTGCGGGGCCATTTTCCATTGTTAAAACATTAAAATTTAATCAACTTTCCTTTAATCCATTTTAAATTTAACATTAACAAGAGGTTACCAAAATATAAGAATATAAGAATTCAGCTGTAATTCAATAATCAACCAGTTCAACTTCTTTTGAGAAATGTATTTTTACTTATATTTACTATCTTACTTTTTAAAAGTAATTGTATCTATTTTGCTTTTGCTTTTTCATACACAATAGAATCTTCTGAGTAGAATAAGACTGCCAGGTTTCAGATAAATAAGCACAATGCTGTGTGTGTAAAATGAATTTATCCATTAGGAAAGAATTCTACATTTTGGAAATAGAGGTATGACAGTAGATTGGAAGAGTATGAATAGTATATTTTTTCCTGTCTTCCTATGAAAATGTATATGCTCACTCAAAATGTGCCTCAAAATAAATATAATAAATATAATAATAATAATAATAATAATAATAATAATAATAATAATAATAAT
>BLBF01000048.1:4660339-4689678 GCA_015471245.1 Laticauda colubrina
ATAATAATAATAATAATAATAATAATAATAATAATAATAATAATAATAATAGTGAAATTTCAAAAAATTAAGGATTTAGGGTTTTAGATTTGATCATTTTTCATGTGGCAGAAACAAAATGCTGTGCCAGAATTTACATACTTTAAAGATGGCCCAAGAACCTGGTTGGTTAATGTACTGGTTAAACCATAACTTAATTCCATTATTTTTGACCTGAACAATAAATCCAGATACCTCATGAAATTGAATATATAAGGGCAAGTCTGGCAGTTAAACCATAAAAATCAGAAAGAGCAATGATCCAGTTTTTTTAAATAGTTAGAAACACATGATTAAGTAAAATAGTGCCACTATTGAAGTGAAGATTACAAGTACCTATATCTGACCAAAAAGAAACTAGGAGTCCAAAACTAAGGATTAAAATATGCCTCATATTGTTAAGGTTTTGTGACAGGGAGAAAAAGATCTGGGAAACAAGTTTGACACCTATTTTTCATATCTTGCTGTTCAGTTATCCACTTCATACTGACCAGATTTTCAAATATTATTTTTTGTTCATAATCCTTTCACATCTGTAAACATCTCGCTGTATTAAATAGTGGTTCTTTCAGTTAAGGTTATTTTTAATAACAATAATCAAGCAATATGGAAGATTGCTCACTAATCTAACTGTGATGTTTAAAATAATAATAATCAAACTGTCATGTCCTGAATGTTTTCATCATGAGAATTTCTAGAAACGCCACAGAATATTAACTCTGAATGTTCTGTCCACAGGAACAGTTTGAGTTTGCCCTGACAGCAGTTGCAGAAGAAGTGAACGCAATACTCAAGGCACTTCCACAGTGAGAAGCCTGTGATCTGTTGTGTGGAAGTTTCCAATGTGGCTGAGTGGTCTCTCTCTCTTTCTCTCTCTCTCTCTCTCTTTCTCTCTTTCATTATTCCTGGTCCCTGTGAATGTTGTTGGAAATGTGACCTGATTCTAATTGTGTGTCTGCTGTTGTAACTACATCTTGATTGGTCCTTTTTAAATCTTTATTGCCAGATTAAATTCAACTCAAAATTTGTATATTATCCTTGTTAGATAATCAGAAATAATAATACACCAAGACTTTAAATGACAAGAACTACCCCTCTACTTCTTTTACATCAATGAAATCCTAAATTTCACACTTGGAAAGCATATGCACATCTTGTTAGTAGAAAATATACACTGTTTTAGATAAGCAGTGCATTCAATCTATCTCCAGCAACATAGCATTCTCTTACATTTTTGCAAATTTTCCAAAACTATATAAACTGGGGTGGGAAAAATTAATAAAGCAAGCAAACCCATGATATAATCCCTCACGTTTTCATAAACATTAATTCAACTGAAATATAAAGAAACTATGCCTTTCATGCTATGCCTTAGCAAACTGATTTTTTTCAACTTTCTATAATGAATAGAAGCAAAATTTTAGCTCAGTTCAGGGACCTGCATGGTTATAACAGCTATGGAGGAAATGTCAGTTGAGTTAGTAGGAGCCCAAGGTTCAAAAAGCACAACAAACTTTTATTGTGTGTTGCTGCCCAAATGGGAAGAAAGGAGGCAAAAATAATTTAACCTCAACAGATTTTTAAAAGCCCTCTGCTGACAACTTGTTGGTTTTCTTTCTATTTTTATAACTTAACATTACTTTATCTTTTTACACAACCAAATATTGTACACTGTTCTAAAAATCTTAAGGAGATTCTTCTAACTGCTTCTATCTGATTGAATTGCTAGCATTGTTATTTTAAACTATAGCGAGTTCTTTGACATGTTCTTGAATTTGCAGAATAATTATAAACGTGAAATTATATGTTTTCCCTTCTGATTTTCCATTCTTTATCACTTATATTTCTTGAAAGTAAATTATTTCAGGACTATTATTATTGTAAAATAATCTGATAATGCCCTGTGAATCATATTTAAAAAGAAAATGTTTAGATTTCCTCTCTCAATTGTTCCTTTGCACAGGCAATAATGTTTTTAAAACATTTCCATGTGCTTAGCGTTTGTTGATTCAAGAGAATGGAAAGGTTTTTAGGACATGTTTCATTTTATTACATTTATTTGAAATGTGAACTAAAAATACACTTTAATTACTGTATAGTATGCCACCTATTTATTTCTTTTAACGCTACTGGATTTATTGTGAATTTCATTCCAAAGTATGACTATTCATTTCCAGGAAGATGACAGCAATTTGTGAATTAAATTAGACATTGCAGTTCTTGGGCACAATTCATCAAACAATTTCATTGGGGCTTACATAAGTATTCACCAACTGCTATTATGGCATCTTCTCTCTTGCAAGCTTCATTGAAACCTACAGAAAACGTGTAGCAGCAGTAATTGGAGTATTCAACCCAACTATCTCAACTGTTCGATGTAAACTTGAAAACAACCTTCTAGTAATTAAAGAATTGTTTCAAAAAGATTTAGATGTATTAACTAAGATTTAGATGTATTAACCACTATGTATTTTTCTGCACATTGTGACATATATAAAATGCTTTTCACGTTTCATTATAAGTCTTGCAGAGCAGTCAAAGTGGATTCCTTTATCCTCTTTGTATATTTATTTTCTGTACATTCAATCACATGGTAGTATGATAATATCAACATTTTACAAGTAGTCTAGTAATAAGTAAAACAAAAGCAGAGAAATGTCTTTTCATTTGACAATTTATTCTTAACAATAAAGAATAGCAATTGGGGAAGACAAAAATTACAGTCATATCTGTCAAAATGTATATTAGGCTTACTGGAATTAAACAATATAATATGAATTCCTTGCAGATTAACATCTATTCTACATCAAAATAAATATTCTGAAGAGG
The DNA here is from genome assembly GCA_015471245.1 of Laticauda colubrina. Classification (NCBI taxonomy): domain Eukaryota; kingdom Metazoa; phylum Chordata; class Lepidosauria; order Squamata; family Elapidae; genus Laticauda; species Laticauda colubrina. The sequence continues at coordinate 4,663,208 of BLBF01000048.1, forward strand.
CAAGTATCACATACGGTCCTTCTTTATAGGATATAGTATTCTTGGGAATATTGTGTTACTAAACTAGAAGGAAATAATTTAGGCCGTATTCAAATGCCCTACATTTATTTAGAAGATCCAGAACAATGTTGAATTGCTTAGAATCCCAATAATATTTCAGTATGATTTGAAAGGAGCCTACCTATTAAGGCTGGTTTCTCACGGTAAGCATAGAATCTTGGATTTTTTTTTTCTTTTTCTCATCATTCTTACCATCTAGAGCAGGGGTTCCCAACCTGGGGTGCGAGACAATATTCCAGGGAGTGCGAGAAAAGTCCAGGTAAATAATAGGATATTGGCTATATGTTGGCATTTTTATTTTCTTTTGCAATGGACTAACTTTGTTTTCATTTTAGAGTTAAGTATCGTTATTTAGTGGCCGTCACATACATAGCTGAAAAGATTCAATCCTACCATATATTTAATAATTAAATAATTCAATCCTACCATATATTTACCATATATTTCAGGGGGTGCGAGGTTCGAGTGAAATTTCTTTAGGGGTGCGGGGCGAAAAAAAGGTTGGGAACTACTGATCTAGAGCAAGCCTGTCAAACTGGCAGCCTATGGACCAGATGCGTCACACACAGACTACGCCCACCCCTGCTCAGCAAAGGCCAGAAACAGCATAATACATCATAGTACGTTACATGATTTGGTCAAGTTTGTCACCCGTGATCTAGAAGGTTCTACTATTTGAATTTGCCCAAACAATTTAAACCAGCCTCTCTCATAAAGTGACTAGTTGTTTCTCATAAGCTAAAATATGAAACCACAGTTTATATCCTTCGTATCTTGGCTGATTTAGAGATCATAAATCATATAATGTAAGAAATTGTTGAAAATTACACTTGCTGCAACTTTCTGGCATATTTTTCACTTTCCTTAATAGCTTGCACATAAAAAAGGAATGAGGTAATTTTATGCTAGGGAAGAGTAGGCATTTGCACATCATCTTTTGGGATATGATTGTCCAAACGTATTGTCTACAGTAGGTAATGCATCAATTATTTTGTTAATATTTTGTTAATATTTCAAAATTAAGATGAAGATAAATATATTCAGAAGGTTTCTGATATGATTAATATATACAACTGTCTCCCCAAACAATAGATCCCATCAATTTCTTTAGGAAAAGTAGAATAAACTCAAACTCAAGCCCATTATCATCTTTCAGGGTAGTATATCATAGGTAACTGATCGTACTGTACTATGTGTCCAACTTTACAACACAGGCAATTCTTGAATAAATAATTATTTAACTATTTCTCAGATTCCTTTTAAGGCAAAAGTCAGTCAAAGTGACTTTTTAAAATGCAATAATATACAAAAATAAAACACAGAAAGGCTAGCAATTATAGCAATCATATCACCAACGTGGAAGAAAAATTTGAAGCCAATATTCAAACAAAGGTCTGAAGATTTCAGTAGCGTTCAAAGAGGAAGCATTACCAATGGTTATGGTGTAGTAGTTGTGGTATATAGGTTGGGTTACATGAATATGGAAACTGCTTTAATACCAGTCTACAATCTTTCTCAAATGTGCATACAAATATTAAGCAAGGTTTCTGACAGCTTGAAGATTAAATTTTAGATGACAGCTTGAAGATTAAATTTTACCTTTTATATTATTTGGTTGGCACACAAATCTAATAAATAAAAAAATATTTTTTGCATTTTATTTACAATCTTTCTGGTTCACAGGTTTGTTGAAAACAAATATACCTTTTCTTGCAATTGTTAGGAGATACTGTTACACCTTTTACTCGTCTTTCTAAAGGATAAGTTCACAGAGCCTAAGGCACAGCTGGTTCACAGAGCTATCTTGAATTATTAAAAAGTGCACTCTATGGGAAGACTGTCAACTGATATCACTGTATGAAAAAAAGGAACTTCTCTTTCTCGACAGAGGACAGGGATCCCCAATTGCTCGAAAAATGGTATATGCTATGGACAGGTTCCATTTTATTCTATTTTCCCAAAAGACACAGTCATTTCTCAGCTCCTGCAGTAAACATCTGCCAGCCAGCAGAGCATCACCTGCCAGCTGCTGCACCAAATTATTATTTTTTTAAATTAACTATTTTATCTATGGATTGTAGAATGCCATTGTGAATCCGGATTTTGAAAGGTGTATTGAAAGTCAAACTAAAAAAAAAAATTTGAAGTGTCTTCTTTCATCATCACAATTATTAAAACTCTGAGGAGAAACGTTAATTGTACATCTTTCTTCAAATAGATACATGAACCTCTGCCTTCACAACCCACAAAGAAATGCCTGCAATATTATCTTTAATTTGTTAATTTGTGCTTTATTAATCAAGCATAAGAGCCATACATAATTATTGGTATAGGGTTTTTTTAATAAAAAGACTAAAACCTGTTGAAGTAGAAATCAAAGTGTTTCATGAATTTGGTTACAAATTCAATAATATAAAATATGCTGTAAATATATACCTTTTAAAATTATACTTATATTTAGGGAATCTAAATTTAGGGATTATACTTATACTTGGGAAAATCACCATGATAATTCATTTTTTTAAACAAAGTTTCTTCAGTCTTGGTAAATTAGATAGAAAATTATAATATACAATTTAAGTTTTTTCCATAGTGTGCAGTGGAAATCAATATATGTTTACTTGAAAATAAGCCCTATTTATTTCTAGGGAAATACAGGATTGCAGCATTAAATTTTGGGCAAACCTAAATTACTAAAACCCATAACAAAGGCTTACAATCTTATCTCATAAAAAAGATGTCATATTTTGCCCTAAGTTATCGTTGTGTTATGTATATCAGCCTTTCAGCATTAGGTTCCCCAACATTTAGCAGGACTAAGGACAACCTCACACTGGGAATGACTGCTGTGCACTAAAAGAAGATAATTTAACCATGAGTATGATCCACCAACCATGATTCTTTTGTTTCAGTAAAGTGGAGTCATGACAGCTATCCTTTCTAGCATATTGCATTTATGGACATTGGTCATCTCCTGCTATTTATATTTTCAATTTCTTGAGTTCTGTTTGATGTGATAAGTTATTTATATGTATATAATTTGAAAACAAATCTATGCAGAGACACACAATAGTTTGTGCTACCTACAGAGAAGAAAATCCCCCCAAAAAAACATAATCAATATATATCAATGGGGGAAAATACTGGTTTGATTCAAGAATTGGCTTGAAACTAAACAAATGTATCTCCCAAATGTGCTTATCTCTGAAAACTCGATTCTATTCTTTTCCAGGGAAAAGAATACCCTTTGCCTTCTCAGCTATTTTCTTCCTTCAATATTTCTCTTTGCAGCTTTTTCTGTTGCTAACAGTGAGGTGTTGTTATCCCATATTTTTCTTTATCTTTGTGCTGTGATCAGTGGCCCTTTTCTTTATGTAGTTCTTGTGTTATAGAAAAGTAAATATAGAATGAACAATAACAGTTGAATGAAACAAAATCATTACATCTCATGCTTCAGCAGAAGAAAACAGCTCTTACTATATCTCTTACTATGTCAGCAAAATAAATAAGTAAATGTGATTTTTAAAAAATCACATCTTTAATTGCTAGTTGATTTAAAGGCAATGCTCCTACAACATAAAAATTAGTATTCAAAGGAACACTATTTTTATATATTCTATATGCAGAAAGTTCTTGCAGCTGTGAGCATAGAGGTAACTCTTTAGAAAAATTTTATAGCCGCCTATTTGGTCACAGTGATTCTAGACAGCTTACAAGCAATAAAACAGTATAAGGAAAAAAACAATAACCATCCCCACCCACCCCTGGAAACAAAACACAATCAACTGAGCCATTTGATGGGCTCCATCCCACTCTTGAGTTCCCCAGGCCTGCTGGTACAACCAAGTCTTCAGGCCTTTATGAAAGTGTCAAAGTGGGGACCAGTCTAATTTCTGAAGAAATGATATTCCAAAGTAAGGGAGCCACCACAATGAAGGCCTTTCTTTTGGGCCCACCTTAGGGGATAAGACTCGTAACATTCCTTGCTTCCCTACTCTAGTGAGTCAGATGGATGTGACTGGCAAGAGACAAATCCTGATAACCTAGACCCAAGCCATGAAGAACTTTAAAGGTGACAACCAGCACTTTGAATTGCACCCAGAAGCAAATCATAAACCAATGTAGCTCCCACAGGAGAACCTGTGCACACTGAGCTCTGCACAGAACCGTATGGGCTGCTGCACTTTGAACCAACTGGAGCATGTAGACTAAATTGCAGTAGTAAGAGGGGAGGTGACTGGAGCATGAGTGACATAAGTAGGTATTGTCCAAGAAAGGATAGTTGCGCAAACTATCCTGGTCAGACCTCCTGGTCAGACTTCTCTTCGAGCAGGAGTCCAGGAATGCTCCCAGGATAATCATTGGGTCTGTTTGGGTCAATGCCACCCCATCCAAGTCCAAAAGCAGCAATTCTCCATGGACCAAAGAACCCCAAACTGGTCTTGCCAGTTTCAACCCATTGGTCCCTATCCAACCCTTAACAGTTCCAAGCAGTCTGAGAGATTGGCCATGGCATCCCTTAACTCACCACCAGTATCTTCAGCATACTGATGATAGTTCATGGTGGCAAATCATCTCACCCAGAGGTTTCATGTACTGTATTGCCATACAGTCTATCTGAAGTGGGCCCAAATCTACAACAGCCTCAAAATGAGAGTGTCCTTATCATATAACCTAATTAATGTGGTATTCTGTAATCTATATGTCATCTGATGGTATGTACTTATTAAGCTAATAGTGAAGACTTGTGAGCTATTGTTATTAGAAAATTGCTTCTGCTTTACTCACTGGATCCTACAACATTATAAACAGCAGTATGTTTACATTTTTGACATACTAACATTTGAGAAGAGGTTTGTCAGTACTTTCAATAACTTGGGACGTTATCCCAACTTATGGGCTGGAGATTTTTTTAAAAAAGACTAGACTGTCACTTATCTGAAATGGTATAGATTCTCCTGCTTGAGCAGGGGGCTGGACTAGAAGACCTTCAAGGTCCCTTCCAGATTCTATTCTATTATTTTAATATATAAAATAGGAACGTAATCCTTGACATGTAAAAATCAGTTTCCTTTTATGTAAAGTGAGACATTAGTACAAAAATAACTTCCTTAAAAGGATATAATGTTGCATGTGTACATTGGTAATAGAATTGTCATAATCAGATGTTTATAATCATTCTGAAGTCAAAGAAATATTACATTTTGTAATATAAACATGTTGAGGTAATTCCCCATTAGGAGAATGAGCGCATACAGGGAGACGTATTTGAGAGTAGTGTTTGAATAATACACACACAGCACATAGGTACACTGTACAGTAAATGTAGGTTTTTACTTCCAGAAACATTTAAGCAAAGTTCAAACACAGTCCAAAGTCATTCACAGGTAAGTCAGTCAGTTTTCAGTCCAGGGATAATCCATTAACAAAGTCTAGTATCAAAAACAGTTCAGTATCAGACTTACATCAAATCCAGGAATAGCAGTCAATTAGGAGGAATGGCAATACTCTCCAACAGAAGGAAAAAGAGAAACTCACTGAGACACACTCTCTTCTGAGACTAAGATTAAAAACCCAGGTTGCTGGCTGCATCTTATGGCCATTTGAGAAACCACACCTAATTACAATTTTAGCATTCCTTTAAAGAGACTATTAAAATGTCTATCCTGGTTTATATATTTCCAACCCAAATAGCTGTTAGGTAGCTTACATTCCTAACAAAACATTTTACATGCATGTGATCCTTCCATGACAGACCTAAAATACAAACATTTATTTAACATACTTAAGATAATTACGGTGAATTTTCACTGTTAAAAATGTACTCATAATAGGTGAGTACATTTCTAAAGAGTTGATTAAACACTCATGTGGTTGGCCATTCCCAGTTTATTCTTGCAAGTAGATGTGATATCAATAGTTTCAATTTCTCAATAAGAGAGCAAGAATGCATGTTCCACTAACTCAAACTCAGGCCGCAAGGGGAAAGACACTACAAGATATGTAAACATTTACCTGCTGGAATTACCAATGGCAGCATATTATAATGATATGGAATAAATGATCAGCCAGCTTGAAACTCCTTAATGCCCAGTAAAGGGGTATATTTCAGCATCAACATGTTTAGAAACATTTTCTTTACAATAAAGATTGCATTGATTCCCTTATTAATACAATTTAATTAATACTATGTGCATATGCACACACAATTTATTTATAATAATTTTCCAGAGGGTACGGCTTGGTCCTTATGCTATTTATTTGGTAAAATATGATGTTAATCCTTCCTCAAATAGTTCAAGCCGCATACTTGCTTCAACATGGCTGCATACAGTGTACCGTGTCTGTATAATAGTTAAGATTCTCTAATTTATCTCTAAATAAGCTAGAAATATCTACAATCTGTTTAAGGATTGAGGCCGAAATAAGTGTCATAAATAAATCCCATAATGTCCAACCTAAAGCCCCTGTCACACTGCACCAACGGATGCATAGAGGATGTAAAACGGACAAAAAAGCTTGCCATCCATTGGTTAACGCGATGTATCCGTTCTGTACTCACTGCCTCCATTTTGCTTCCTCTCTATCCGTCCAGCATCCATCTACTGACATTTCATCCGCTCAGAAAGTTTTGAGCTGCTCAAAACTTTTGCACGGAAAATGTATCCAATTCGTCCGTTCTGCATCCGCTACGCATCCGCTAGGCATCCATTATGCGTCCGTTACGCATCCGCTATATCCGCTAGGCATCCGTTCCGCATCCACGCAACTCGCATCCGCTCGGACGCAGGGAGGAAGCGGAACGAACGCGGAACGGATGCAGAACGGATGCCTAGCGGATGCAGCACGGAAACAAAGCATTTAAAATGGAAAAAACGTTCACAGAGGGGACCTATCTCGGATATTAAGGATGTCTAGAGGATGCCTAGAGGATGCAAAGGAACACCTATACTGCCTATAAAAAGGGGGAGCAACTCACCTGCATCTCATTTTCAGACCAGCAGCCTAGCTGTGCAGACCTCTGCAGCCTTCATCTGACTCTTCCTCTTCCACAGCATCCAGTCATGTCCACCGTGGATCGTAACACAGTCCTTTTGGCAGCCACCATCCTTCTGCAACAGTGCGAAGCCATCTACAGGCTCTGAACTCTACTACGGGAAGAAAAAGAGGCGGCCAACAAGCGTCTGGGTCCGAAGATGGATCGCCAGAAGAGCAGAGTACGGACTGTACAACAAGCTGATGGTGGAGCTCAGGAACGAAGATACTCGGGCATTCCAGAACTTCATGAGGATGCCTCCAGCCATGTTTGACGAAGTTGTGCAGCGGCTGACACCCAGGTTGACCAAGGCAAACACCAGCTTCCGGCCCAGCCTGCTACCTGGGCTCAAGGTGGCACTCACTCTGCGCCACCTGGCCTCAGGGACCACCTACAGGAGCACACAGTACGGCTGGAGGGTGCCACACAACACCATCAGCATTGTGGTCAGAGAAGTGGTGCAGGCCATCATCGAAAAATACCTGCAGGAGCTCCTCCAGTGCCCCTCCACTGAAGAAGGATGGAAGAAAGTTGCAGAGCAGTGGTATCAGAGGTGGAACTTCCCACACACCGTTGGAGCCATTGATGGCAAGCACGTGGCCTGCAAAGCACCACCCAAGTCGGGGTCCACTTATTTCAACTACAAGGGCTTCTTCAGCATCGTCCTCTTTGCTATGGTCAATGCTGACTACAAGTTCATGTACATCGATGCTTTAGGCAGCGGCTCATGTTCAGATGCCCAGGTATACAATGCAAGTGACCTCATGGCTGGCAGGCAGGCAGACACCAAGGCTGGCAGGCAGACTGGCTGGCAGGGAGGCTGGAAGGCAGGCTGGCAGCAAGGCTGACAGGCAGGCAGAGAGCAAGGCTGGCAAGGAGGCTGGCCAGGAGGCTGGGAGGCAGGCTTGGAGGCAGGCTGGCAGGAAGGCTTGCAGCAAGGCTGGCAGCAAGGCTTGCAGGCAGGCATGCAGGCAGGGCAGGCAAGGACTCGATGTATCCGGTAGCAGGTCTTTCCTCTGAATGCTGGCCACGTGCGAGCTGCTTCCCTTTATATCCGCGGGGCTGACACAATAAATCCCCCCGCATGCGCAATTAATGCAAGGCATCCACTAGGCTTCCGCTGTGCATCCGCTAGGCTTCCGCTGTGCATCCGCTTCATCCGCTGTGCATCCGCTGTATCCGTTCCGCGTGCACTTTGCTGAGGTCCCCCGGAAGCCTAGCGGATGTGCCATCCGCTCCCATCCGCTTCCATCCGCTGGGCTTCTGTTCCACATCCACTTTGCATCTGCTCTGCGTCCTCCCCGCATCCGTTCCTTTCCATGTTATCCGCTCCGGTTATGCAAATTTTTGCCCCTTTTGAGAGCGGATAACAACGGATGGAACATTTTGCTCGTCCGTTGTGTCCTTTTTACATACGTTTTGCATCTGTTGGGCAGTGTGACAGGGCCTTAACATTGACTTCTGCTTCAAGCTAGCTATAATCAGCATTTCTGTCCACTTAAACTGAGGAATGCTCTCTGCTTGCATAAGAGTTTTCAGTATGTCTTTTTTGTAACTTATTGACCATGATTATAAAGTTAGGTATTTAAATTTTAAACATTAAGTAAATTAAATGTGTCCATTGTCTATGAGATTAAATAAAATGATAGGATGGTGTTTTTCTGCTTTTTAGACCATACAACCGATCCAATGAAGATGAATGGCTCTAAGAAAGAACCTCTTTTGAGGATACAATTAAGCTGTGGAAATTGTTACAAGAGGTTATTCACAGGGACAACATTTTAAGGAGTTCAGATACATTCATAGACAATAACATGATTCATAGACTACTACTTATCATCAGTACTGCACTGCCGAAGTCAATGTCCCATTCAAAGCTAAATAAAAGAAAACATTATGAATATGAATGTAGCAAAATGAGATTCATATTCTGCATGTTGGCTTTTTGACTACCTGAAAATAAGAGTAGATATCCTTAGGCTGGATTTTATCAGGTGTTTTCACAAGCTAATAAATGATAGCATGATTGCTATGTGTGTTATAACTGTTAAGCATAACTTGAAGGTTGAAGAAGACCAAAATTCTCATACCAAAAGTTGTAAATATGCTCAGTTTCCACAATTTAAGGAGTAACTAAGAAGAATAGTCACATGGAACACATATTTTTTTTAAATTACAACCAAGACATAACTGTTTGAATCTTCTTGTTAATTTCCAAAGATTACTCTCTTTTTGAATGGTTTTTCAAGTAATAATTCCCACTGCCTTACTTTTCCCATTATTAAATAATTATGGAGCCAGATCTGATTGATCGTATCCTGTTGTGCTGTTTATCCTTCTTACCGCGTGGATTCTGAGCAGATGAGACTGCTCATATGATTGATTATTTGCAGGGAAGAAACAGCAGGAGTAGAAAAGGAAAGATAGGAAGGCAATAGAACCAGGCTGAAAAAGTTGAATATGCACTCAGTTTAAGTGCCTATTGAAGGAATTTTCTGTGATTTGTTTGGATCAAAAGTCAACACAAGCATATTCAATGTAGTCCTAAATTTTTAAAATTAGATTGCATATAAGGGAATTACAAATCTCAAGTGTCTGAAACCATAAACATAACCTGTGATTAAAATCAAGGAAGAAACCTTTTAACACTAAACTGGGTCGCCAATATCCTAAATACAAGGGAGAAACTTTTTAACCAGAGGTGGTATTCAGCAGGTTCAGACCACTTCTGGAGAACCAGTAGCAGAAATTTTGAGTAGTTTGTTAAACCAGCAAATACCACCTCTGACTAGCCCCACCCCATTTATTCTCTGCCTCCCAAGTCCCAGCCGATCAAATGGGTCTTCTTTGGTTGCCCTGCATAGGAGAACGGAGCTGGAAAGCAGATTAGTGGGGTGATGAGGGAATGGAATTTTGCAGTATCCTTCCCCTGCCATGCCCACCAAAACCGGTAGCAAAAAAAAATTGAATCCCACCATTGCTTTTAACCACTTACTGGATAGCCCATGTCCTAAATACTCATGAGCATCCAATATAGTGGTTCTTCCAGAGAATTCATGTGAAAGAGGAAAAGGTAAATGTACTGTTAAAAATCTGCTAGATTAAAGAATTTTTCTACTACATGGTCTAGCTCAGAGGTCCCCAAACTCCCAGGCCGTGGCCTGTTCGGAACCGGACCATGCAAGGGGGGATGAACATGTATATGCATGTGCATATGAAACTCCACTTGCACAAGCAGCAGGTGCTTCGTTGAGCACTATTATATGACACCAAATCATGTTGCCAAAGTCATTGATACACAAAATAAATATATTTTGAATGGATTCCTAGCAACTAACAAATTAAATACATATATATTTAAACAGAAAAGATGGCTACAAATGTAACACAAAATCATTTCTTGTACAACAATATATTCAAATAAAGTAGGAAGAAGAAATAAAATAGGATATTGTTATGAATCATGCAACAATGAGGAATTTAATAATTGTCCTAATTCAGATAGGTGATCCATAAATTTCATCATTTCCAGAGGGACCAAGGAGAACAGTCCAAAAAATATACAGCTGGACAAGTTGGTTGTAGTGTTATAGAACTAATCTGGCTGCAGAAATATCAGTTCGAAAATGGAACTGTATTCAAGATGTTAGAAGTATAATTTACAAATCATTCAAATTAACACCCATTTATGTATTGTTCAAAACTGAACAGATCACAAAAGGCTGGCATGAATACACAAAATCCAAGTTTCTGCAGTTTCCAGGATGGCTATTTCAGAATACGAGAAGAATGATCAAGAAAAATCAAAAGTGATCTCTTACTCAAAAATATTTAGGTACCCTATTAGACAAATGCTGTGAATATATCAGCCTTCTGCTCTATTTTGCATGTTTCAAATACCATAAATATGTATATATTCTTGCAAATAAAAGTCATAAAAATGAAATGTCTCATTTTCCCAGTGCCCTTTATTCAATACATCAACCTATTTTCTCTTACAGTGATGGAATATAGTAGGATGGAGTCCTAGAATGGAGGATTGCATTCCAGAGGAGTAAGAGGCAATGCAGTAGAGATACTTTGTGTGAGAGAAAGAGGGGGAGGACAATAACAGTTCCCAGAGTATCTGGTATATACAGATAGTAGAGTGCTTAGTCTGGCAAGATTCTGTCTATAGATGTGGAAATAATAAAGAACTAAGCTTGGAAGAATCACCATTTGGAACTGGACGCCTACAAAGGTTGGGTAAACTCAATCATTTTGAAATTTTGGCATGGAAGGAAGAAGGCTGCAGCAACCAAGTCTAACAACAAAAGCTGACAAGTGGAAGAAAAACTTTCATGATAAAGGAAAACATGAAGCAGAACTCCCAAGGCAGAAATGTAACCAAGAAACAATTTGCAAGTGAACAGGCCCCCTGTTAAATAATCAGATTATTTAATAAGACAGGCATCATAAACTTTGGATTTGGGTGTAATAACAATAGGAAGTTGGTAGCAAAATGATTATCTTTGTAGATAATAAGGAACACTCTTTGTAGTTTTGCTGGATGACAAGTTCTTTTAAACCTAGAGATGAGTATTAATTGATTAATCAAATTACAAAGACAACTATAATAAACAGAATGAAAGAACAAAAAAAATCCTTTTTAAAGGACCACCAAACAAAGAGAAATATATGCACTAATGGAAGGTCAAGTGATAATAGATGACTATTGAATAGACAACATGATTAATGTACAGCAAGGTGTTATTTATTTTAGAAACTTTTTCCACTGTTCTGTAAATTTTGTGCAGACCGCAGAATAAGAAGCATACAGAAGGCATTTGAAGCATATTGACAAAATAAGGCATCTTTGTAGAGTAGTAAGGAAGCTTTTTTTTCCCTTGGTGTCATTGTTTCAATGGTCTTCTCAGGTCAACTCCATCTTTATGAGTATAACCACACAGACAGCTAGGGAAAATCTTGGAGCATTGCACAAAGTAGTCCCATAGACCATTTGCCAAGCCTAGAGAAAAAAATTATTTTATGAAAAGGAAAATGGAAATATGAATATTCAAATCACATATTTCGACCCCAAAATTTCCAAATTCATGCAGATGAGACTGTCATAGCCTGATTCAGAATTCTATGTACCTAAATCACATTTGAGCAAGTTCAGTGTGGTGGTTTAAGACATCAGGCTAGAAGAGGGATGTCAAACTCATGGCGTCATGTGACATATCACGACTTTCCCTCCCCCCAAACCAGGCATGGGTGCAGCCAGCATGTGATGCATCTGGCCCACGGGCTGTGAGTTTGACAGCCCTAGGTTAGAAACTAGGAGACCATGAGTTCTAGTCCCATCTTAAGTACAAAGCCAATTGGATGGTTGTAGGTTAGTCATTCTTTTCCAGCCCCAGAAGTAGGCAATGGCAAACCACTTCTGAAAAACTTTACCAAGAAAACTATGGGCACTAGTAGAAGTAAGTAGACTCACATTTCATCAGTTTTCATCTTAACAGGAATACTTTGGGAGATTTTTGAATATATTTTTGCACATCTGTTAATCTTTAAGTCAATTTAAATACCCTTATTATGATGGATAATAGGTTAGTTTCAACTCTTCCTTGTCATATGGGAATACAATTTTATTATTAATCCAGATTTCTGTTTACTTCCAGATGATTTGTGACACATTCATGAACTAAAGAAGACACTGCTATTGAATACTTTTGGCCACCAAAATTCATGGTCTTTCATCGGTAAATCTTTGAAATAAAGACCAAAGAGAGCTTTATTATCTGAAGGCAATTTGAATTATCTAAGCTTGTCAGAGATGACCTGTATTTTAACTCTTGCTTAAACATTTTCTTTTTTTTTATTTCTAGACAAAAATTTTCTTTTGCTTTAGTTTTTAGGCAAAAATCCCAATATATTGTAGCATAAGCTTTAAATATTATGAAAGCAGCCTGCTGAAAACAGAAAGGACTGCAATTGTATACACGACAGAACAGATGGTAAAGAGTACTTGAAGAAACACACTATAGGCCCAGTTTTCACGTTTGAATGGTACATCTGGTGTTGCCATTTCAAAGCCCTTGTGAAATACTCTTAAGCCATTCTCTCTTCCCCCCTCACCCAAAGCTCTGCATGATGGAAAATATAAGCAGGTACATTTTAGTTGTATCGGTTTCAACAATACATTTGTCAAATTGGGTAGAATCAAAAACCACAATGCACACTTACTCTGGAAATAAAAATTCTACATGGTAAAATATAGATGCCTGTATTGCTCAGAAATATGTTTTCCTGAGCACAAAGTTTTAGGATCACAATATTTGTAGATCAGAATTAATTTGGAATAATTTAGCTTACTGTGCTCAGAACAAGAATTCACACTTACTCATTCCTAATAAATATATTTTCAACTTCTGCTTTGAGATATCCAGCAAGTAATGAGATCCAGTATCAAACTTTCATTAATACTCAGTATTCCATATGGCTTTCATCTACACAAAAAATCCTTTTTAGAAAAGTCCTTTTACAGATCCAGTCCTGGTATGGAAATTCTGATCTTAATTTTGGTTGCATCACCTGTAACATTAACATTAAAATTGTGCATGACTTTCTTAACAACCAATTTAATAAATAAAGTCACACACAATTTTAGGATCTTTTTTGCCATAATTATTAAGGAAACACTATAGTGGTTAATTGAACGTTAAGTACTTGTTAAGCGAATCCAACCTTCCTCATTGACTTTGCTTCTCAGAAGCCAGTTGGGTAGGTATCAAATGGTGATCATAGGTTGCTACAAGCATTATAAATACATGCCAATAGTCAAGTGATCAAATTTTTATCACTTGACTGGGAGGATGCTCTAATATTCAAAAATACAAGGAAAGTAACCTTTTTCAGTGTTATTGTAACTTTGGTCATCAAACAAGGGTTGTAAGTTGAAGTCTACCTGCATAACCTTCCTCTGTCTTTTCTTTCCCCACCCACATAACTAAACATATCCCATCCTATTGATCTATTCTTGTGGAATTTGACTTTCCAATTTCCCAATTAATTTTATTACCTATCTTTGGCCCTGTTCTAGCTTATCTGACCATACATTGCCCAGAATTGGACACGATACACCAGGGGTGTCAAAGCCACTGCATCAAGTGATGTACCGGGACTTTTTCCCCATTTGCTAAACCGGGCGTGGGCGTGGCCAGTGCATGACACATCTGGACTGCAGAGGTGTATTCAGCAGTTTCTGACCAGTTCTGGAAAACTGGTAGCAGAACTTTTGAATAGTTCGGAGAACCCGCAAATACCACCTCTGACTGGCCCCGTCCCCATCTATTCTCTCCCTCCCGAGTCCCAGCTAATCAGCTGGGTCTTCTTTTGCTGGACTGCACAGGAAAATGGAGCTGGAAAGCAGGTTAGTGGGGTGGGGAGGGAATGAGATTTTGCAGTACCCTTCCTCCAGGAGTGGGGACAGAATGGGGATTTTACAGTATCTTCCCCTGCCATGCCCACCAACCCAAGCCCACCAAGCCATGACATGCCCACCAAGCCACACCCACAGAACTGGTAGTAAGAATTTTTGAATCCCACCATTGGACCGCCATGAGTTTGATAGCCCTGCAGCAGACAAAATGCTTTCTAACTAAAAGAAAATAGAATGAAATTATTCTATCCTCCCATGGTTTGGAAACATCTCTTGAGGCAACATAAAAAATAGAATTCATTTCTCTGGAAGACATGGCACAATGTTGATTCATTTAGTTTCTAATCAAGTACAGTTCAAAGATCTTTTCCACACATACTATTGATAAGCAGATATCCCACAAAATTTATGTTGATTTATTTCTCCTAAGTACAGGATTTTTAAATTATTTCTACCAGATTATGTTTTTATTCTGAGCCCAGTTCCAAATCCTGAAATTTGAATATCTTGTCTGATTTGTGGATATTTTGAAGTATATCACAATAAATTTTATATTATCTGCAAATCTAAAAGACTTCCATTCAATATTTTACCAAAGTTACTAATGGAGACTTTTGAAGAATGCTAATCTCAAGATAAAACTTTATGACATCAATTTAGTCTCTCATTAGTTTTATAAAGAGCTGTTTTCACACTTGCTCTAGATCCACCAAATGGTGTAGTCCCTATTTATAGATTTACTAATCAGAATGTCATGGATTAATTGTCAAATACTTTGTTGAAATAAGGATATACTGCATTATTTTCATAGCACTGCCATATCTACTAATAAGTAGTGATCTATTAAGGAAGTTGTCCAATTTAAACTAAAAGAGATACAAAACTAGACTAAACCTTTAGTAAAATTCTGTCATCAGGCAGAACTGTGAAATATAAGGAAAGTAACCTTTTTAACTGTGCTGACTTGGAATTACAGGAATTGTTAATAGATATGGAAACCATCATATTGAAAAAGGGTCTAATATATGATACATAATGTACAAAATATATTTAAATTTGTTTATGTTCAGTTTTAGGACATTTTAACTCAGTTTTGGTGTATGCTCGACAAAAATACATAAATAAAATGTTAAACAGAACTTACAAATAAAATAATTCACAGTCTACTTTTGTAATATTTATTTGAAAGGAATTCATGCTATGCACAGAGATATTTACTTAATGTGCATAAGACAGGAATTTTATTTAAACTAACAAGTATTAACAATGACACCAAATTGTATATCAATCTTTCATATTAGATTGGCAACTGTGTTAGAATGTCTTCAAGTGAGCTCAGATTAAGCCAGGTCTATCAATAGTGGCTAGTCAAGAACAGTAAGATCTACAGTAATATGTTATGGTCAATTCAATTCCTGCTTAGATTGTAAGGAGCAAGACTAACATTCTCCATCAAATACTTAAGGCTAGGTCACACTGGCCGACGGATGCAAAACGTATGCAAAAAGGACACAGCGGATGAGCAAAATTTCGGGGGTGGCTCCATCCGTTGTTATCCGCTCTCAAAAGTTTGCATAAACAGAACGGAAAAGAATGGAAAGGAATGGATGGGGGAAGTACGTAGCAAGGATGGGAAGCGGATGTTCGTAGGAAGCCTAGCAGATGGAAGCGGATGACACATCCGAAGGGCTTCCGGGGGAGAATAGTGAAGCGGACACGTAGTGGATGACACCGATGCATCATGGACGCCTATAGGATGCATAGAGGATGCATAGAGGATGCGTAGTGGATGCGTAGCAGATGCATAGTGGATGCAAAGCGTTCACTGCGCATGCGGGGAGGATGAATTGCATCAGCTCTGTGGATATAAAAGGATGCAGCTTGCAAGCAGTCACCATTCAGAGGAAAGACCTGCTGCCAGAGACATCTTGAGAGAACACCATGGGGAAAAGAGGAAGCCTGTGCCTACTCCTGCCAGTCCTGGCAAGAAGGACAGAACCACCATCCCACCCCCTGGCACTAACTCTGAAGCTGCTGGTGCTGGTGCTGCTGGTGCTGCTGGTGCTGGTGCTGGTGCTGGTGCTGCTGGTGTTGCTGCTGGTGGTGCTTCTCCTGCTAGTGCTGCTGGTGCTTCTGCTGCTGTTGCTGGTGCTGCTGGTGCTTCTCCTGCTAGTGCTGCTGCTGGTGCTGCTGGTGCTGCTGCTACTGCTACTCCTGCTGCTGAGATGGACCAGCCCCAAGGCCCTCAAAGCCCTGCTGCTGAAGGCCCTGAAGCCCCTGCCAGAGGGAGGAAGAAGCAAGGGAAGGAGAAGGGAGAGAGGAAACAGTACTCCATTTCCGAAGACCATGAGGAGGAGGTGCTGGAATGGCTGAGGGAGAATGAGTACTTGTGGAGAAAGGGCCACAGACTCTATCGCAACACCAAGAGAAAGCAGGCAGTGTGGAGAGACAAGGCAGAGAGCCTTGTCAAGAGGCTACCCGTGTAGCTGGGCTACACTGCAGATGTACTCCTGGGATGATGGAAGCACATGCACACCTGGTATGGCAAGCTGCACCTGAAGAAATCCGGGCAGGCCGCTGTCAAGCTCACTGACTGGGAGATGTACATCATGGCCAAATGCAGCTTCCTGGAGGGTGAGGTCCGCCACCGAGGAGCAGCCCCTCTGTCAACCCTCTCCCTCAGACAGCCCACAGACAGCCAGTCCTCTTCCAGCCAGGAGACAGTTACCGTGTCCAGGCAGGTGTCTTTGGAGGGCCCCACGGCAGAGACACCCGCAACAGCTGCACTCCCCATGCCAGAGGATGTGGAGGATCCCCTGTCTCAAATGGAGCAAGAAGAAGCAGCAGCCAGAGACCAACCCACACCCACACCCAGCTCCACCTCCACAGAAAGCAGGCAGAGAGGCAGACTGGAGGGACAGAGCCACACTGTCCTCTTGGAGATCAGGGACACCATCAAGACCAGCACAGATCTTCTCTCTCAGCTGGTCCACAGCGACATACCATCATCAAACCGCAGGCCCTTCATCACCTATGTGAGCCAGACCCTCATGGACCTGCCTGAGGCCCAGTACCAGGTGATGAAGGAGGAGATAACAGCAAAACACTGTTGCACTGCACTGTACAGCACTGCTGCACCACCCTCCAGGCCCAGCTGAACCTGCTCTGATCCACTCCAGGACTGCTCCTCCACCCCAGGCGATGTCACAGCCCTTCCACGGCTTTCAACAGCCCCTCACCTACCAAGGCTACGAGTACCAGGACTTTCCACAGCAGAGGCAGCCCTTCCCAGCCAAGGCCCAGGTACATCGCATGCCACAGATGCCTAACCTCACCCAGCTGCAGACCAGACAGCCCAACTGCACTCCTCCTTTCTCCACCCCACAGCCAAGCCCCTCAACAGAAAATCTGTCATCAGTATTGTGCCTGACATCTCAGGTCCTTGAGAAAGGGCCTGTCAACCTCACGGGACTGAGTCAGCTCTCTGAGAGCTTCCTGAACACACCATCCCCTGTTGTACACTCGGGGCCAAGCACCCCAATGGCGCCTCAGACCAGCACTCCAGCCACAGCCACCTCCACCGTCCCTGGCCGCTCGACAGCTGAGACCATGGACATGCCTCAGAGTGATTGAGAATAGTGCCCGAGACTGAGTTGTTACCTGTTCACTTTATCTTTGCATAAGACACTTTACTTGGTTCATTTTGCTTTTTTAATAAAGTCATACAGTTTACTTAAGACAGTTATTAATAAAGGTTATCTTTGCTTCACACACTTTTTTTACTTAACAAAGTGTTGGTGAAAACTTTGAAAAAAGGGTTAAGCCTTTGCATGCTTGTGGGATAGGTAAGGTTAGTTGTGGGATGGGTAAGGATAGCTGTGGGATAGGTAAGGATAATTGTGGGATAGGTAAGGATAGCTGTGGGATATATAAACCTCCAGTGCAAGCATAGTGGGACTGTATGGTCCACCCTCCCAGCTGCCACACATATGGCCCTTTTTTATCAATAACAATTTATTCATTGATCAACACATTTCAAAATAAACAAAGCTTTTTATTAATGCCCTATTCATTGTAGGGCCACTCAACATACATGGCACAATCTCATCAGTGTTATGAGACAGGCTCAAGGAAGCATCCATTAACCATCTACCATCCTATCTTGCCACCACTGCTCCAGCTGGGGAGTTGCACCAGTGTTTCAGGAGGTTGCGCTGCTTCTTCCGTTCATGTGAAGCTCTGTTGGGGCCTTGTACATCCACAGTGTCTATCAGGTTTTGTCCTTGCCTCCATTCACCAGGCTCCATGTCCCCATTGCCTTGTTGACAGTCCACAAGCCTGTTCTGCAACACTGGGTAGTGGGTGCACATGAGATTGTGCAGGATGCAGCAAGCTTCCATGATGCTCCTCACAGTCTGTGGGTGATGCTGCATGGTGGTGAGAAGTACCTGGAACCTCTTGGCCAGGATGCCAAAGGCGTTCTCCACCATCCGTCTTGCCCTGGACAGCCTGTAGTTGAAGATCCTCTCTTCATGGGTGAGGTATCTGGAACTGTAGGGCTTCATGAGGTTGATTCTGAGGGAGAAGGCATCATCACCCACGATGAAGTAGGGCACATCTTGTGTGTCGTTGGGTAGGGGGTCTGGATCTGGAAAACCCAGGATGAGGTTGCGTTCCAGCCCATCCTTGAGGTCACTGGCATTGTATATCTGGGCATCTGAAGCTGACCCATTGCCTGAAGCATCAATGAACATGAACTTGTAGTCAGCATCAACCATGGCAAAGAGGATGATACTGAAGAAGCCCTTGTAGTTGTGATAAGAGGACCTTGAGTTGGCTGGAGCTTTGCAGGCCACGTGCTTGCCATCGATGGCTCCAATGGTGTGGGGAAAGTTCCACCTCTGATACTACTCTGATATTACACTGGAGGAGCTCCTCCACATATTCTTCGATGATGGCCTGCACCACTTCTCTGACCACTTTGCTGATGGTGTTGTGTGGCACCCTCCAGGCATACTGCATGTTTCTGTATGTGGTTCCAGAGGCCAGGTGGCACAGAGTCAGTGCCACCTTCAGTCCAGGGTCCAGGCTGGGACGGAAGTTGGTGCTCGGCTTGGTCAACCTGGGTCTCAGACGCTCAACAAGTTCGTCAAACATGGCTGGTGGCATCCTCATGAAGTGCTGGAATGCACGAGTGTCTTCATTCCTCAGCTCCACCATCAGCTTGTCATACAGTCCAAACTCCACTCTTCTCCCGATCCATTGTCGGACCCATACAGCTCTTGGACGTCTCCTTTTTCTCCTTGCGTAGAAAAGGTGAAACAGTCTGAACAGGGCTTGGTTCTGGTGTTGAATGATCGCAGCTACCATAAGGAGTGTGTGATGATCCATGGTGGAGATCAATAGATGATGTGGAAGAGCAAGACCAAGCGTGAAGAGGTCTGTATACCATGGCTGCTGGACTCATATTGAGATCCAGGTGATTTCCTCCCCCTTTTTATAGGAAATATAGGTTTTCCGCTAGGTGTCCTTCCACATACTCTAGGCATACTCCAGACCTCCTAAATATCCGAGATACATCCCATATACGAACTTTTTTTCCATTTTAATGCTTTATATACGAGATGCATCTGCTTACATCCTTTCTATTTCCGTGCTACTGATGCTATGTGGACGTTCCGTGTACCTTTTGCTTCTTCCCTCTTTCCGTTTTCAGCTGGAGCGGATGTGAGTTGCGAGGATCCCCAGAGGATGCTGAGAGGATACAGCAGATATGTAACGGATGACAACGGACGTTGAACGTTTGTTGCCCATATGTGTCGCGGATGTAGATCGTATGCGGTGGAAAGTTCATCCGCTCAAAAAGTTTTGTGCAGCTCAAAACTTTTTGAGCGGATGAAATAGCAGTAGATGGATGTTTGACAGGTAGAGCGTATGAAACACGTACACAGTGAGTACACAACGGATGCATCGCGTTTTCCAACGGATGGCAAGCTTTTTTGTCCATTTTACATCCTCTTTGCATCCGTTGGTGCAGTGGGACATGGGCTTTAGAAAGCCAATTCCCTTTCTTAGAATTTTATTTATTTGTTTGTTCATATCTCACCTTTATTATTTTTACAAAAGAAAAACCCTCAAGGGAATAAAAATATCAGTGATGGGATTCAAAAATTTTTACTACCGGTTCTGTGGGCTTGGCTTGGTGGGCATGGCAGGGGATACAGTAAAATCTCCAATCCCTTCCCAGTGATTCTTCAGAGCGCTGTTATATTACTTCAAGATAGAATAAAAACCAGTGGAATGGCGATTCCGTTGCAGCAAAGCAACAAACAATCCTGCAATACTATAAAGATTAAAGAATATGTTCTGGAATATCTTAATAAATAATTCATACTTTAGGTCAAGATATCTGTGGGTCAGTGGTTGTATTCAATTTCTTTTACCGGTTTTGTGGGCATGGCTTGGTGGTATGGCTTGGTGCATGTAGCGTGGCTTGGTGGGCGTGGCAGAGGAAGGATACTGCAAAATTCCCATTCCCACCCCACTAACCTGCTGGACAACAAAAGAAGACTCAGCTGATCAGCTGAGACTCATCAGTCAGAGGTGGTTTTTGCCAGTTCTCCAAACTAGTCAAAATTTGCTGAATACTACATCTGGAACATATTTACCACACCTTCCTCCTGTTTCCTCCACAGCAACAACTCTGTGAAGTAAAATTGGACTGAGACAGATAGACTGGTCCAAAATCAATCAGTTGGCTTTCATGGCTAAGGCTAGATTTGAACTCAGTCAGTTGGCTTTCTTGGCTAAGGCTAGATTTGAACTCGTGATCACCTGTTTGTTGCCTGGTGCCTTTACCATTAGATCAAAGTAGCTAATTTTTCTTCTGTAACTGGCACTCAAAATCCTGTAATGCGTGCAATCTTCAAATCTATATATTTCTATATATCTGGGCAGCTTCGTCAAATATGCAGAAAGCATTACTATAGCAATAGCAATAACATTCTATACCACTTCATAGTGCTTTACAGCCCTCTCTAAGCAGTTCACAGAGTCAATGTTTTGTCTCCAGCAATTTGGGTCCTCATTTTAGTGACCTGGAAATATGTAAGGCTGAGTCAATCTTGAATCTTGTCAGGAATTCCTGGCAGTGGAATGCAGAGTCAGTCTGCAATACTGCATCCTAACCACTGCACCACCACAGCGTTTTACTATATTTATATTTATGTCAACTCATAAAATATTTTTATGGTCTTTTTAGAGTTGCCAACAAAAAGGGAGGGGAGAGCAGTGCGGCAGCTTGCAAACTGAAAGTGTTTTCCATAAATAGTTTTCAAAGATAGTAAAAGATAGTAACTAGGTGACTGAAGTTTCTCCCATGCAAAATTCTAACTGGAGAGCATGATTGATGACTCTTTGCTATGGATGTGTCCCATTGGAGAATATGAATTACAATACACCCAGGGAGTGGGGGGGGAACCAGGGTCAAGGATGACAATGAATTATGTGTCTTGGAGTCAGCTACACCCAGGCAGTGCCAGACATTTTAACTCCCAATAAATCCTTCTGAAGTTTTGGAAGTTTGGCTCGAGACTCATGATTTAAATGGGGGTAACTGCCGGAATCCTGACAATTTAAACATATATTATATTTAAAGATGCCCTTTATTGCATTTAAGTACGAGTCTTGCATCTGCAGAAAAGTCAGTGCAATCCTAGACTGTGTTACCAGAGGGATAGCATCAAGAGCATGAAAAGTAATAATACTGCTTTATATTGCACTAGTGAGGCCACACTTGGAATACTTCATTCAGTTCTGGACACCATGATGCAAGAAAGATGCTAAGACTCTTGAAAGTGAAGAGCTACAAAGATAATAAAAAATCTAGAGGCTAAATTGTGTGATGAACTAGGTATGTCTAGTCTTATGATGAGAAGAACTAGAGCTGTCTCAATAGCAATCTGCCAATAGTTGAAGTGCTCTCCCAGAGAAGAGGAGAGTCAACTATTCTCCAAAACACCTAAGGGTAGGACAAGAAGCAGTGAGAGGAAACTTGTCAAAGTTGGAACTAAGGAAAAATTTCCTGACATTGAGAACAATTAGTTAATGAAATAGCTTGCTTCCTGGAGTTCTGGGTGCACCATCTCGGGAGGCTTTTAAGAATAGACTGAACAACCATTTGACCAGGATGGTATAAATTTTTTGCTTTTGGGCATGGTGGGGATTAGAAGTCATCTGAGATTCCAGTCCCATGATTCTGTTTTATCTTAATATACAAATATATTCCTCTAAACATTCTCCTAGAGATGATGAGCAGCACCTTTCTGGCCTTTCAGAAAGGTGTAAAAACATGGCTCTGAGGCCTTGCTTATGGCTTACAAAAGAGCAGGCAGATATACAGTTTGCTAGCACCCTGAAAGCCCTCCCTCCACTTTTTAATGAACTAATATTATCTTTAATCCATCTTTGCACTATTTGTATGTTTTAATATTTTTACTGGTATATTGTCCCAGAGTAAAGGTAGATGGGCAGTTTTAAAACTTTGATAAATAAATTAATTTCTGATTCTTATTTGCACCTATGATTTCTGTATTAGTGTAGATTAAAATACCATTTCTGTATTAGTGTAGATTCATCCCAGTGGCCTTATACCACATCTGGGGCTTGACTTCTTTGTGAAACTTAAGAGTTCCCTAGATATCCAAAGAACTTCATTTTGAGTGCAAGATGCTTTTGGTACCTATATATTGTAGAATATGACTGCTATTCCTCTGCTTGCGGTCTCCCACCTCAATTTCTTCATCCTCCTCTTATCTGGAGGATTGGACATTGAATTCTCCTCCTTGTCTCCTCACTATAATTTATCAATTCCTCTGTGTCTACTGATCAGGTTAATCCTGCTGGCTGGTTGAAGTGTTCTAACCAATTAACACTGTCTTGGTGTCCATATTGCAGATCGATTAAGCTGTTCCTGCCTGCTGTGAGCTCTTACTGCAGCGAAGACAGAAGCTGGACCCCAGACACCACGTCAAATGAGAATTAATGAAAAGCTGGTTCAGACAGACAGCTCAAAAGCTTTTGACTTCTGGAAGCCACAGAGAAGCCTTTTCTGGGTTCATTGCACCCTCAAAGCACAGGAAAGAAACAACATATGTCATTAAAGTGTGAAGTATACTTGAAATAAATATATAAGAGACAAGAGAGAAAAAAAATTACCACCATACTAATGTATTCCAGGAGTTTAATACAAAACAGCCATCAAAAAGAGAGCCAAAGCTCATTCACTGAAACGCAGGGCACCCTTGAACATTGCAACAACTGCTCCACCTCCTTAAAATGGGGTATTGCACAAATGGTGTTCGATCATTGCATGGTTGCAAAACAATACATGTGCAGATAGTATCAGATGAAATAAGAATGAGAGATGGATAATTTCAGTTGGCTGATACACAAAATTACAGTAACAGAGGTGGTATCCAGCAAGTTCTGGCCAGTTCTGGAGAACCGGTAGAAAAAATTTTGAGTATTTCGGAGAACCAGTAAATACAACCTCTCACTGGCCCCACTCCCATCTATTCTCTGCCTCCCATTGAGTCCCAGCTGATTGTCTGACTCTTCTTAGTTGTCCTGCAGAGGAAAACGGAGCTGGAAAGCAGGTTAGTAGATTGAGGAGGGAATGGGATTTTGCAGTAACCTTCTCCTAAGAGTGGAGAGGGAATGGGAATTTTGCATTATCCTTCCCCTGCCATACCCACCAAACCATGCCCACAGAACCAGTAGTAAAAATTTTTGAATCCCACCACTGTCAGTAATAAGGGATATGCTCCCTTGAGTAAACAAGGCTAATTAATATATTGGTTTCAAGGAAATATACGTTTAAATCCATACTTTGTGCTCTCCTGGAGTAATTTAGACAGGACACTTATGTATAATGTCCTTACAGGATACAAAATTTGTACTCAGTGTTTTGATAGGACTGTCATATGTAATAACTCCTTTTTGCATAAGTAAGTTTGTTCATTAAACAAAAAAAAAGATACAAAGGCTAGCAAGAACAAGTAACTACAACAGTGTCTAAATTAATTTCAATCTGTTCTCAACAGTTTTATGCCCAGGATGTCACTCTATATCTGGAAACATGCTGGCAGTTTTGGAGTGAAGGGAAGTGATTGTGCTGTAAAGGTTATTAGCCAATCATGAAATTCCTGAATTGAAAAGTAGAGGATGACTATCACTGAGACTTGAGGAATCATAATTCAGTTGTGTGTTGAGCCTTCCTGAAATTTCCCCATGTCAGAAATATCTATCTCCAAAAACAGAGGTAAAAAATTAGGAAAGGACATTTATAGGTAGCCTTCAACACAATTAGAATCAGGCTTTTTGTTGCTAAGCAAGGCAGTCGTGCCCAATGTTATGACATTTTTGTCACAGTTGTTAAGTAAATGAAGTAAAAATCCTCCATTCGCCTTCTCTATCTTAAACCTCCTGGGTCATCACTCTGTCACCACTTATGGCAAGCTACCTGAACTTCTTTTCGAGATTTTGTATTCATAACAGCTTAGAATTATTACAATTTTGATGAAGCATCAGTTTTACTGGAAGATCCAAGTGCCAAAAATCCTTGATGGTGGCCCACATTCATCTCTCCTTTTAAAGACAATAATGGGATTACAACCTTCATGAACTAGCTCATTTTAGGATTATAGCACTAAGGAATTGGATGTGGTATGTATTTTCAATTCACGCAGAGTGTGTTATTGGTTCAGCTGATAAAACCAGCAGTAAAGTAGCCATCTGTTATTGTTGCTCCCAAGCATCATTCAGTTAGTAACAGGCTATAGTCAAGATTAAAACACCCAATTCAGGGGAAAAAAATAATTGCATTGTCCCATTACTCTGTCTTGGTTTCCTGCCTTTCCCATTAATCCTTCAGGGTCCCTGATTTTCTCAGTCATTATTGCCACTGGATCCAAGTGGCTAATGAATGTTCGATGAAAAATAAGTAAAACATTTGGGAGGCAGAAACTTTGGAACATCAATGTGCTTGTGTGGTGGCTCAGCTGTTTTATTCATTACTAGGGCAGTGAATAAATGGTTACACACAGCAAAGCAAAGCAGAGAAGTAGGGGAAAACAATATATGGAATGAAGACTTGGATTCTTAAAAGCCACAAATTTAAAACAAGAAGTGCTACTTGAGTTTCATTCAAAGTGAAAAGTATTAGCTAAGACTCAGTTTGAACATTGTTGTAAAAGTTGCATCTCAACTAAGAACCATAATAATGGTGGATCTCTCACAATTTCCCTTCAGTCTTGATATAATTCAATTTCGCTTGAGTATGTATATTATGCTATTCCTTTTAGAGGGAGGGTAAGAATGTAGAAAAGAAATAAAAATAATTAACAAAAAAATGAAAGGTAATTTTCAGGGAAAATAAACTAAGGTTAAACTGGATCTAATTAACACCATTCTGATATCATTCCATTTCTTTCTGTACTGGCAAACCATACTTATTCCCACTGTATCACTAGATTATTTCATATGTAAGATATTTTAAACCAAAATCATAAAAAATTCAGAGATATGTGGACTTTCATAACTGATGCTAGTCAGATACATGTTGAGTCAAGCATCTGTCCTAAACACAAAATGTCAACCAAGAATATCAGAAATCTTTTTGATGAGTATCATTAAGGCTCTGTGAAATTTACTCAGATCTAAATTTATATCATAAACACAAATGTTTAAAGCACTAGAGTTATCCTTTTTTAAAAAAAAATCCCAGCATGTTCCTTCCACCTCCTCCTTTTTGCCAGCACAGTCTTCCTGACTGGAAAAAAAACCTGGGCCACAGGAGGATCAGAACGACTCTTATTTAAGCAAAATGCACAAAGATAGATAGATAGATAGATAGATAGATAGATAGATAGATAGATAGATAGATAGATAGAT
>BLBF01000048.1:4689845-4715379 GCA_015471245.1 Laticauda colubrina
AGAGACAGAGACAGAGACAGAGACAGAGACAGAGACAGAGACAGAGAGATTACACATGAAGATCAGACTCCAAGGACAAAAAAAGGAAGCAGTGCAGAGAAAGCTCATAGGGTTATGCAGAGATCTGGATCTGAAGGGCGAACTGGGAATCTACTTTCATCACAACCCAGCCAAAGGATGTTAGAGCAAGTAAAATAGATCCAAAGCATTGCTCTGGCATAAATATTCCTCAGTATTTCTCCCCCTGTTTTTTCCATGCAATTGAAGGAAGAAAAAATGAACAAATATTAACACAATGGGAATCAGAGATTGTCAGGACTCTATTTGATGATATATTAGAACTAGAACTGAAGGCCCAATGATTCAACAACATTGAGAAGCAAGCGTATTGCAAGGATTATGAAATTTGTGGGTGCTGGATATTAAAGGTAAGCACCATTTAATAGTGAATCCAAAGTTGAATTCTTTTGCTACATTCTCTTGTCTGGAGAAGACAATAAATAGGCTCCAAGGCCCATAGGTAGAGCATGAAGAAAAAATTCTATCGCCCTTTGTTATTTTAATAACATCTGTTTTTAGGCTGTTTCCTTTTGATCCAGCTAGGACTAGCTCTTGCAGTATTGACTGAAAGGATCCTGTCTCTTTTTGGTTAATCACATAATCAGTTGGGGAGAGTGAAAAACCCTGCAAAATCCCATAGGTTGATCATCATTCAATGCACTTAAGCGCTGAATAATCACAAGAGACAGAAAAAAAAGATGGAATGAAAAACACAGGAAAGATTCTGCAACAAAACAGAATCTGTGTCGAGGTGGCCTAATCTCATTGACTCAATAGAATTTGTTACAGAATTGGAAAAAAATCACTGTAACATAAATATTTTAATAAGGAAATGATTTCAAGATCATTCTTCAAAATAAAGCCCAGAAATAAATGCCAAATAGTATTTCACTTTCTGTTCCCACCACTGCTCATTCAACTTCAGTATTATACATTTTATACTCAAATGCTTGTGCTCTTTGCTATGTACAGAAAGGTTATTTGAAAGTAGGAGGGTGACGAGGGGAATCTCCTTAGCATATAGCTTATTAGTATCATCAATCATCAGGGGTGTCATTTCTACATTCTCCCTCTCTCATCTAATTTGCTAAAGCTAATTCTTTATTATACCACAAAAGCCAGCATGAGAGATGGAACTGATAATGAAAGCTGGCTTGTTCATCCATGCCTAATGAATGGCAGGAATGGAACTCTGCAGGAGTCAGATATCCAGCCTTAATATTTTGCTTAGTCATGTCTCTTACAGAGGATTGCCAGTCCTCATTTTGCTGAAATAGCCAACCAAATCCCATCTACTACTTCAATTGTTTTCCTCATCTAGCGGGAGTGGAGACATATCTTACTCTACTCTTGAACTGACACCAACACCACACTCAATGATCCTCACATGGGCAGAGAAAGCTGGTCATCTATTTTTTTTTTCTCCTATCTGGAAGTGTGGGCATTTAGAAGTTCAATCCATGGGAAAAGGATGCGATACTAAGGATCTGATTTCATGAAGTGGAATATATATCCCCAAAGCCAGACCCTTCTGTGGGCAAAAGGAATAGCAGATAAAGCCAGGCTCTAGTCTAGCTGATGGATAAAACAGCTCAATCTTCCCATCAGGATGTATCAATAATTTCCATTATTTTCTGTGTTCGACTGCAATGGCACAAATGTTGATATGTAGTCTAGAGACCCAGTAAAATCTCACCATTGATTCCTTGGTTTGGAAAAAGCCTAACAGCCCTAATATTAAGAACCCAAAATGAAGAAATCCAGCATCTTCACATACAGTTGAAAAACAATCTGGTTTGGAGAATAGCAGCCAGTCAAATACTCAGCACAGAGATCAATTTCCTGTATTCTGGGAAGTAGAAACTGTTGGAATTGAGACCTAAATAGAAAATGTATGGAGGTCTATTATAATAGTTTAAATATCAGCATCTCAGATTGCTTGTATGGGCATATCTGTGGCCTTCAAGTGAAGTATGACTCCTTGCAATTGTCTAGGCAAATCCTTGCAGTTTTCTTGGCAAGTCTTCAGATGTGGTTTGCTATTGCCTACTTCCAAGGGCTGAGAGGGACTGGCCCAAGATCATTCCAGCTGCCTTTGTGCCTGGAGTAGGTCTATAACCCACCATCTTCCAATTTCTAGCCTGATGCCTTAACCACTATACCAAGCTGCATCTCCAGATTGCTTGCACTGGGCCTAAAGTATGAGGATTCTCCCTGGAGTAGCAATGTTCTGACAGGGTTTGGAGAACAGAGTCAAATGGTGCCTCTAAGTGACTTGGCAGTTGCAGCTAAAGATTGCACAAGAAAGACTTTTAACAAGTAGCTCCTTAACTAACACAATCCATCTCTCTTGATTAAACAAAGGTGAGCACAAATATCTGGCAAGAAAGCCCAAACCAATGGAATTAGTAATATGTCAGGTCTGATGTCCATGAGGGATGACCTGTGCCACCTTCTACAGCTCCTTTGGCAATAGAAACCTGCATTCGGCAGTTAATGTTTTTCATGCCACCATGAAGCACTGATGAAGGCACTATTAATAAATATGTCTGTCTTCATAAACAAGGAGAAAAGTTTCTAATTACAAAGTAATTTTAATAAGCTGCTAATTAAAAATGACTGTTGCTAGATATTTGTTGTTTATATTAGAAAAAATGAGATGCTTCATTTTATCAAGCTGTTTTAGAGAATAACGGAAGAGAAGAAAGAAATATTTGAAGAAAGTCTGATTTATAGTGTATAATTACTTACTACAATTATATATAATATGTAACATTGTATGTATAATATACATACATGTGTCTTTGTGTGTGTGTGTGTAATATGTATACATATACATACATACATACATTCATACACGTACTGTAGAGATAGAGAGATAGAGATAGAGATAGAGAAATCCATCATACATTTTGTATACAGTTTATGTGTGTGTGGATTATACAGCCATAGTGCTATTCCCTGTTGGGTTAAGCATTGTTATACAAAATATAGAAAAAAAAACCTAAGACATAACAAGACAAATAAACTAGAAGCATGAGATAAATAGCAAGAAGGACAGAAAACATGGGTAAATCTATACCATCATTCGATATAGCTCCCTGCATCTTTTTATTCCTGCAAAACATCTTTCTCTTTGACCTCACTTTCTGAGGAACTGATAATACGCAATGAATTGCTGCAGAGCATGGATGTCAAACTCACGGCATCCCACTGCCATCACATGACGTTTTGTGATGTTTTCCCCCTTCACAGAACTGGGATGGGCGTGGCCTGTGCATGAACATCTGTCCTGTGGGCTGTCAGTTTGACACCCCTGCTCTAGAGCTAGAAAAGTTAAATGCCTGTTTCCACAATGTCCATGGGAAAATTAAAGTTTAACCCTTTGGAAAAGGGCATTTCTTTATTTTTCTCCAGTCTGCTGTCAACTGATTAGGAATATGTGAAATCTGCTCACCCAACATCCCCAGAAGGAACTGATTGGAGAAAATTGGACTTCTGTAGAATATCCTGCACAAGAGGATCTTCAAAAGTGTTTGCAAACTCCAGTGGTCCTGAAAGATAAAGGTAAGTTGTTCATTAAGACCAGTAAAAGGAAATTGGGCAAACTCCTTTTCTGCACCACTTTCGCTGTCTGCTAATGTTCATTTCTAAACAAGAACAATAGAAAAGTGTAAACAACCATTCACTGTTTAGCAGCTGTTCCAAGTTACAAAAGCATTGGAAAAGAAAAGATTTACAACCAGTCCTTATACTTATGACAGTTTCCCCACAGTTACATCACAAACATTTAGGCACTTAGCAACTGGCATGTATTTAGGACAGTCGCAGCATCCTGGGAGTCACATAGTTGTCATTTGCTGTCTTCCTCACCGACTTTCAACAAGCAAAGTCATGGGGAAAACCAAATTTGCTTAATAACTGTATAATTCACTTAACAGCCACAGCAAAAAAAGGTCATAAAATTGAGCACTTCTCTATTAATGATTGACTTGCTGAGCAGCAGAGGTTCTAGTCCCAATTGTGATAATAAATTAAGGATTACCTGCATATGCTCCACCTGAGACCATTTGAAATGTTGTCTAGTAGAAGCCTACTCAGTTTGGAATTTGCCACATCAGTCTCTTAACCATCTAACCTTTGCTTCATTTCTGGTGGAGATATGAGAAAAAGCCTTCTCAAATATTAGGAGCTGAAATGCCATATCTCAAGGACATCAGATTACCTACCTTTTTTTTGTCCTTCTGCTAAATAAAGCATTTATATTCAAACGAGTTTTATTGATATATTATCAAATGGTATATTGATTTATGTTTCTTAAATTTATATGACATCCATTGAGTGACTAGTAGTATAAGATGCATTACTGCTAAACAAGTTTTACTCTAATGAGTACTGTTGTTTTACTTTATATGGATGTGTTATGTATTTCACAAGCTTTTATTTCTTAAAATTTAGAGGACTGTTCAGCAGTAATTTTGATAAATACTACCTTAAGTTTTATTTTGGGATATATATATATATATATATATATATGTATATGTATATGTATATGTATATGTATATGTATATGTATATGTATATGTATATGTATATGTATATGTATATGTATATATATATATAATTTTATAGAAGAATTATATATACAATAAATAAAAATCAACTGGAAAGTTATATCTAGCTATTATACACCAGTCCCATTTGTGATGCTTTTTTCTTTTTTTCTCCCTTATATTTATCTTTTAAATTTATTTCATTACCCAATCATCCTCCAGCAACTATGTCTTTTCTTTACATTTTTGGTAACTCATCTAGGCATATTACAGTTCCAAAAAAGGAAGCAAATTGAAGGATGACTATTACTACAAAATCAGAATTGAAAGGAACTTCCATCTGCTAGTCCACTCCTTGCTCACTTCAGGATCTGATAAAGCATTTCTCTCTTCAGGTTCTCTGCAGCATATGGTTTTTAAAATGCACATAAAAAACATATGGAGCTTTGATCACAGTCTTGGCTGCCATTTTCATTTTTTTATGGCACCCTCTGAACACCTCTCATTCATCAAAGGTGCTTTAGATTTGGCAATCTCTGAAGTGTTTAATGACAGCCCTCAACTTGTACTTGGAAGCCTGCTGTCCAACAAGGGGACAGATAAAATTCAAGTCTTCAAGACCTATATCCTTAATAGACACACCTTCCATGAATTCACACAATTCCTTTGAAAGCCAATTACATTAGTGGCCATGGCTGCTTCTTAAGGTAGTTAAGTGGTCATGACTACTTAAGGTAATTTCATAGGTTAATTACACACTGAGTGACGCTGTGTTTCCTTTTGTCCGCTTTAAAAGCGCTTCCAATCAATTTCATTGAGCAGCTATGTAGCATGCTGGCTGGGGAATTCTGGAAATTGAATTTTAAAGTTGAGAGAATGGTTGGAAAATATTGTTCAATGGTAAAGACAGATTTAAAAAAAACCAACTGCCTCTCTGGCTGATTTTCTGATTTGTATATATTTACATTAATTTTTATGGATTCTTATATTGTGTTTATGTAGAGATTCAAACACTTTATTAATTTTTTTGTCAGACTTCAAGTTCCCTCATTAAGGAAGCTTATTCTTTCTCTGAAAGAAAAATCCTTATATACACACACAAACACACACACACATTATCCCCTCATGTTGAATACATCACTACAATATAAGCTCCCACCCCTTGAGAAATAGCCCCCCTTCCTCCCCATTTTTTAAAATTAGTAAATCCATTTGTAAACTCTTATCTATATGCTATATTAATGATAAAATAATTAACAGGAAGTAATCATGAAAAGGACATGGTCAGACTTTCCAAACCCTCTGTTAATAAATTGTTGTTATCAATTCATAAAAAAATTAACATGGCATTTATCTATCCCAAATAGTCCCAAAAAATTAATTTATTCTGGATCAAATACCCATATTTGTTTCTTGATACCTTTTCTTATGAATTGTTTTTTGTTTATTTATTTGATTTGTCAATTGCTTGCAAGATAATAAGTATAAGTATATACATAGGTATGAATACATGAAATGGGTACATATAAGAAAAATAAACAATAGGACAGGGATGGTAGGCACGTTGGTGTGCTTATGCACGCCCCCTACAGACCTCTTAGGAAAGGGGTGAGGTCAATAATAGACAGTCTAAGGTTAAAGTTTTTGGGGTTTGGGGAAGAAACTACAGAGTCAGGTAAAGTATTCCAGACATTGACCACTCTGTGGCTGAAGTCGTATTTCCTGCAATCAAGTTTGGTGCAGTTAACCTTGAGTTTCTATCTATTGTGTGCTCTTTTGTTATTATGGTTGAAGCTGAAGTATTCATTGACAAGTAGCACATTGGAATGTATGATTTTATATACTATACTTAGATTGGACTGAAGGTGGCATAGTTCTAGATTTTCTAGGTCTAGAATTTCAAGTCTGGTGGCATAGGGTATTCTACAATGAGTAGAGGAGTGGAGAACTCTTCTTGTGAAATATTTCTGGACTTTCTCAACTGTATGAATATCAGATACGTAATGTGGGTTCCAGACTGATGAGCTGTATTCAAGTATTGGTCTCGCAAATGTTTTGTATGCTCTAGTTAGTAGTGTGATATTACCAGAGAAAAAGCTATGTAGGATGAGATTAACAACTCTTAATGCCTTTTTTGGCTATGTAGTTACAGTGGACTCTAGCACTTAGATCATTAGAGATGAATACTCCAAAAGGAGTATTCTTGACAGAGTTTGGATCATCAACAAGGTCTTGACTATTCAGCCTGTATTTTATTTTCTGATTTTTTTTGCCAATATGTAAGACAGAGCATTTATTTTTTGAGATTTGAAGTTGCCATTTGTTTGACCATTCTGATACATAGTCAATATCTTTTTGAAGGGTAGCAGTATTGTTTGTGGTATCAAACAGCTTTACATCATCAGCGAAAAGAACACAGTTGCTCTTAATATGATCACAGAGGTCATTTATGTAGAGTATGAAGAGAGTTGATCCTAGAACACTGCCTTGAAAGACACCACTATTGACAGTTACAGAATTTGATAGGACACTCCCAATTTTGACCATTTGTTGTCTGTTTGACAGGAATGCTTCTATCCAGTTATGCAGGTGTCCAGAGATACCATAAGATTTTAGTTTTAGGAGTCGTTTGTCGTGTACCACTGAATCAAAGGCTTTACAGAAGTCTATGTAGATTGCGTCTATTGCTTTGCCCTGATCGAGTTGTGCAGTCCATATGTTTCTGCAATGTAAGAGTTGCAGATTACATGATAGTTTTTTCCTGAAACCAAATTATTTATTAGAGAGTAGGTTGTTTGTCTCGAAGTGGAGGATAATGGATTGGTTAATAATTGATTCCATGACTTTACAGGTGTCGCAGCATAAGGAGATTGGTCTGTAATTTTCAACTAGGCTGGGGTCTCCCTTTTTGAAGATGAGGAAGATCATGGCTTGTGACCATAGGTTAGCCAAGGAACTAGTCCTGAAAGATTTTTCAAAGATTATGCTTAGAGGTTCAGCTATGGCAATGGATAGCTTTTTAAAGAAGTAGGCACATATTCCATCCGGTCCAATAGATAGAGATGGTTTTAGATTGCGTAGTGCTTTTTCAACATTGTTTTCTGTAAAATCAATATGTATTAGATCATTGTAGTTGTCTGTGGTTCAGGTAGGAAATACTGGGCATGATCCATTGCTGTTTACAAATACCGAGCCGAAGAATCTGTTAAAGATGTTGGCTTTAATGGTGTCGTCGTTGCAGTCTTTACCATTAGGTCCTTTCAGGGGTGGGACGGACCTTGAGTCTTTTAGTTTGTTGTTTACAAAATTGTAAAAAGTGCGGGTGGAATTGGTGCATAGAAGGTCTAGTTAAATAGAGGCTTCTTGCGAGAAGGTCTCCCTGCCTTACAAGGAACATCTGGTGTGGGCTGACTTAAGTTTGTCTTTGTCCAGAACAATTGTTTGCTTTGGCTTAAACTCCCTTGACTTTGGAAAAACTCAGCCTTGACTTGTGTTTGTGCCTTTGCCTTTGCCTTGCAGACTGCCTTTGGCCTTATGGATTTGCCTTGCCCTTCTTTGGACCTTGACTCTGGCTCTTGCCCCATGAGCTTGCACCTTCTCTTTGGACTTCCTGTTTGCCCTTGCGAATTGGTTTTGTTGCTTACTGGCTTTTGTTTGTGTGACTGAAGGCGACTGCCTTCAGGGAAGTGTTGAGTGCAGACTCACCGGCCATTGCAGGGCCATTTGTTGTGGAATTTAACACAACCATTAAGGATTCTATTGATGCCTGCCTCTGTCTAGGTGAGCCATAACAGAAGACCATGGGATTCTGCTGTCTCTTTCTCTTGTTTGCCCCTGCCTTAAAGCTTCAAGGAAGTACCGTCGTGGGACAAAGGACTATTGAGAACGCCATCTTCACCTCTTCATTTTAAATGTCCCAAAAAACCTAGCATAGTCTTCTTTTGTGCAGAAATGGAACCAGATCTCAGAGTTGTGCTGTTGTTATGAGAGCAATGTAGGATCACCTGTAAGAAAACATCTGCCATTTTAGTCTCTCTTTTTTTTTAATTCGTTGCTGAATCCACATTTGGCATCTCTCAAGAGTAAAAATTGTTGCCTCCTGAAATCACACACACCTTGGATGCTAATCTTCTTCAACCCTCTCCCCACCCATTACCTAAACATCCTTACTTCTCTTTGCAAATGCTGGTTCCTTCTTAAATTCAATCTTTATTGCATCAGATGGCCAGAAAAAAGGATATCAAAGGACGCTGCTTTTTTGTTTGCTCCCAGGTCTAAATATTCTTCTCATTTATGGAGAAAGCTGAAAACACTAAGAAATTAAAAGAACATACAAGATTGTGCCTCAAATTATAACCTCAAGGATGTCATTTGTGGAAAGAAATTAAGCATGGATTATTTCCTGTAACTCTCTAACTATTATTAAATTTCCCCACAGCCATATTTGTAGCAGTCAGGGAAATAAAGAATGTAATGGAAACAACATTTGTCTCTCAGTCCCATCCTAATGGGCAAACCTCCTAAGGGTTTCTTTCAAAAAAAATAAATAAAGCTGAAGTTTATTTATTGATTTTACTTATAATGGATCAGGTCATTTTGCCTGTTTAACTAGTTTGCTCATAATCCACAAATCCTTGAGACCGGTTGTTAGCCCAGCATATTTTATGTAATGAGATATATATTTCATAAACAGTTAAATGTACAGGAGTGTTTGCAAAGGCTCGTCAAAAAAAAAGGCAAAATAGCAACAAAAACTACCCTTTCAAAATGCTGTTCCCTTTTTCTTAGGTATGTTGCATATTTTTGTCATCATTTGCTTACTTTTCAGATACAACCCTCACAATTTACTATGAAACTCAAGGTATCTTTGGCTACCCACAAATTGTGCATGAATTAGATAATGCACAAACTGCAAATCATTGTTTGTTTTCAAAAGTCCAGGAAACCTTAATAAAAGTTAAGTTTGTTTGAAAAAGCCACAAAGAGAATACGCTGCTTTTATACATATATTAAATTGGGCATTGTCCTACTTAAGGAAAGTTCAGGGACTAAGACTGTTTTCAGGCATAAGGCTTACAGATATGCAGAAGATTAAAAATTAACACCTAAGAAATCAATCATCAAAACATGTGAGTTTAACTATTGCTTTTCTTCCCTTTCTTTCTACATACAACCCATTTTCTCCCACAGTAGTTGGTGAGAGGACAAAATGGATAAAAAGGACCAAAAAGAAGATCAGAAGACAAAAAGAAAAAAAGAAGAAAAATGAAAGAAAAATGAAACTTCAAACTTGCATTAAAAAAAAAAAAGCTCACCAGGTTGACTTCCACATTTAAAACACCAAGGGTCTTTTTTTTAAGTTAAAAAGGTTTTAAAAGGTCATTATGCATTTAGCAGCCAAAGAGCAGTATGAATTTCTAAGCAGCAACATCTGGAGGATCAAAAGAAATCATACTTCAATCAACATGAAAATATCTGCTCATTACACACAATCATATTTAGTTATTAATAGATCCTGCCTAGGCCCTGACATTTCACACAATTCATCATAAAGTGCACCAGGGACACTTCTGGCATTTAGTTTATCATTTCCATCAGTGCCACAGAAATAGTCGCCATTCTGACCCTCAAAACCCTCCAATTGTCACTCATCATAAGTGAATTTATCAACACAGAGAAAATGGGAATACACTGGAGAGTTTTAACTGTTTGCATACAAAATCATTTCATTCTTTGTGCTTCAAAAGAGAGAAGATGGCAACGCCGTGGCTGTCGCATAATCAGTCTGAAGGGCCAGCAGAGAATTAGATAGCTGGAAATTGTATGCAAAATGATTGGAATTCAAATTTGTTGGGCAAATGCAACTAGAGTACATTTGCTTAAGTAATCAGCTGAAACGGATGATTTTCCTCTACTGTTTGAGGTCAGTTCAGAAGCTCTCCAATTTATAAGGGAAGCCGTCTTATTTAAGCTGCAAATTAGCACAGATCTCATTAATATTTTTCATTCGGTGACATCCCTTTTGATGGATTTAGATGTGCAAGCTGGAAAATATTAAAATTAAGCAGACTGTTTTATTTATGGAAAAAATAAATAAATAAGAAACTTGGCAACGGCACTTGTGCTGCTTCACATAAAGTATCCAAGACATACTGGAATGGCATGGAGCTTTCTTTCTATGATTTTACAATGGCTTGTTATGCTGGCATATTGCCTGGCTGTGGGGTTAAATGATTGCAACTAAAGGAGCATCAAAGACAAACACTTGTTTTACTTCTACAGCACCAATCACAATAGAAAGAGAAGTGTAAGATATCTTTGACCAAAAAGGCTGTTATATTTATCACAATAATTATATATCCAACTGGATCTCAATTTAAATTTTGCTAATTAGATCCAGACATACCTTCCTAGTCATTTAGGGCAGCTTCTGACAGTTGAAAAAGGAAAAGAAGACTCCAGCTATTTTGATCGTTTTGCTTGCTGTCTTCTAATGAGTCTCCTGCTGCATATTGTAATGCATTTGATTATATTTTGTTAATAGCAAACGTCTGAACCTTCTGCTATGCTTCACTTTGGAAATAATCTTGATCACTGTCTCAGAA
Organism: Laticauda colubrina; assembly: GCA_015471245.1. NCBI lineage: Eukaryota > Metazoa > Chordata > Lepidosauria > Squamata > Elapidae > Laticauda > Laticauda colubrina. The sequence goes on from BLBF01000048.1 coordinate 4,701,064, forward strand.
ATAAATAAATGTCTCAGAAATAAATAAATTACAGTCCAGAAATAAGGTTATAGAATTCTCATTTATTAAATTGAAGTTAAAATATGTTTACTAAAGGGCTTAAAAAGCAGGCATACGCCTATGTGGGCTTTGAATTTGAATTTTCTGTGATAGTTGAATGTTCAAGGCAAGCCATTGGATGTCCACCTGCTAGTTATATTAGGGTAGATTTGACTTATTATAAGTCGTACTTTCCACTAAGTAGGTTAACATTTTAGCTTGGCATATTTGCTTGATGCAGTAACTTTTCTTTCAACTAGACTGGCTTCTTCTGTATTCTAAACATCTGGGTGCTGTTATTATAAGATCCTTTTATTGTTCATCTTATTTGTAATTTCTGCTAGTGTTTAAATTTAATATTTCTGGGGAGGCATTTCATCTAATGTTAAAAACATCTCCCATGTGTATTAAATGCTGATCTAACTATGTTCAGAGAAAAAATTATTCTTAAATCTTGCATCTCGTGCAAAGGTGCTTTTTTATTATTATTGCTATCAAAAAGGGCACAGAGGTTTGAGAGTGAAGCTTAGATTCTCATGAGATCTTGAGCAAAACAGCCAAGAAGAACAGAAAGTTAGTAAAGGGTTTTATTTCCTATTATCACATTTGGGGGTAACCATACAGTATGGTCAAAAGTCAAGATGACAGCTGAGATGGTGATTCTAAAGGTCTTATGGCCATTTGGTGCTCTCTGAACTTGTTTTTTTTTTCCTTGTGGACATTTCATTACCCAAATTAGGTAACATCATCACTGTTGTGATTTCAACTTCATTTCAATTCTCAGCTATAAATATTATTTATTTTAAAGGTCTGTTGGACTTTTATATGCAATGCACATAAAACAAAGATGAAGCTTCATTTACACTTCTGTGGCCACCATCTTCATTTAATTAACCACACCCTGCAGATGGCATTATCATCTGATAACACTGCAAATCATAAGCAAACTACAAAGATAATCTGCCTAGCAACAATGATCAAAGACAGTTTTAAAATATTTTCTGGCATGCCATTTAATGGTGCTTAATATTTACCTTTTCTTAATCTTGGGGTTAGCCTTCTGTTTCATTCATGTCTGTTCCAAAGGAGCCACTTTTGTTATCTGAAGGAGCACTGGAGTCAACTGAAGTATGGATTATTTGTAATGAATTTATTATAACTAAATGCCCAAAGCATAACAACCCAACTGAAGTAAAACAAAGCACAGTATGGTTATTTGGGCAATCATAAATATTACTGGATGCAATTTTGGGTCTTCTCCTGGAACAATAAATTAGGAGAAGTGGTAACTAAGAGACAACTCAAAGAAGGAAAGGGATTAAATGAGTGCAATTAATACCTGGTTAAGGTATTAAACTGCTAACGAGAGAGATTCATGTTTAAATTCACTCTCAGACATGAATGAGAGTAAACTGGATGAGTTTGGACTAGTCGTCTCTATTTTTGTCAATTTTCTAATCTGACAAGATTGTTGTTGAAGTACAGCATTTTTCAACCACAGTCTTGTTTAAGATGGGTGAACTTCAACTCCCAGAATTCCACAACTAAGAAGTACTGTTACATGGAGCAATGGGAGAAAGCACTGGTGGAATTCAGCCAGTTTGGACTGGTTCATTAGAACCAGTTGTTAACCATTTTCCCAGTTCACTGAACCAGCTGAAGTCTTGCTCCTCCCTCTTAGTCTTTCCTCACCCGGAAGCTTGTCTCACCTCCTGGCCATTTCCCAAGCTTGCTAGGGCCCTGTTTGGGCCTGTGTAGACCTCTCTCAGCCTGTTACAGGCCAAAATGGAGCCTCTGTGGGCCTGATCCAGCCCTCCCGGCCCTGTTCAGGCCTCCCTCAGGCTTCCCCGGCCTGTTACAAGCTGAAATGAAGGCTCCCTTGACCTGATCCAGCTCTCCCCACCCCATTTCCCATGGCTTTACTGTACTTACTTTTTGAAAAGCTGCCAAAGAAGCTGACCCACATGGCAGAGGAGCCAAAGTCTATTATGCAGAAGTTGGTGAAGCTGTAAGAACATGAGATGTAAGGAAAACAACTTTCCCCATCTGAATAAAAGGGTTCGGCTTCTCTGCCATGAGGGCCTGCAGGCTTAGTTTGGGCCCAATCTGCTTACTGCTGACTGGCTAATTTGAAAGAGCAACTTCAGGAATTGGGACATGGCAGCCAAAAAACAAGCGGTTTACCATTCAACCCAATGAGACAAAGGAAGTAAGCTACTTGTTGATTGGGTGATGTTGCAACCTCAATCCCTAAGCAAAAGTCTTTTACTCAGAAGCTAATGAAAATGTTTTCCTTAGTTTTCTCATTCTTACAGCTTCATCATCATCATCTGAATAAAACACTTTGGCTTCTCTGCCAGCTGGTCAGCCTCTTCTGGATCTCTGGAGATCTTCAAAAAGTAAGAAATCCATGTGAAATGGGGCGGGGAGCAGTAAGTAGAATCTGAGATGCTAGCAAAGTAAGGCCAGTCTGTGGAGATCCAATGGGGCAGGATGAGGTGGGGGAAGCAATTGTGGGGACCCCAGAGGAGCATGAGGTGTCTCAATGGAGTGGGGGAGGCCTTGGATAGCCTCCTCCAGCACTAGCCCCCCCCCCCCCCACTGTTCCTCAATCTGAGATGCCTCATGTGCATCTAATGACCTGCACATTTGATTAACAAATACATTGGGGAAAGCAGGGAGTGATCATGCTCATTTAATGTAATTCAATCAAACAAATCACCAGGTGACAAATGTAACTGGTAGACTATTACATTTGTAACTGGAGGATTACCTGCATAATGAGAGTGAGGAAGGGTCTCATGGAAGTCCTGTCTTAACACCATACGAGTCCTGTGTTATGCCCATCCCAGCTATGCCCACCCAGTCACATGCCCACTCAGCCATGCCTGCCCAGCCAGTCATTAGGGCAGAGAACTGGTTGTTAAATTATTTAATTCTAATTCTAATTTATTCTAATAAATAAACAAAAACATGTTTTCTGGAAACCCACCTCCCAACAAAGGTATTGCTATGCTGATGAAATGCTTGATGAATTCCACCAAGTGATTGAATAAGGAGAGCAAAAGAGGTCAAGCATTTCCTCTCAAATTCTGCTAATAGGATCCCAAATCATTCCCAAGCCCCATAACCTTTCAACATACTAACTCAAGTATTGGACACAGAATATATCCCCTATGTCTGCCTACAGACAATACCCTTCTCTATCCTATTGAATATTAACAGTGTAAAGTCCTTTGTGAAAAAGAACAACGGAATAACAACAATGATAAAGATTCCTATTTCATTATTGCTGTTTCATCAGGGACTGATAATACTATCAACCATACAATCAAAGCAAGGGATACTGGGAGCTATAGTTCAGTACCTTATGGAAACCATTGGCTGACTACTTAGACTTTAGAGCAGTGTCCCCTCAGACTCAGCAACAATAAAATGTGCAGCCATTATCACCCAGCTAGGAGCTTGTGGAAGATTTCTGGTGGCCAAAATTGTTGAGATTGGGAAACATTGATTTAGATACTTTGGCACTAGCCAATTAAGGTTTTAAAAATAATCACCCATCCTTTTTGAACTGATCACAGAAATAGCTTGAAAGTTAGTTCAGCTGGAAAAAAACTCAGAAGTACTGCCTTTGTAGGTGGAAACTTCTGGAGATCCTGTTGGAAATTGGCCCTTAAGGTTCCAAGGCGAATGGGATAAACTTAAGGAAGAGATGAGCACATGCTGCTACTGTGATGGGGACATTCCACTTGCAACTTTGGCTGAAGGCAAGTGTTGATTTCATCTCTTGCAGATAAAGCTCCTTTGTTCTGCCCCTGTGGGATGCAGAATGCTTGATTAGATGAATCTGTGTTGCCCTTCAGGGTTTTGCTTATATTCTCACAGTGTTGCTCACCTGTTAATCAGTTTACAAAATATAAGCAAGGACAGTCCCTGTTTTATTTCTCCATGTCTGAATTGATCACCACTTCTTTTCTTTTAAGCATCATAACTACACAAAAATCCTCACAAAAGTTGCTTTGGATTGAGAACTTATAACATCAAGAAGGGATACCTGTGTTTTTTTCCTCCTCTCGAGCCCTTTGTTTCTTTTTTTGACTTGAGTCTCTTCAGGTGCTATGCCTGCAGGCAGAGACTCACTGGTTTCATTGATTGATTCTTTGTTTCTGCAGGAGCATTTTTAACTGAAAAGCAGGATTTCTCAAAAAAAAAAAATGCTTTCAAATAAACAAATAAATCGTGCCACAGAGCAAAATTCTTGCATTTAAGGCCCTGAGTTTTCTCTTTTTTCCAGGGCATCTGAACTACAGTTTCCAGGATTTCAAACCAGTGTGAAGGGTTTGGATAAAATACACATACAAAAAAACCCTTAATGTACACAAGAATGCAGTTGAGGGATATTTACATTTTAAGCCCATGTCACACTGCACCAACGGATGGAAAGAGAATGTAAAACAGACAAAAAAGCTTGCCATCCATTGGAAAATGCAATGCATCTGTTGTGTACTCACTGTGTACGTATTTTATACGCTCTATCCGTCAAACATCCATATACTGCTATTTCATCCACTCAAAAAGTTTTGAGCTTCACAAAACTTTTTCAGCGGATGAACTTTCTGCCGCGTACGATGTATATCCATGACACATACAGGCAACAAACTTTCTCTGTCCGTTGTCATCCATTACACATCTGATGTATCCTCTCAGCATCCTCTAGCCATCCATGCAACTCACATCCGCTCCAGCGGAAAGCGGAAAGAAGGAGGAAGCAAAAGGTACGCGGAACGTCCACACAGCATTAGTACCACAGACATAGAAAGGATGAAAATGGATGCAGCTCGGATATAAAGCATTAAAATGGAAAAAACATTCATATATGGGACGTATCTCGGATATTTAGGGTGTCTGGAGGATGCCTAGAGTATGTGGAAGAACACCTAGCAGAAAACTGACATTTCCTATAAAAAGGGGGAGGAAATCACCTGGATCTCACTATCAGTCCAGCAGCCCTGGTGTGCAGACCTCTTCAGCCTTGCTCTTGCTCTTCCACATCATCCATTGATGTCCACCATGGATCATCGCACACTCCTTTTCGTAGCTGCCATCATTCAACACCAGAACCAAGCCCTCTTCAGACTGTTTCACCTTTTCTACGCAAGGAGAAGGAGACGTCCAACAGCTGTCTGGGTCCGAAGATGGAGCAGGAGAAGAGTGGAGTTTGGACTCTATGACAAGCTGATGGTGGAGCTGAGGAATGAAGACCCTTGTGCATTCCATCACTTCATGAGGATGCCACCAGCCATGTTTCACGAAGTTGTGGAGCTTCTGAGACCCAGGTTGACCAAGCCAAGCACCAACTTCCATCCCAGCCTGGACCCTGGACTGGAGGTGGCACTGACTCTGCGGCACCTGGCCTCCGGGACCACATACAGAAACATGCAGTATGCCTGGAGGGTGCCACACAGCACCATCAGCATTGTGGTCAGAGAAGTGGTGCAGGCCATCATCGAAGAATACATGGAGGAGCTCCTCCAGTGTCCCACCACTGAAGAAGGCTGGAGGAAAGTTGCAGAGCAGTGGTAACAGAGGTGGAACTTTACCCACACCGTTGGAGCCATAGATGGGAAGCACGTGGTCTGCAAAGCTCCAGCCAACTCAGGGTCCGGCATGGAGCCTGGTGAATGGAAGCAAAGACAAAACCTGATAGACGCTGTGGATGTGCAAGGCCCCAACAGAGCTTCACGTGGAGGGAAGAAGCAGCGCAACCTCCTGAAACATTGGTGCAAGATGGTCCAGCTGGAGCAGTGGAATGGCAAGACAGGATGGTAGATGCTTAATGGATGCTTCCTTCAGCCTGTCTCATCACACTAATGAGATTGTGCCATGTATGTTGAGTGGCCCTACAATGAACAGGGCATTAATAAAGAGTTTTGTTTATGTTGAAATGTGTTCATCAATGATTAAATTGTTATTGATAATAAAGGGCCATATGTGTGGCAGCTGGGAGGGTGGACCATATAGTCCCACTATGCTTCCACTGGAGGTTTATCTATCCCACAGCTATCCTTACCAATCCCACAAGCATGCAAAGACTTAACCCTTTTTTCAAAGTTTTCCCCAACACTTTATTAAGTAAAAAAAATGAACCAAGTGTGTGAAGCAAAGATAACCTTTATTAATAACAAACTGTATGACGTTATTAAAAAGCAAAATGACCCAAGTAAAGTGTCTTAAACAAAGATAAAGTGAACAGGTAACAACTCAGTCTCTGGCACTCTTCTCAGTCACTCTGAGGCGTGTCCATGTTCTCAGATGTAAAGGGGCCAGGGACTGTGGAGGTGGCTGTTGCTGGAGTGCTGGTCTGAGGCGCCATTGGGGTGCCTGGCCCTGAGAGTACAACAGGAGATGGTGTGTGCAGGAAGCTCTCAGAGAGCTGACTCAGTCCCATGAGGTTGAGAGGCCCTTCATCAAGTACCTGGGATGTGAGGCCCAAGACTGATGACAGATGTTCTGAGGAAGGGCTTGGCTGTGGGGTGGAGGAAGGAGGAGTGTAGTGGAGCTGTCTGGTCTGCAGCTGGGTCAGGTGAGGCATCTGTGGCATCCGAGGAACCTGGGTGTGGACTGGGAAGGGCTGCCTCTGCTGTGGGAAGTCCTAGTAGTGGTAGGCTTGGTAGGCGAGGGGCTGTTGAAATCCGTGGAAGGGCTGTGACATCACCTGGGGTGGAGAAGCAGCCCTGGAGTGGGTAGGAGCAGGTTCAGCTGGGCCTGGAGGGTAGTGCAGAAGAGCTGTGATCCTCTCCTTCATCACCTGGTCCTGGGCCTCGGGCATGTCCATGAGGATCTGGCTCACGTAGGTCATGAAGGGCTTGCAGTTTGAGGATGATGTGTCGAAGTGGACCAGCTAGGAGAGGAGATCTGTGCTGGCTTTGATTGTGTCCCTGATCTCCAAGAGGACAGTGTGGCTCTGTCCCTCTGGTCTGCCTCTCTGCCTGCTTTCTGTGGAGGTGGAGCTGGGGGTGGGGGTGGCTTGGTCTCTGGTGGCTGCTTCTTCTTGCTCCATATGAGACAGGGGATCCTCCATGTCCTCCAGCATGGGGAGTGCAGCTGTCTGGGGGGTCTCTGTCGTGGGGCCCTCCAAAGACACCTGCCTGGACAAGGTAGCTGTCTCCTGGCTGGAAGAGGAGTGGCTCTCTGTGGGCTGTCTGAGGGAGAGGGTTGACAGAGGGGCTGCTCCTCGGTGGCGGATCTCACCCTCCAGGAAGCTGCACCTGGCCATGACATAGGTCTCCCGGTCAGTGAGCTTGACAGTGGCCTGCCCGGATTTCTTCAGGTGCATCTTGCCATACCAGGTGTGCATGTGCTTCTACCATCCCAGGACTACATCTGAAGTGTAGCCCAGGCTCTCCACCTTCTCTCTCCATGCTTCCTGCTTCTTCTTGGTGTCACGATAGAGCCTGTGGCCCCTCCTCCACAGGTACTTGTTCTCCCTCAGCTATTCCAGCACCTCCTCCTCATGGTCTTCGGAAATGGAGTACTGTTTCCTCTCTCCCTTCTCCTTGCCTTGCCTCTTCCTCCCTCTGGCAGGGGCTTCAGGGCCTTCAGCAGCAGGGCTTTGAGGGCCTTGGGGCTGGTCCACCACAGTAGCAGCAGCACCAGCAGGAGAAGCACCACCACCAGCAGCAGCACCAGCAGGAGAAGCACCAGCAGCAGCAGCACCAGCAGGAGAAGCACCAGCAGTACCAGCAGCAGAAGCACCAGCAGCAGCAACACCAGGAGCACCAGCAGCAGAAGCAGAAGCACCAGCAGCTTCAGAGTCAGTGCCAGGGGGTGGGATGGTGGTTCTTTCCTTCTTGCCAGGGCTGACAGGAGTCGGCACAGGCTTCCTCTTCTTCCCCATGGTGTTCTCTCAAGATGTCTCTGGCAGCAGGTCTTTCCTCTGAATGCTGACTGCTTTCGAGCTGCATCCTTTTATATCCGCGGAGCTGACGCAATTCATCCTCCCCGCATGCGCAGTGAACGCTTTGCATCCACTATGCATCTGCTAGGCATCCTATAGGCGTCCGTGATGCATCCACATCATCCACTATGCATCCGCTCCTTCTGCTACGCGTCCGCTTCATTATTCTCCCCCAGAAGCCCTGACTCCCCCGGAATCTACTTCCATCTGCTTCCATCTACTAGGCTTCCTACGAACATCTGCTTTACATCCCCGCTACATCCTCCCCACGTCCGTTCCTTTCCGTTGTTTTTCTTTCTGTTTATGCAAATTTGAGGCACTTTTGAGAGCAGATAACAACGGATTGAGCCACCCCTGAAATTTTGTTCGTCCGCTATGTCCTTTTTCCATACATTTTGCATCCGTCGGCCAGTGTGACTTAGCCTTTACCTTTGTAAAATGTTTTTTCCCTCAAGCCCTGATATACCTGCAACAGAGACATCCCCATCTGCTGCTTCGGGTCCAAAGGTCATCCCTTCATTTGGTTCAAGTTGTTTTTCCAGCTGCAGAATACCATCGGCGTTTCATGTCCATGTTTTTCTAAATCGACCAACCAATGCTAATATCTGTCCTTAATACCATTTTTTAAAGCCAGAATAACTTTTAATCTACAAAGTAGATCTCAGAGTGAAAATAAAATCCTCATTATGATGCTTAGTAAATATTAGCAAGTTTTATTAAAAGCAAAGCAGGGTGTATTTATGAAAAGATAAGTAGCTCTCTAATCTAAGCATATGAAATTTACTCTTTGATGGTGGATAAACATACACAGACACACAGAGATACACATATGTATACATAAATATACAATATACTGTATACACACACACACACACATATATCCCTAATTCTCAAATCCAGCCAGCCACCAGGAACATCTTAAAATATTTTACCTTCTAAAATGGAACAACACCTTCTGGCACCTCTTACCCAAGGCATCAATCTGTGCAAAGCTCTTGATCCCCAGTTCAAAATAAAAATTTGCCTACTCTTTGCCATCAAAATACATTCCTTACTGAGCTCTTATTCTTCCTTCCAATTCTCTATGAACACATCAGTTTTGCTATCCCCAAAGAAGTATTCTATTGTGCAGTGTACAGCTATGTAGCACAGCTACATAGATCAGTTTTTCTCACTATTGGCAACTTAAAGATGTATGGATTTCAACTTTCAGAATTCTGTGCCCAGCAAATCAAACAGAATTAGCTAACTTGGGAATTCTGGGAAGTGAAACCACACATCTTTAGGCTGCTAAGGTTAAGAAACTTGATATAGCAAGTAATACCTCCCTTGCACACATTAATGGTTAAGGTTCCCCCTGTCTAGTTTTGTTTTTGGGGGCAATGTTCACCTGGATTTCTTAGCCAAGGGAGTCAGACACTTCCATAGTCATGTGACCAGCAGGGGTACCCTAAGGCAGGAGTCCCAATCCCAAGGACCAAGGACTGGATCATGGCATGCCAGAAATGGGACCACACAAACAAGTTTCCCATCGGTGGGATGCAGGCAGCGCACAAAACCACACCATCTCCGGTTTGCAAAAAAACTTTTCTCCATGGAACCAGTCCCTGGAGGCCAAAAGGTTCGGGACCTCTGCCCTAAGTCATACAGAACACAGTTTCCATCTCACTGAGGTGATACCTATTTATCTACTCATATTTCCCTGCTTTTGAACCACTAAGTTGGCAGGAGCCGGGACAAGTAATGGGAGCTCACCCCATTATACAACGTTTGGGTCTCAAATCTGGGCTGTCAGATTTCCAGCTGACAAGTGTGGCATCTTTAACCACTGAGCCATCATGCTCCCTTGCTAACCTGAATGTCAGCCTTCAAGATCTTCTACTATTGCCTTGCATCTTTCAGCTGTCATAAGAAATGGGGGAGGGGAGGAAGGGATGAGTCTGGGAAGTGAGCTGGAGGTGTTACATTTTTCTGTTGTGTAAATGAGGGGGGGAGCATACATCAGAGTTAGGTTTCTATTTCTCGCTTAGCTTTCTTTTCTCTCCGCAACTGCAACCCGTTATCAAAGTATGCCAAGGTCAACGGACAGAGGCCGCATCATCACCTGAAGATGCCCACACAATCATATTCACAATTTCTAATTGGAAATTTCATCTGAACTATTGGGGGTGGGAATTCTGGAAGCGGCAATTCTGGTGGCGTAGTTTGAAGAAGGACATTGAAGCTTATGTACCTAGCTGTCCAATTTGTGCTTCGGCGAAGAGACCTCCTGGTAAGCCAGCAGGGTTGTTACAAAATGTAGCTAGACCAACAGCCCCCTGGAAGGAAATCTCTATAGACTTTATAGTAGATCTACCCGAAAGCAGTGGAAACACGGTTATTTGAATGGTAACCGATTTGTTATCCAAACAAGTACATTACATACCTTATTCCAAGATTCCATCTGCAAAGACGCTGGGTAAACTGTTTATTTCATATATCTATAGGTTACAGGGGGTTCCGGAACGCATAATCTCTGACAGAGGGGTCCAGTTTACCTCAAATTTTTGGAAAGAGTTCCTGAAGTTGATAGGCTCTGCCCAGGGGTTAAGCTCCACCCACCACCCACAAACTAATGGGGCCTGTGAGAGAACTAACTCAGTGTTAGAACAGTATCTTAGATGTTATATAAATTATCAACAAGATAATTGGTCCAACCAACTGCCATTTGCCGAAGTGGCATATAACAACTCCGTACATAGTAGTACTGGATTTACTCCATTTAAAGTAGCTTTGGGACAAGATTTTGTACCCATACCTGAACTTCCTCATGAAAGGCCTAACATCCAGTCGTTGGATGAATGGATAACTCAACTCCAACTTAACTGGCCAGTAACATGTAAAGCATTAGATGAGGCCCATCAAGCTCATAAGAAGTTTGCAGACAAGAAAAGATCACAGAAATTATATAAAGTAGGCGACAAAGTTTTCCTGTCCACCAGATACCTGCAAACCACTCAAAAGTCAAAGAAGCTTGGTCCTAAATATGTTGGTCCTTTCACGATTGAACAAATTATAAACCCTGTAACAGTCCAGCTGAACTTACCAAAAACTCTTCAACGAATTCACCCAGTTTTCCATGTTAGTTTGTTAAAACCTGAACATACTTCTGATTTAAGACCCATCCAGGCTGACCCTCCCATACCAATACTGATTGAAGGTGAGCAACATTTTGAAGTTAAAGAAATTCTGGACTCTCGCAAATGGAGGGGTCGGCTCCAGTATCTTATAGCCTGGAAACATTTCCCTTCTTCACAAGCCAAATGGGTAAACGAAACTGATTTTAAAGCCCCTAAGTTGATCAAAGCATTTCGTTCCAAGTATCCTGATAAGCCCTAGGAGTGTATTCCTTTCTAATTGTTTAATGATTAATTATTGTCTTTATATTCTTCTCCTCTCTCTCTTCTAGGACTGACGGTTTTCATTTTTCTAGGAGGGCCGAATGTCAGCCTTCAAGATCTTCTCCTATTGCCTTGCATCTTTTGCTTATCATAAGAAATGGGGGAGGGGAGGAGGGGATGAGTCTGGGAAGTGAGCTGGAGGTGTTACATTTTTCTGTTGTGTAAATGAGGGGGGGCAGCATACATCAGAATTAGGTTTCTATTTCTCGCTTAGCTTTCTTTTCTCTGCGCAACTGCAACCCGTTATCAAAGTATGCCAAGGTCAACGGACAGAGGCCTCATCATCACCTGAAGATGCCCACATGATCATATTCACAATTTCTAATTGGAAGTTTCATCTGAACTATTGGGGATGGGAACACTTCCATCACTTTGTATATATGATTTACACGCCTAATTTCTCAGATTCAGAATTCTTTGGTTGCTACCACTTCACTTTCAGTTAAATATAACTTTTCTCTAACTTAAAGAATCTAAGTATTTCTTTCTTGGATTTTGAATGGAGCACCGCCTGACACTGACATTTTTAAATTTTTTTATTTATCTATCTATTTACTTTTCAGAGCTGGTCCTACTAGTAGTTAATGCGATGTCAAGTTTGTCGAACTTTCTTTCAGTACCACATTCAATAATATTTTTTACTTATTGGGTGATTATTGTTTTCTGTTTTAGATAAGGATACCCTTAAAGAAATGTTTAAATCCTAGTGCCTGCTTAAACCAATCACTACCTAGCCAATCCGGACTGATCATCAGAAAAATTAAGCTGAATCAGCTGGCATAGGAGATGACCAGGAAGTTCCAAAGGTGTACAGTAGGGTAGACATAAATCTACTTCCATTCTACACGAGAGTCAGTTTGGTGATATGACTCAATAGTAGAAACTGGAGCCCTAGTGGACAATCACTTAAATATGAGCCAGCAGTGTGGTGCAGCTGCCAAAAAAGCCAACACAGTCCTAAGTTGCATTAATAGAAGGATACAATCGAGATCATATAAAGTGTTCATATCACTTTATAATGTCTTGACAAGACCATTCTTTGAATATTACACCTAGTTTTGTTGCCAAAATGTAAAAAAAGATGTTGAGATTCTAGAAAGAGGGCAGAGAACAGCAGCCAAGATACTTGGGGAATGGAGGCTAAAACATGAAAAAAATATAGTCCAATTACAAAACACAAATTCCTCAACCTTTATAACTCTTTTTCTCCTGCACTGTAGAATGAGATTTCCAGGAGCAATTTTAAGAGCTACAAACCTCCCAAAATTGAAAGAACTGATTATTCCAAAAAATTTCTTTCTTCTTTTTGGCTTATGACTGTCCTATTTCAGTTTTCTTTCTTCCCTATCTCCAGTTTTCTGCCTGATAAGTTATTAAATAAGATGGGCTTCTGTGGGCAAGCCCATTTCAATTTTCTCCAGAGAAGGTAAAAATAGTCTATTAGAATACAAAAAAATCTTACACAAGAATGCCATATATCATACTGAAAATGTAGCCTCTCCCTTTTTGTACAAACCTTCTATCTTCTGTTATCCAGTTATTTAAGGGATAAGACCTAAAGCTATTTCTATTCATAGTTTTTTCCTCTTGTTGACACTTCGTTATCAACAGCACAGGTTAGTCCGTCAATTCTAGCTTCCTAAGGCATCGTTTTTAAAAACTCTTTTTCCCATTGCTAAGCAGTCTTGGAAGGACAACTGAATTCAGCCTTTCTGATGATTACCTACTTTTCTGCATTTTTAAACAGAACAACAGAGTTGGAAAGGACCAGGGGTGGGATTCTACAAGTTCACATCTATTCGGTAGAACTGGTTGTTAACATTCTAAGCAGTTCGGAGAACCAGTTGCTAGAAGAAATTATTGGCCTAATCCTGTAAGGGAGGCAGGAAGGAAACATTCTGGTGTTGCTTACAGAAACTGCATTTCTGTTAACCCTTATTACATTCTTGGCAGAACTAGACTTCCTGTCTCAGGAACATCTCTGGAGTTTTTATCCCCTCCTTTGCTGCTTGTGTGGAGTGACCATTCAAAGTTACAATGGCACTGAAAAAAGTGACTTATGACCATTTTTCACACTTATGACTGTTGCAGCATCCCCACAGTCATGAGACGCCAGGCGAGGAGATGCATGCCTCAATGATATTGAGTTGGCCATGCCCAGTCAATAACATGACCACCAAACCATGTCCACCCTGTCACATGACCACCAAGCCATGCCCACCAACTAAGCCATGCCCACAGATCCGGTTGTTAAAAAATTTGAATCCCACCTCTGGAAGGAGCAGGATTCTGCCGTTCAGACCAGTTTGGGTGAACCCCTAGCTCCAATGATCAGTTGGCTCTGAACCAGTTCACTACGACAATCATGTGACCCATACACCCCCCACACCTCTGCAGTATACTCACCTATATCTGCTCAGCTGATTCATGTGGCAGAACTGATTGCCACACCTCAGCTATGTTACTTCCCCAAAGTAACATTGAAGGTAAGTAATTTTGAAAGCTGTTCATGTGCATGCACTTGGAGCGCACATGCATGCACAGAGCACGCATTAGTAAACCAGAGTTTACTAATTACACTGCCAGCATCCCACCCCTGCCTTGGAGGTCTTCTAGTCCAACCCCCTGATTAGACAGGAGACTCTATGCAATTTCAGACAAATGATTGTCCAATCTCTTCTTAAAAACTCCTGTGATTGAGCATCCACAACTTCTGGAGGCAAGTTGTTCCTTCGACTGATTAGTTGTTCAAATTGTTAGGAAACTTCTCCTTAGTTCTAGGTTGGATCTCTCCTTGATTAGTGTTAGGGATGACATTGTTTACCCTAACTGGTTTAGGTGAAATAATAACTATGAATCATAGTTAGTGTATGTTAG
>BLBF01000048.1:4750379-4780920 GCA_015471245.1 Laticauda colubrina
TTTTGTCCATTGTAGGTGAAGTATGTATTGGATAGGCAGTGGTTGGTAAGATCTAGGATGTTCTTGGGGGAGTTGTATTTGTTTTGGATGGCTGTCAAGACTTCTTTTATAGGCACTTGGGTGAAGAGGGATATGACATCGAAGCTCACTAGTAGGTCGCTGGGTTGTAAGTTTTGTTTCTTTATGATCTTGATGAACTGGAATGAGTTTCTTACATGTGAGTTGATGGATTCTGCATAGGGCTGTAGTTGTTTGGCAAGAAATTTGGCTAAATTTTGTAGAGGTGAGCCTATGGAGCTGACTATTGGTCGTAGTGGGGTTCCTTCTTTGTGTATCTTGGGGAGACCATAAAGCTTAGGGTATCTGGATGATTTTTCTCTCAGTATGATTCTTTGCTGGATTTCTTCACTGATGGGGGGAGGCTTTTATTTTGGATCTGGTGGTTTTTTCTAGGTAGGTGGTGGGGTCAATGTTTAGGGATTTGTATGTGGGGTCAGATGTATTCATAACCACTGTAGCATTGCCTTGTCTGCTGGTAGGATTATTATGTTGGTGTCTTCTTTCAGGTTAAGTAGTGCAGTTTGTTCTTTTTTGGATAAGTTGCTTTTGGGTGGTTTGCTAGTGCAGAGGATATTGGTGATTTCGAGTCTGATTCTGTTAGCATCATCAGGGTTGGTTTTTGTCGGGCTGGTTTCAACTCCGCATATGATGGTTTCTGTGGGGAAGTTTTTGGGAGCGACAGCAAAGTTGAATCTTTTCGAAAGGACATTGGTTTCAGCTTCAGTGAGGATCTTGTCTGAGATGTTGTGCACTGTTTGTTTCATGTGTGGCTGTGAGGGGGACCTTCCTAGAAGTCTTAGTATACAAAAAATCAAATGGCTCCCTAGGCACACCATCTACCAGAAGAAAACACATACAAACCGCTATCTACATGCACTCTCACACCACCACCCAGCACAGATCAATTCCGTAGCCTGTTTTTTCAAATAGTTTTTTTTTTTTTTGAAAAGAGTTTTATTAATTTTCTACAAACACGCATAACATTAAAAACATCTGCTCTCATATATACTTCCGGTGTGTCGGTTGGTTCATCAGTTTTGTGCATTCATTTTATAGTCAATTACAATTATATTGCATAACAATTCATATTGTCAATCCATATGCTAATATTACTAAAAAAAAAAAGAGAAAAAAAAAAGAAAAATTTTTTGACTATACTTTTAATCATTCATGCTTTGTGAGATAACAATACTTTAAACAATTTATTCTATAGCAAATCATATAATCATAACAAATCAATCCTAAAAATCCTTTATAGATATAATATTAATGTTCTATTATCGTATTTTATCATCTAGCCATTGATAAAAAAGATCCCAAATTTCATAAAATTGTTTATCTTCTTGCTCTCTAATTTCAAATGTCAATCTACTCATCTCAGCACATTCCAATATTTTCTTAATAATTTCTTCCTGTAATGGTATTTTCTCATTCTTCCAATTTTTAGCAAATACAATCCTAGCCGCTGTTAATACATTTACAATCAAATATTTCAAGTCTTTGTTATATGTATCAGGTAAAATTCCCAATAAAAAAAATCTCTGGTTTCAAATCTATGTATTTCTTTGTCATTTTTTCCAACCACATGTGAATTTTAGTCCAATATTTTCTGGCAACCTCACAAGTCCACCACATATGATAGTATGAGCCAAGTATCTGATGACATTTCCAACATTTTTCAGATTTGTTCTTGAACATTCTTGCTATTCTTGTCGGGGGGAAGTGCCACCTGTAAAACATCTTATACAAGTTTTCTTTATATGCTGTTGACATTGTCATTTTATAATTTTGAGACCACAATTTTTGCCATTCCTCTAAATCAATCCCATATCCAAAATTCTTCCCCCAAGCAATCATAGTTTCTTTAACTTGTTCTTCCTCTAACTTAATTCCCAATAAATAACCATATAATTTTTTAATTACTTTCTCATCAGTACCCATCAATATCTTATCTAAATCAGTCTGTTTATCATAGAATCCTTCCATTTTAAAATCTTCATCATATCTTGAGTGTATTTGCGCATATGAAAACCAATTCATCCTTATACCTTGTTCCTCTAAGTTTTGAATCGATTTAAGTCCACCCTTTACATCCAACAATTCCCCATATTTTTTGTTCCCCATACTGTTTGTTCCTTTTTATAGATCATAGGATAAGAAAATGCTTCAATAGTCGATAACCAAACTGGAATTTTCAAATAACATTGTTTTTTTATCTTCTCCCAATTTAACCACAAAGACTCCCGTATATAATGTCTTCTAAAATACCCCTGTGTTTTAGTTCCCTTGTACCATAAAAAAGCATGCCAGCCCAACAGTAAATCATGTCCTTCTAATATCAACAATCTATGTTTTCTTAATGTTATCCATTCTTTGACCCACATCAAACTTGCAGCTTGATAATACAGTTCCCAATTAGGCAGGCCAAAACCTCCTCTAATTCTAGCATCTTGCAAAAGCTTTAACTTTATTCTCGCTTTTTTACCTTGCCATATAAACTTCAACATGATTTTATATAAGTCTTCAAAATAGCCTTTTCCAAGTCTAATTGGTATTGTTTGAAAGAGAAATAAAATTCTGGGTAAAATATTCGTCTTAATTGTTGAAATTCTCCCTATTAATGACAATTGCAAGTTTTCCCATTTCTTCAAGTCTGTAATTATCTGTTGTTTGAGTTTAATATAATTATTCTCTTTTAATGTGCTACATCTTGCTGTCAAATATATCCCCAGATACTTAACCTTATTTGTAACTTGGATTTTCAAAAGATCTGTCAGTTCTTCTCTTTGTCTCAGTAACATGTTTTTTGTCAAGATCTTTGTTTTATCTTTATTTATTTTCAAGCCAGCCATCTCACCATATATCTCTATCTTTTCCAATAACTTTGGAGCGGTTTCTAACGGGTCTTCCAGAATAAAAGCTAAGTCGTCAGCAAAAGCTTGTAGTTTGAATTCTTCCTTTTTAATTTTCATTCCTTTTATACTTTTGTCATCCCTAATATTTCTATTCAACACTTCCAAAGTCAATACGAATAACAAAGGAGATAGGGGACACCCTTGTCTTGTGCCTTTTCTTATATTAATAAGATCTGTAAATTCTCCCTCCAACATTACCTTTGCTGTCTGTTTATTATATATGGCTTCTATTGCTTGAATAAATTTTCTGGCAAAACCCATCTGTTCCAATAGTAATAACATAAATCTCCAGTTCACGTTGTCAAATGCCTTTTGAGCATCTAGGAATATCAAAGCCATTTGCTTCTCAGGATGAGCCTCATAATATTCCAAAGTATCCAAGATTACTCTCATATTGTCTCTAATTTGTCTCTTTGGCAGAAATCCATTTTGATCTGGGTGAATAAAATTATTTAAATATTTTTTCAGTCTTTCTGCTAAAATTGAAGCAAAGATTTTATAATCTGCATTCAATAAGGAAATAGGTCTATAATTCTTAATTTGCAACGGGTCAGCCTCTTCTTTTAGGATAAGTGTAATATAAGCCTCTGACCATGTTTTGGGTGTCATCTTCTTAAACATAACTTCATTCATAACTTCTAACAATGGGATGTTCAATGATTCTTGAATTTTTTTATAAAATTCTGCCGGAAGCCCATCTGGACCTGGTGCTTTCCCATTGTTTTGTCTCTTAAATGCTTCATTTAATTCCATCATTGTTATATTACTTTCTAACATTTCTTCAGTCTCTTTAGGTATCTTCGGTAAGTTAATATTCTGTAAATACTGTTTAATTTTTTCCTCATCAATATTCTCTTGTTTATATAGTTGCCCATAGAAATCTCGAATAATTTCCTTTTTCTCCTTATTACCACAACAAACTTGGCCTTGATCATCCATTAGTTTCAATATTTTTCTTGATTCCTTCTCCTTTCTCAGTTTATATGCTAGCCATCTACCTGGTTTATTTGCATCTTCAAAATAATTCTGTTTAGAATTTCTAATTTTCTGTGCCAGTTCTTCTTTCTCTATTAATTCCATTTTATGCTTAATTACATCCAGTTTCAATTTAATACCTTTTTTCTGTGGCATTTTCTGTCGTTCTTTTTCAAGTCTTTTATATTCATCTTCCAAGGTCTTGGAGGCTTGTCTTTTCCTAATATTCTTTTTTCTTGTATAATCTATTATCAAACCTCTAGCATATGCCTTCATTGTATCCCAAACATTCTGTATTGAAGTATCTTCTTTTTTGTTTTCTTTAAAGAAAAAAACCAATTCCTTCTCCATCCATTGTATAAAGTCTTTCTCTTTTAAAATAGTGTTGTTTAATGTCCATCTCGATCTTTTTTTTTTTTTGTCCCTTCCATTTAATTGTCATTGGACTATGGTCTGCCCAAGTACTTATTTCAATACTTGTTTCTTGAATAATGGATATTAATTCTGTTGAGATCCAAATCATATCTAATCTGGACCATGATAAATGTCTATTAGAGTAAAAAGTATATTGTTTAGCTTTAACGTTTCTTTCTCTCCAAATATCTTTTAAGGTTAATTCATCTGTCATTTTAAAAAAAGATTTAGGGAGAACCTTTCTATTTTGTTTTGTTGTTGTTGTTATATAGTCCAGTTTATTGTCCACAATTCCATTAAAGTCTCCCATCATAATTATGTTAACATAGTCCAGTCTAATTATTTCCATATGTAGTTTTTTATAAAACTCTTCTTGTTTATCATTCGGAGCATAAATTGCAATCAGGAGTATTTTTCTATTATTGTCCATTATTTCCACCATTAATACTCTTCCGTCTTCATCCGTGTAAATCAGTTTTGCTGGGATATCCTCTTTAATGTAGAGAACCACTCCTCTTTTCTTACATTGAATCAAAGAAGTAAATATTTTCCCTAATTTTGGCTGTACTAACAATTGCTCATGTTGTTTTTTAATATGAACTTCTTGTAAGCAAATTATATCAAATTTTAATTTCTCTAATTTATGAAAAGTTTTCCTTCTTTTAACAGCTGAGTTAAGTCCATTTATATTCATTGTAATCAGTTTTTTTTCTTCCATAATTATGCTTTATATTTAGGTCTAACAGCTCTCGTAGCTCTCACTTCACGTTGTTCTTTACTGTCTACCTGTCCACCTACAACTCCTTTCTCTTTTTCAATCTCCAGTTGTTCCTCCTGAAACTCAATTAATGAGACCTCTTTCTCTGCCTCCTCTCTTCTTCTTCCAAAAAATTCTGTGTAGAAAAGTTCTGCTTTCTCAATCGAGTCAATTCTATGTCTCTGCTCTTGCCACGTAAAGATTAGTCCTTCTGGTATCAGCCATCTATAGTTCACTTCATTTTCCAGTAGCATTTTGGTCAGAAATCGGTATTCTTTTCTCATCTCTCTCACTCTTCTAGGTATTTGTTTTAAAACCACAATCTCTTTGCCTTTATATTTCAGTGTTTTCTCTCTTACCACTTGTAATATTTGCGTTTTGATGGATTTTTTGGTAAATCTAATATGAACTTCCTTTGGTAGTTTATTTCTCATCGCATATCTTGTATAAACTCGATATATCTCATCTACTCCATCCATCATCTTTTCCTCTGTAATTTCCAGAACACCTGCCAACATTTCTATCATTATCGCAGCCAAATTTTCTCCTTTTTCCTCTTCTATATTTTGGAATCTAAGGTAAAATTCTGACCTTTCCATCTCCCACCTCAACATCCCATTTTTTTCTTGTTCTACCACTGTTAATCTAGTGTCAATATTTCCAATCTTCTCCTCTCTTTGTTTTCCTTCTTCCTCAATTTTTTGGAATCTCTCCTCATACTTCCCCATCATTTGTTTAATATTTTCATCAGACTTCTCTATTCTTTGCTCAATAGTATCCATTTTTATCTTAATATCTTGGATTCCTTGCATAATCATCTGTAAATTTACTTTTTCTTGTTCTTTATCTTGCTTCAACATTGTCTGAATTAAATGTTGTCCTTCAGATGGGGGGGAAGCAGAGGTAGAAGCAGAAATGCCGAGTGATTTTGGTTTCCTGCTCATTTTAATGCTTCCAAAGCTTCAAATTCTCTTTGACTTTCAATCCAGCTGATAGAGTAGCCAATTATAGTCCAAAAAAAAAAAAATCCAATAGTAAAAAGCCCAAAACCAAAGAAGAAAAAGGAAAAAAGGAAAAAGAAAGGTCTTCAGGTTCTTCTAGACCCTAGTCCAATTGAAATAATCCACCATAAAAAAGAAAAAATAGAAGGAAAAAAAAAATCAAAAAAGAAAAACAAAGTGATCCAGATGGAAGAAGCAAAAAAGCAGAAAAAAAAAAGAAAGAGCTCTGAGGCTTTCCCTTTAAAATAAAAAGCAAAAATACTAGAATTAAAATTTACAAAAAGGCTGGCGAGTAGGAATTTCACAAGTATATATATATCTATATATGCACTGCACATTGCACTTTATTTCTTTATCCAAGGCTCTTATTATGACTGTCTTCTCCAGCAGCTTCAAAGCCCAGCCTCAAATGTTGATAAGAGTCCAGGAAAGCACCTGTAATAATATTTTACTGTGTTCTCCCTCTATCTTATCACATTGAAATGTCCTTGAAAAGGAGTGTTTATACATTTTTCTCTCCAATTCAAATAAAATATTTTCAAGCCTCTAGTTGGCAGTGTTGCAACATCTCTTAATACTCTTTTCCCCCCCAGCCAAAAGAAAAAATATTTATAAAAAAACTCAAACAAGAAGAAAAAAAAGGATAACCAAAGGGAGCCTCTATCCTAAAAAAAAATTAAAAAAATCAAAAGAAGCATAAAAATATATATAAGAGAAAATTCAATCCGGTTACCTACAAAGTCACATTAAAGTCCTCAGAAAAGAAAAAAAAAATAAGAAATGAATCCAAGCCTCAATTTGACATCACTTAAAAAACGCCGCTCAACCAAATTCCAGTCAAAGAAAAATAAAGTCACAGATTTCTTCTTTGTTCAGGATGTCCTTTCAAGTCTCAATCAATTTACAATACAAAAGAAGTTTCTCACCCAACCGACACACGCTCGCTCCAGCCACTTTCTTTCCGAAGCTGTCCCGACTTCAGCAGCTTTGGAGGCTGCCTTTCCGCTGCCAGCAAAAGGGCTTCTCCCGGATCAAACCAGAGATTTTGCGATATCTCTGGGATCCTGGGACTGTGCCCTTCACAATCCCCGTCTCTACAGGATGGTTTAGCTCCGTTAGGACCGACCAGGGGCGAAAATATCAGCTGCGATCTCAGAGCCCCGAGATCGCAGCTGTAGCACCGAGACGAAGCTCCGCCTTCATGGTGGGTGTCAGTTGGCTTCTTGTATGGGTCAGAGGGCTTTGAAGTGGGTAGTGGTGCAGCTGCGGTATGGCTTCTGGTCTGTGGTCATGTCTCATCTTCTGTGTGGGTGTGAGTCTTTTTTCTACGTGGAAGTGTGGTGGTAGCATCTTGTGTGGCACTCGTGGGTGTGGGTCTGGTGTCATTCTTCATGTTAGGTACTCATTTATTAATGAGGGCAGGTTTTCAAATGGTTGGTAGGCGGGAAGTATCATCTCGTTTATTCATGCTGTGTGGGCGTTGTTCTATCTCTATGGCTTCTCTGATTATTCTGTTGTTGAGGTGTTCGGTTTTGGCAATAGTTCTGGTATTTTTAAAGTCAATTTCATGTCCTGTGGCTTTGAGGTGTTGGACCAGGGAAGAGGTCAGTTCTTCTTTTTTGATAGAGTTCTTGTGTTCTTCATTGCGTGCACTTATTCTTCTGTTAGTTTGTCCGATGTATGTGATGGGGCAGGCAGTGCAAGGGATTTCATATACTCCTTGGTTTTCTAACTCGATTTTGTCTTTAGGGTTTCTTAGGAGGGTGGATATTTTTCTGTTTGTACAGAATGCTGTTTTAATGTTGTGTTTTTGGAGGATCTTGCTGATTTTGTCTGTAGTGCCCTTTATATATGGGAGGAGGGCTTTGCCATTCTCTTGTTCTCTTTCTTGATTTTTGGTTGGGGTTTCTTTTTGGATTAGGTGGGTAATCTTCTTTTTTTGGAATCCATTAGTTGTAAGTACATTACTGAGACTGTGTAGTTCGGTTTTTAAATGTTGTTCCTCAGCTAAACATTTTGTTCTGGAGATGAGTGTCTCGGCTACGGAATTGATCTATGCTGGGTGGTGGTGTGAGAGTGCATGTAGATAGTGGTTTGTATGTGTTTTCTTCTGGTAGATTGTGTGTCCTAGGGAGCCATTGGATTTTTTTGTGTACTAAGACATCTAGGAAGGGAAGTTGATTGTTGGCTTCTCTTTCCATGGTGAATTGTATTTTGGGGTGTAGGCTGTTGAGGTGTGTGAGGAAGTTGTTTGGTTTTTCTTTCCCATGTGGCCAGATTATAAAGGTGTCATCTACGTATCTGAGCCAGAGTTTGGGATTGTGATCATATTTTTCTAGAGCTTGTGTTTCAAAGTGTTCCATGTAGAGGTTTGTGATGACAGGTGAAAGGGGTGATCCCATGGGTGCTCCTTCTCTTTGTTTGTATTTTTGTCCATTGTAGGTGAAGTATGTATTGGATAGGCAGTGGTTGGTAAGATCTAGGATGTTCTTGGGGGAGTTGTATTTGTTTTGGATGGCTGTCAAGACTTCTTTTATAGGCACTTGGGTGAAGAGGGATATGACATCGAAGCTCACTAGTAGGTCGCTGGGTTGTAAGTTTTGTTTCTTTATGATCTTGATGAACTGGAATGAGTTTCTTACATGTGAGTTGATGGATTCTGCATAGGGCTGTAGTTGTTTGGCAAGAAATTTGGCTAAATTTTGTAGAGGTGAGCCTATGGAGCTGACTATTGGTCGTAGTGGGGTTCCTTCTTTGTGTATCTTGGGGAGACCATAAAGCTTAGGGCATCTGGATGATTTTTCTCTCAGTATGATTCTTTGCTGGATTTCTTCACTGATGGGGGGAGGCTTTTATTTTGGATCTGGTGGTTTTTTCTAGGTAGGTGGTGGGGTCAATGTTTAGGGATTTGTATGTGGGGTCAGATGTATTCATAACCACTGTAGCATTGCCTTGTCTGCTGGTAGGATTATTATGTTGGTGTCTTCTTTCAGGTTAAGTAGTGCAGTTTGTTCTTTTTTGGATAAGTTGCTTTTGGGTGGTTTGCTAGTGCAGAGGATATTGGTGATTTCGAGTCTGATTCTGTTAGCATCATCAGGGTTGGTTTTTGTCGGGCTGGTTTCAACTCCGCATATGATGGTTTCTGTGGGGAAGTTTTTGGGAGCGACAGCAAAGTTGAATCCTTTCGAAAGGACATTGGTTTCAGCTTCAGTGAGGATCTTGTCTGAGATGTTGTGCACTGTTTGTTTCATGTGTGGCTGTGAGGGGGACCTTCCTAGAAGTCTTAGTATACAAAAAATCAAATGGCTCCCTAGGCACACCATCTACCAGAAGAAAACACATACAAACCGCTATCTACATGCACTCTCACACCACCACCCAGCACAGATCAATTCCGTAGCCTGTTTTTTCAAATAGTTTTAAAAGCTCATCTTTTGTTAGAAAGATTTGTAGCAGCTGGGTCATGTCATCCCAAGATGGATTATGACTGTCTTTGATTGATTTCAGGGTTTGAATTACTGTTTGAAGATCAGCCCTGAAGGCTGGGATATCTTTTTTTCAGATGACTAGGTCAGAGGCAGAGAAAGAAGTGTGGGTATAAACGTATTTTAATTGTCCCCTATTTGGCACTGGTCTGCTTAAATGGGGAGCCATGAACCGTGCCTCAGTTTGTGCATCCAGGGAATGGGTTTCAGGTTTTTCCTGATCTTTTCCCTCAGTCAGGTTTTTTGTCCTAGCCATTTCAGCCCAGCAGTATCAATAGGGTATTTGGCTGGGTTTAATGCGTGTTCTAAGTGCTTTTAGGATTTTATGATCTAAAGGACCGCTATCAATCCAAATTTGTCTTCCCATGTCATCTTGCAATAAAGCCCACTTTTTGCAAATTCTTTTTGCATCTCTTTTATTCATTCCAGGCAGGACAGGCACTTGCCTTTCGTCCCAAGCCTCAAGTAATTTATCCAAGGGGGTCTCTTCCATTGCCCTTGAGCTACAACTTCCCATATTCCCTACTTGATGTGGAGATTATTTTGGTTTAGCCGGGCTACCGCCATCAGTTTTCAGACAAAAAAGGTCTGGAAAGGACTCTAGTTTCCCTGCACATGGAGTACAGGCCCCTTTCTCTGAGGGAAATTCTGCCATCAGTTTGAAGACCCTCCCCTAAAAAATGGGGATATTGGAGGACCATCTGCCCCCTAGCAGCACTGTACAGGCCTCTCCCCACACTCCGCCATCAGTTTTCAGATCTCCCTTAAAGATGGGGATCTGGAAGGACCTGCTCTCCTTTTTTAAGGCAAACTATTTCCAATTTTGTTTGCAAGCAGCCGGTACGGGCCCCTTCTAACTGCACAGGGCTTTGCTTGCGGGATGCACCAGGACTATTTTTTTCTGCTTTCTATGTATTTCCCAACACCAGTTCCTTTCTCAGCCCACTCAGTTTTTCTTACATCCTTCAGAAGGACTCACACTCCGTGATCACCCCTTGCATTCCCAAATCCCAAGTCACGGCTTGTTGGAGCTAGCAGCTGGCTGGGATGCAGCTGGCAATCACAGAGGAGGTGAGGTCCTGCTGTTTCCGCAGAGAAAACCCACACTCACACACCTGGTCCAGTCACGCTTCCACTCTCCTACCTAGTAAGGTTAGAAATTTAAAGCGATACTCACCTGCTTTCAAGCAGCTGTTGAGCAGAAAGGCTCATGGACTCCCTTTACTACCCTTATGCCTTCCAGGCTGGGTCTGGTGGCAGGGTTGGCTGGAAAATCTTCGTGGTCGCCAATTGTTGAAAGGCTGAAAGTGCTTTTCTTTGAGGATTCAAATTTTCCCGCTGGGAGAGTTCCAGTGTAAGGATACAGACAACTGCTTGAAAGCTGAATCTTTTTATTTTCAGGAAGGCGAGAGACAGCGTGGCTGCGTTCCAAGGGCTAGCGAGCTAACTTCAAATGGTAAGTTCCTGGTTTTTTATATCTTTTTCCTCCCTTTGTGTATGAATGTTCATTTAGTGTTTAATGTTTAATGTTTAGATATTAAAATCCTGTCAGAGTTTATTTTTCGTCAGAAGGCAAACTTAGCGAGACGCAGAAAATAAACTCTGTGGGGTGGCTTGATTGTATCATTGTTTTTTTCCTAATCTCTTTTAGCTTTATAATTTTTCCTATTTGTTTTGTAGTAATCTTCTGTCCGTTTCCTTTGTGATTTATTTTGTAACTTTTGTCTATTTGTTTTGCTGATTTGGCATGTCCTGTGTTTGTAAGGGTTTTCTTTTCCTTGTTTCCCTGACTTTCTTAATTACTTGGCTTTTGTCTAGGGGGCTTCTTTCAACATCTTTTATTTGATTTCTTTTCCTGTGCAAGTTTGTTTTATGGCTGGCCTGATGTTCCCTCTGGGCTTTTCCTGCCTGGGTGACACCACTGTCCTCACGAAGTTCCCTTTCCATAGTAGAGAGAAGACAGGAAGGGAGGGAGGGCTTCCATAATTAATCCTAACCTTCCCTCTTCTTCCAAAATTTGGCTTCTTAGCAGCAGCCGTTGGAGAGCATAAGCCTCCTTGCACAATTCACCTTTTTGTCATTCCTACTGAAATGTGTAGGTGGTGTTATTGTCAGACTGCGAAACCATTTGAAGGAGATAAACTGGGAGAGGATTGAGTAGAGAAGAAAACCTAATGTGATGGCACAGCAACAACAAATGGGGTTTGGACAGAATCAACATAACATCCCTGAACAAAGTCAGAAATTTGCTTCTCTGGAGGTAGGGAATGGAAACTAATGACTAAAATAAAAAGGGTATTTATCAAGATATGAACAAAGTCATATCTATTTTATTTATTTATTTATTTGTCAAACATGTAGAAGAGAACAAGTATATCCCTACTCTGTTCCCAAAAAAACTCAAAATAGAGATAATAAAGCTTGGTTTCCCATTAATTTAACCACAAAGTGATCCAGAGAAGCATCTGTAAAAGCGATGACATCTGTTTGATGCAAGGATCCAATTTATGGCAAAGCCTGATTCAGATCTCTTCCACCAGATAATGCAGTTTTGCCTAAGATGAGGATCTCACAGAGTTACAACTCCAGCCATTCAAACTCATGTCTCAGTTTGAGGAAAGTCTCTTTAGTAATGCCTTCACCAGCAGAGTAAATGGATGAACACAAAATCCATCTGAAATAATAATGGTCACATTTTTAAAAAAATTAAAAATACCTTTTGATCTAGAATCAGGAGAAGAAGAATCCAGATTTAAGTATCTCCAACAGATGACTATCTATCTGCTGCCTGAATACACCCCAAAAAAGGGAATTTGCCATATCTCCTCTGTCAACTTTTTCTCTTACCAATTTTATTTATTTATTAACCAAATTTATATAGCTATCTGTTTTGTTCGGAAAACACACAAGGTAGACCGGGTTCCAACAACAAATACCTTATTCTTTAACTAGTCAATAAATAGGAACACTTGGCTGAAGCCGAGGCCAGCCTTTTATACAGGCTAGCTTGCCTGCTTGCAGCCAATGGCAGTTGCTTAAATTTGCCGCCTTTTAGCAGCTCTTTGGATTGGTTCCTAGTGAACCAATCCAATGCTTATTTTATTTGACCAATCAGGTTTGCAGATTTGGAGTCACCCACTTTACATATAGAACACCCCTCCCCTCTTAGTTCAGTCCTATGTGGTGACGTAGTCTCGCAGGTAGGCGGGGCTTTTCCGGACTCGACTTGACTTGCGCGGTTCATTCTTAGTGAAGTCTTTGACCGGTTTGGATGGGGCTGCTGTGTCGTGTGTTCTTCTCCCTGGAACCGTCTGGAAGGGTGATTCAGCCATTTTACCGCCGCCCGAGTTTCTTAGGCTGGCGGTTTTGCCGCTCCCTCCCGTTTCCTCTGGGCAGGTCGAGCTGGCCTGGCTGGCCCCTTCCGATGGGCTCTTCACGCAAGTCTCTCCAAACAGTGAGTCTTTTATTTGCTCTTTTTGATTATATGTTTCATTGGTTTTGGTTTTAAACAGTTCTTTATTTACTTCTCGTCTTTCCCACCCCCACCTTGGTTTGCAATTCATCGGTTTTGTCGGTGAATGGTTGTTAGTCTGTGGTTCTCTCTATAATTCGGGATCGAAGCTGGTCTATGTGCCGCTTCCATTCCCTGCCATCCTCTATTATTAATCTGTAGGATTTGGGGCCTGTGATTTGGGTAATCTGTCCTGGTAGCCATACCGGGTCCCCGTTGAAGTTTTTAGCGTATACTAAATTGCCTATTTCGAATTTTCTAAGCCGTGTAGAGGAGTCAGGGGGGGGTTCTGGAGTAAAATTTGGGTGTAACCTATCAAGGTGTGATCTTAACTTTCGCCCCATAAGTAATTCCGCTGGGGACTTGTTGGTTATGGTACTGGGCGTTATGTGCTGGAGTGTGAGCAAACGGTTTACTTTCTGTTGGACATCTCCAGCGTCCATTCTTTCTAAACCTTCTTTAGTAAACCGGACCATTCTCTCAGCCCTGCCGTTCGCAGCCGGGTGAGCCGGCGCGGTTAGGGCATGTCTTATACCTAGGGAGGCTAGGTATTGCTCAAATTGTATGCTGGTTAACTGTGGCCCATTATCTGAGACAAGAACGTCCGGTATGCCATGGGTGGCAAAAAGGTTGTCCAGCTTTTTAATTACAGTTTCTGTTGTCGTTGATGGCATAACTTTTACTTCAAGCCAATTCGAATAGGCATCAATGACAATCAGAAAGGTATGCCCCTTGGTAGGACCCGTGAAATCAATGTGTATTCTTGACCAAGGTCCCCGAGGGGTTTCCCAGTCCTTAACTGGTGCTTTTGGTGGGGACGGTCTAATTGCCTGGCATTTGTTGCATGAGCTTACCCAATACTGTATGTCCTTATCAATACCCGGCCACCAAACATAACTTCTAGCAAGGCTTTTCATCTTAACCATTCCCAGGTGCCCTTCATGTAACAACCTAAGTACCCTGGTTTGTAATTTGACAGGAATTACCACCCGATCACCCCACAACAAACACCCCTTTTGGATTGAAAGTTCAGTCTGTCTGGACCGGAAAGGTTTAAAGTTTTCAGTTTTTTGATTCTCCGGCCAGCCTTTACCTACCCAGCTAAGAACGCGGGCAGTCAATGAGTCTTTCGCGGTGGCTCTGGCAACATCATAAGCTGATATGGGTAGATCGGGGCAAGTCTCAATTTGTAGCGTTGTCATCGCTGGTGCCGGGTCTTCGTCAGTTGCTGGTAAGGGTGCTCTGCTCAAAGCGTCCGCATGGGAAATTTGTTTCCCTGGATGATGTGTCAGAGTGTAGGAATAAGCTGCTAGGAACTCTGACCATCTAGTCATTCTTGGGGACAGTATATTAGGTGTTGGCTTGTTTCCCGCCAAAATCCCCATCAGCGGTTTGTGGTCTGTTATGATTTGAAAAGTCCGCCCATATAAGTACTCGTGGAAGCGTTTTACTCCAGCGACAATTGCTAGAGCTTCCCTGTCCAATTGGCTGTAATTCCGCTCGGTTTTGGATAGAGTCCTAGAGTAATATGTGACGGGTGCTTCTCTGCCATCTGGTAGTTGGTGTCTCAGGATGGCACCTACTCCGTATGGTGAGGCGTCGCAGGTCACTCTTAATGGCAGTGTGTTGCTAAATTGGATGAGGACGTTTGTTGATGTTAGCAAGCTTTTAATATTTTGGAAGGCTTTTTTTTCTTTGTAATCCCAAGACCAAGTTGCCTTCTTGTCTAAAAGATGGTGTAACGGTTCTGCTATAGTGGCCTTGTTTGGCAGGAACACATTATAGAAATTAATTAGTCCTAAAAATGCTTGTAGTTCAGTTTTATTTCTTGGTTCAGGTGCGTCTTTGATTGCTTTAACTTTTTTGTCTGTAGAGTGGATACCCTCTCCGTCTATTGAGTAGCCCAGGAATTCGACGCTATTCTTAATTAAACAGCACTTTTCTCTTTTTACCTTGAGGCCAGATTCCCTAAACTTAGTTAATACTTCTTTGAGTCTTTTCCTTAATTGAGTTTCATCTCTGGCCGAGATTAGGACATCGTCAAAATAGGGAATGACTCCTTGTATGCCATTTAGAAGGCGTTCCATCAGACTCTGGAAGACGCCAGGGGCCACGCTTACTCCAAATTGGAGCCGGTGACATTTGAATGCGCCCTTATGGGTGACTATTGTCTGTGCTTCTGCTCTTTCTGGGTCCACTGGGAGTTGTTGATAGGCTTGTGCCACGTCGAGTTTAGCAAAAACTTTGCCCTTTCCCAGGGAGTGAAGCAAATGCTGGACTACTGGCACCGGGTATGCGCTTGGTTGTAATGCGTGGTTCAGGGTAGCCTTATAGTCACCACAGATTCTAATGGACCCGTCAGGTTTTATGGGTGTGACAATAGGCGTTTCCCACTTGGCATGGTCCATAGGTTCTAACACCCCTTGGGCTATTAATTTGTCCAGCTGTTCCTCTATTTTTGCCTTTAGTGCAAAAGGAACTCGCCTGGCTTTTATTCTTCGTGGGGCTATTTGGGGGTTTAGATTGAAAGAAATGGGATTTCCCCGATACTTGCCAAGTGAGCCGTCAAAAACATCCTGGAATTCTCGGATGAGGTCGTCTTCCCAGCCGTTTGTAGTCACTCGATCGATCCCGGTCATCCCGATGCCCAATGGCGCGAACCATTCGATGCCCAGGAGACTTGGTCTGTCTTGGTCAACTATGGTCAGCGGTAGCACCTTGACGTGTTGTTTGTAGGCAACTCGGAATTGTCCCCTGCCTACCACAGGGATTTGGTTTCCCTGATAGTCCTTGAGGGTTAGGTGCTGCTTCTTCAATTCTTTGGGTTTGATATCTGGGACTAGCTGTCTTATTGTGTCCCACGATACCATGGAGAGGAAGGACCCCGAGTCCACTTCCATCTTGCAGTGTTTTCCTTCGATTTTTACGCTGACTTTAATTTTCTTCCCACTTTCCATCTGAGCGCTCTTTATAATGACATTTTGGTGTGTATTGGCTCGCTTCTCTTGTTGCTACTTTCTCTCAGCTCATGTTGGGGAATTTCTGCGTCTCGTTGGGCTGTAGCATTTTTTGTTCCTGCAGACCTTCTCGACGTGCCCTCGTTTCTTGCAATGCCGGCAGATGGCATCGAGAAATCTGCATTCGGCTCGGGGATGGTTTCCTCCGCAGCCAGCGCATTCCCGCCAATTTCTTCTTTCGCACTCTTTTCTGTTCGTGAGCAAACGGTGGACCTCGTCGTCCTCTTCGCTCGATTCAACTGTTTCGCCCGACTCTTCGTAGTGGGTTGTGGTGGCAGGCTGCTTTCTGTCTTTGGTTGGTGTTTCTTCGCTGTGTGTGTTCATCTTTTTCATGGCTATGGCAGATTTTTTCGCGGCTTCAGCGGCTGTGGCTTCCGCGATGGCTTCGGTAACGGTGATGTTGGGCTTGTTGAGTAATTTACTCTGTGTGGTCGAGTCTCTCAGGCCCAACACCACGCAATCCCTCATTGCTTTGTCAATGTTCAAAAATTCACACTCACCCCCTAATTGTCTAAGGGCAGCGATGAAATCGGCGATGGTCTCTCCCTCTCTCTGGTCTCTGCGGTAAAATTCGTGTCGCTTTATTAAGTTTGACACCATCGGAGCATAGTGTGCTTTGAGGACTCTTTGAAATTCTGTCCACGTTAGTTGTTTAACGTCCCGGGGCTTCGCAAGGGCCTTTGCCATCTTGAAAACTGTTGGCCCACAGTGCATCAGGAATACAGCTCTCTTGCGTTGCTCTGAAATGTCTTCCATTTCATTGCTCTCCAAATACATTTGGAAGCGATCAGCATAGGAATCCCAATCCTCTTCGTTGGGATTGAAGGGTGCGGGAGGTGCGTTGTTTCCAGACATCTTGGTTGTCATCTGGACTTCTTATCACCGCGTGCAGGTTTTTCCGTTCAGGATGATCCCATCCTCGTCGCCAGTGTTTTGTTCGGAAAACACACGAGGTAGACCGGGTTCCAACAACAAATACTTTATTCTTTAACTAGTCAGTAAATAGGAACACTTGGCTGAAGCCGAGGCCTGCCTTTTATACAGGCTGGCTTGCCTGCTTGCAGCCAATGGCAGTTGCTTAAATTTGCCGCCTTTAGCAGCTCTTTGGATTGGCTCCTAGTGAACCAATCCAATGCTTAGTTTATTTGACCAATCAGGTTTGCAGATTTGGAGTCACCCACTTT
The DNA here is from genome assembly GCA_015471245.1 of Laticauda colubrina. Taxonomy (NCBI): domain Eukaryota; kingdom Metazoa; phylum Chordata; class Lepidosauria; order Squamata; family Elapidae; genus Laticauda; species Laticauda colubrina. The sequence goes on from BLBF01000048.1 coordinate 4,767,699, forward strand.
ACATATAGAACACTATCCATCTCACTGAAGGTGATTTTGGATAGCACATAATAGATAAAACAAAAAAATATGTAAAAACAGCATCATAATAAATATCTTAAAGCACAACTAAAACTGAAGGAGAGGACCATCTATGTCAGGGGTCTCCAACCTTGGCAACTTTAAGAGTTGTGGACTTCAACCCTCCAGAGTTCCTCAGCCAGACCCCTGATCTAGATCTCCAAGGTTGCAGTTCCAAGGTTGGTCACATAATCAGGGCCTTTTGGATGGGGCCCATCTAATTTCAGAGGGAAGGATGTTTCGTAAGATGACTGCCACAGCAGAGAAGGCACATCTCCTGGGACATCTCCACCACATGTAGATCCCTGGTTAATGTTAACAAAAGCATATCTTCTTTGCAGGATCTGATGGGTTGGGTTGATATAAAAGGGGAAAAGTGGTCCCTCAGATAACCCAACCCCATGCTATGGAGCTGTTTCCTAGCAATTCATTGGAATCTGACTTCTAGTTTTTGACCATAAAATCCAAACTCAAGATATGAAAAGAGCGACGTCAATCTCTGAAGATGCCACCAAAGGCTGACTGTATGGCAACTGCAGAAATGGCATCTCCATCTAAAACTCCTTGGATGGTTTTCAAGCTTATCCCCAGGTTCATCAAACCTAATTTCCATCATCACTAATCTTTCTCTATAATGTGCAATGTCACTGAAGTGTGACATATAGTGAGAGTCATATGAACTATGACTATGAACTTCTGAATTCTCCAGTGGGTTCTTCTTGCCTCGCATTCTGGACACCTTCCAAGGAGATTCCGTCAGAGGGAAACATGACCCTTTAAATAATTTTTTGTTAAAAATATCTGCTGCGATACCAACACATTTTTTCCTTGCAATACTGTCACCTGTGACAGTGTATAATTACAGGTTGTTCAAATCATCATTTACCCATTCACTCCTGAAAACAAATATAATCAAAACGTAAGATTTCAACCCAAAATGGCTTTGCAACAAATGGTTTCATTTTAAAAATATTAAAATAATGTACTCATCTGAGAACACACAGAAGAATCTTTAAAAATATACAGTGTGTTCAGCTATCATCTGTAGCATCCTCATGTTTCCAAAAATGCTTGAAAAATCTGGTTTATTGTCCAAGCGTTGAGAGGAAATTTACCATCAGTGTTAACTTTTTTTATGGATCAGAATTACCAAATCTTAATGTTCTTGTAACATCCAAAATTCCCAGCAAATGACTATTTCTAAATTCAATTTGCTTAACAACATTGATCTGAGAAAAAAAAAAACAGAATAAAAGTTAAAGGGACTTTGGATGTCTTCTAATCCAAATTCCTGCTCAAGCAGGAGATTCTATACCATTTCAGACAAATGGTTATCCAATCTCTTCTTAAAAATCTCCAGGGTTGGAGCATTCACAACTTCTGGAGGCAAGTTGTTCCACTGATTAATTGTTCTAACTGTCAGGAAATTTCTTCTTAGTTCTAGGTTGCTTCTCTCCTTGATTAATTTTCATCCATTGCTTCCTATCCTGCCTTCAGATGTTTTGGAAAATAGATTGACTGCCTCTTTTTTCCGACAGCCCCTCAAATACTGGTATATTACTATCATGCCACCCCTAGTCCTTCTTTTCATTAGACTAGACACACCCAAATCCTTTATATGTTTTAGCCTCCATCCAGGGGTGGGATTCTACCGGTTCTGTCTGGCTCTATAGAACGAGTAGCTCTGAAGAGCAGCAGACATAGAACCGGTTCTATGTCTGCTGCTGTTTTGGCCCATCCGCCCGCCTGTGCTCTTACCTGACGTTTATTTCCTGCTTTTTCAACCTCAGCTACCATGAGAGGCACAGCTACGGTTGAAAAACCAGGAAAAAAGTGCTTTTTCAAATGCTGCTTCCCTAAATACAGCACTGCTCAGCTGTCCAGGCAGCAAGCTGACGAATATTTACACGTGTGCGTAGTGTGCAGGGAAGCATATCGTAAATCACCAAACCGGTAGTTAACCTTGTCAGATCCCACACTTGCCTCCATCCCTCTAATTATCTCTTCTCTGTACTCTTTTAAGAATCTCAAGAATCTTTTATGTATTATGGTGAGCAAAACTAGATTCAGTATTCTCTGTGTGGTCTTACCAAGACATTATAAAGTGGTCTGATACATATACAGAATCCATGCATAGAAACTAAGAAACTGGCTCATGAAGATTCAGAAACAAGATTCAAATCAAGATTTGATTTTGAATCTGGAGAGATTGGGATTACACAAAACAAATATCCCTTGCTTTCTTCTCTCCCTCCCATTCTCAGCAATACCAAGACCTCTTATGAATGTATCCATATGATTTTCTTGGTAAACCCAAACTCTCCCGGCTTCTCTGGAGAAGATTCTAATGCTGAGAAAGGCAGAAGGAAAAAGAAGAGGATCATCAATAAAATGTGAATGGACTCATTTACTGTGGATATGAATCAATGGGGAAATCCAGATTTACTTAGTGACCACATGGTTCATTTGACCATGGTGATTCACTTAACAAACATGGGTCATGATATTGGGTGCAACTTACTTAACAGCTGCCTCTCTTAGCAATGGAAATTCCAGGCCCAACTCTATTGTAAATTAAGGAATATCTATAATTTTTAGATTCCATCCTTTGATAATATGCAGTCCAACTAAGGTTAATTAACTATCAGGAAAATTAAGTTTCTGTCAGTAGAACAAGCAAAGCACAGTACCCACTTTGACAGCGCTGAGTAAAGCATATTGTTTCACTTGTCCATGAAGCTTATTAATCATTATATTTTCATAGCTATCTTTGATACAAACATTGGGAGAAATGCATTTGAATCTCTGAGGCCTTAGAGAAGGATTGGATGTCATCACTTATACCACGAAACTATCAAAAACCAAGAATACAAATAATAATAGGATTTGAGAAATAAGGTCTCTTCTGAATCAAAAGAAAAGACACTTTAATATCCTTCAATGGATAATCAAAACTATACAAGAAGATTCCTGTCTGGTCCCCACATTCAAAATCTGGCAGAGAAATAAAGCTACCAGCCATTCATCCAAAAGGAAAATGAAGGCAGGAATCAGTGACTATATCTGATATGTGAATCTTTGATCACTAGATCAGCGGGGTATTTCAAACATTTTTACCACTGGCTTGATGGGTGTGGCTTGGTGGGTGTGCTTTGCTCACGCACACACATTTTGTGTGCGCACCTGCACCAAATGCACATTTTGCACAAGCACAGAGGCATTTTGACTCACCTTTTGCAAGTCTGCACTCTCCCTGATACTTCAGCAGCTGCTGTGCATGGCAATTGCTTTGCCACGCAAAGCAGCTGCACTTCAAAAGCAGGACATAAAGGTAAGTATAGGAGCCTGGGCAGGCGGGTGGGACTAACACAGAGCATTGGAGAGAAGGGTCCAGTCTCCGCTGCTCATCGCTGCTACCAGCTCAGCAAAACTGGGCCAAACCAGTAGAATGTACTAAATGTACAGATCTATATTCCAAATATTAGAAACAATCTCCTCTCTCTACCTTTGTCCAATTATATACCTTATAGGAAATTCAAATCTGCCTTCAGCCACAGCAGCCAGTCACGCTCTAAGCTCAACCTACAATACAGCTAGTCCTCAGCTTGGAACCAGAATGTCCATTGCTAAGCAATATAGTTATTAAGTGAGTCATGCCTGATTCTATGACCTTTTTGCCACAGTCGTTAAGCAAGCCACTGCAGTTGTTAAGTGAATCACATGGTTTTTAAGTGGATCCAGCTTTCCCTGTTGTCTTTGCTTGTCAAAAGCCAGCTGGGAAAGTCGTAAATGGCAATTTTATGACCCCAGGATCCTGCAAATATCCTAAATACATATCAGTTACCGGCACTTGAATTTTGATCACGGGGAGGCTGCAATGTTCATAAGTGTGAAGACTGGTCATAATTTTCAGCACTGTTGTAACTTTGAATGATTGCTAATTGAATGGTTGTCGATTGAGAGCTATGTGGGTTGATGTTATAGAGAAAAATGGGTTGGGGAGGAGAGAGGACTCCTGGGCAGAAGGTGGGATATAAATTTAACATAAGTAAGCCCAACACAGTTTCCTTTCCATTTTTCCTTTCCAAGAGGACAAAAACAAACACCACTATTTTTCTTGATCAGTGGGTTGTCCTCTTTTGTTTTGACTTCTATCACACATTTTTGATCAAAGATAGTTTGAGCTGTACAAGGGTTTATTTTTAATCCATTTCATCTTGATCTCTCACATGGAATTCACCTGCTGCTTAACAGTTGGGCTTCTTTGTTGAGCCATCCACCAAAAGTTGAGGAATCATTTCTGGTCAGTTACCCAACGTTAGCAAATATATGAATTTAGGGGAAGGATTACCTCAGAATCTATTGCTTCGTATTTGCTAAACTACATTTCAAGTGTGTCTGCAGGACGTAGTCAAAAAAGTCTAGATGGCAACCTCAACAGTGCAACAAACATATTTTAAAAACCTGATGAAGCTTAGATCATATTGTTCCATCAACCGTCTTGATTTTTTTGACCATGCCTTGTAGACACTCCTTCTGCATTTGCTATTCCATGCCTGACTTCAGATTCATGCGTGAGGGTGCTCTTTGCAATCTTTTTCTTTATTTATTCCTATGCCACAAGAATCCAATTAGATTTACCAAGAATCTATGGCACGAATAAAAACCACTTTCAACAGAACAAAGATAAAGTCCTATAGGCTATGACAGAAATTGCAAATAATATAAAAATGGTGGCAAGTTTCACATCAGAGGAAAGCTTTCTGAAACAATTCAGTTCTTAACAGCTTCTTATAGACCATAAAATTTCTGAGCTCCACATAGAAGATATCCTATAATGTTGGGAAGGGAGCCGCCCCAGGAGGGGGGGAGTACCCCCAAATCTTTCTAACTACCTGATTAGTAGCAGTTTCTCTCTGATAGGTTAATCTGCTCTGACCAATAGTAACAGGAGAAGGTGGAATCATAGGTCAAGATCAACACCTTAAATTGGACCTCAACATCAATAAGAAACCAATATGGGGTCTACAAAACCATTCTATTATTCTCCCATTATCAGGAGCTGAAAAGAATGCAGACTGGCACTTTGACCAACAGTAGTTTCTGGATAGTCTTTAAGGGCAGCCCAAAGTAGAGCCCATTGCTGTAGTTGAACCAGATGTTGATAAAGGCTTGAGACCAATCCTTCTCCCCCAGGAAGGTTGCATCTGGTCCACCAGCCCAAGTTGAGCCTCTGGCCACAGCTTCACCTCAAAAAGAAAACCTTAATCCTGAAAGAGCTCAAGTCATGAACCTTTTCTCTAATGAGGGAAGTCTACTCATCAAGCAGCGACTTGGGCTGCCAAAAAGAAGAGGGAGTCAAGCTATTCTTCAAATCATCTGAAGGCAGGACAAGAAGCAATGGATGGAAACTAATCAAGGAGAGAAGCAACTTAGAACTAAGGAGAAATTTCCTGACACATAGAACAGTTAATGAGTTGAACAACTTGCCTCCAGAAGTCGTGAATGCTCCAACACTGGAAGTTTGTAGAAAGAGATTGGATAATCATTTGTCTGATGTGGTGTAGGGTTTCCTGCCTAAGCAGGAAGGTGTTGGACTAGAAGACCAAGGTGTTGGACTAGAAGACCTCCAAGGTTCCTTCCAATTCTGTTCTATTCTGTTCAATTATTTTTTTTAATCATCTTGAAGTCTCAAGATAGTTAATAAAGTCTCTTTTTTGCATGCAAAATCTACTTTAAGACAGATTCCTTTTTTCACACATATTGAAAAGCAAACCCAATATATCCTCTTGGCTTTAATCTATATAGAATAAATTATCACTAATTTATACTGAAATTGCTTGGGTCCTGGCTGACTGCCACAGAGCACAGTTTGATTCCTTGGAGTAATATTGGCAAGCACAGTAGGATCTTCCATTTTCCTTTGCACATATTTCAGAGCACGATTTTCTCCTCAGGGGAGAATCGACAACCTTGTTTTTAGGGGTACCAATGTACCTGAGCCATTTTCTTGTCAGGCTCCCTGCTTTCCTTTTCAATATTTTAATGAAAATTAAACCCTTTCAGCAATATTTTTGGTTAAAATTTTCCTGTAATCATCTGGATGTTGTTTCAAATAAAACTCAGCATCCCCAGGCACCACCTATCTCAAGTCTTAGTCCTAAAGATACTTTAGACAAGAAGATACTGACTGGTACTATCCTTTTTGTAAAGTTACATTAACAGAATCTTGCAAGACTGAAAGCTTATTTCCCTGCCTCTTCTTTTTACTCTCTGGAAAATAAGTGTAGGGTCTCTTCTGAAACATTTCCCCTGCCATCCTCATTTCTGTGGATTGAAACAACATTTTAATGCCAGTGGCCCTGTCTGCAGCTTTACCAAAAAGTGCCTGACCATTCAACCTACCATAACATAACCAACACAAGCTGTGAAAAGAATAACAAAGCCATATTTCAAGAACTTCTCAGAAGCCACCAATCAGATGGCATCACCATAGTAGACAAATCAAATAAGCCCTCCAAAATATCTTAAATAAACCAATAGCCCCAGCAGCCAGTGATGGGATTCAACATTTTTTACGACTGGTTCTGTGGGTGTGGCTTGGTGGATGTGGCAGGGGAAGAATACAACAAAATCCCATTCCCCCCCACCCCACTGACCTGTTTTCCAGCTCTGTTCTCCTGTGCAGGGCAACAAAAGAAGACCCAGACAATCAGCTGGGACTCAATGGGAGGCAGAGAATAATTCTCCTGAATTGGTCAGAACCTGCTGAATACCACCTCTGCCAGCAGACCCCAAGAAGAAACAGGAGACATCTATAGAGTTTAAGGACTGAACAGCCCCTACATAAGACAATCAGGCAAAAGACTAGCAGAACACATCCATGAACATCAACCAGCAGTCAGAATGCATAATGAAAAACCCTTAATTTCTCAACAAATAGACAAACTTAACTATAGTTTCAGCTGGGAAATTGTGACCATTCTAGACCAAGACTGACCCAAAAATGCCAAAGAACTCCAGGAAGCCTGACATTCTGACAAATCTGGCATCTACAGGTACATAGATATAAACAACATCTACATGCCATTCAAAAAGGACAAGACGATCTAAAACCCTTCTCATTGGAAATCAAAACTCAGATGAGCAAAGATTAATACCAATGTTCACATTACTAACAATCAAGAAGCAAACAGTACCCCAGTCAATGAACAAGCAAACAAGCTAATGGTAAATAGCCCAACCAAAGAACCACCAAGAACATTCCCACCAACAGGGCAAACAAACTACTAGAATATAAACGGAGAGTAAACCCCATTCCCTAGTACCAATGATGAGGTTACCTAATTGGGTGATGAAATGCCTGTAAGAAAACCACCAAGCTAAGAGAACATCAAGGACCCCATTCAACCCTAAGCTACAGATATTATCTTCTATTAATTCCATAACCTGCAACACAGAAAACATTTCAATGTTTTCTCTTACTCTTTACAAATCCACTAGCCCAAAAAGGTTTTCAGTTCACATGAGATTACATGAGTTAAGTCAGATCCTCTTTTTATGAATTATTTGACAATAGTGACAACTATGGATTTAGGATTGCAGTATTTAGTTTTTCTGCATTTGGTAATTTAGCTCTAAGCATCTTATGTTGAACATATTTGGAAATAAGATAAATCTGATATATGAGTCACATATGAATCATGTACTTTACCTTCACATTAGAGTTGTTATTCAGGGATTTTTATGGGAAAAAAATCATAAAGTTATATAACTTACACAGCAACTTTTCTATTTGCAAGTCTTTGTATTTTGTTATCTTCTCCAGTTTTTTTCTCTTCTATTCATTTATCTTCAGGTATTGCTACCTGGACTTGGAAGTCCACTATCCAATTATTTTTTCATTCTTATCGACAATTGTTAAGTCTGGGATCTTATGTGGCAGATGCCTGTCTTAAGTGTAAAGCCTATCTTTGCATTGTAAAGTCCCAGAGATTTTAGCTTCTTTATTTTCTACTATTTTATCTATTAATATTATTTCATAATAATTTTTTACGAGCAATGGTCATGCCTCTCCATGTTCACCCTCTAGCCAACCTCTCATATCACCTGCGGGGGGGGGGGGGAATTGAACATGTTCAAGATTTAATGAACAATCCCTGAATTTAAGGAAGATAACAACTTCATTATATCACTTTTTCTTTTGGCCCATCAGCAGGGGTGGGATTCAAATTTTTTAACAACTGGTTCTGTGGGCATGGCTTAATTAGTGGGTGTGGCTTGGTGGTCATGTGACTAGTTGGGTGTGGCAAACTTAACATCACTCACAACGAGGCATGCATTTCCTTGCCTGGCCTCTCATGACTGTGGGGATGCTGCAACCATCGTTAAGTGTGAAAAATATTCATAAGTCACATTTTTCAGTGCCATTGTAACGTTGAATGGTCACTCCACACAAGCAAAGTACCAGCAAAGGAGGGGAAAAAAACTTCCTGAGACAGGAAGTCTAGTCCTGCCAAGAATGTAATAAGGGTTAAGAGAGAGGCAGTTTCTGTAAGCAACACCAGAATGTTTCCTTCCTGCCTTCCTTACAGGATTAGACCAGTAATTTCTCCTAACAACCAGTTCTCCAAACTGCTTAGAATGTTAACAACCAGTTCTAGTGAATAGGTGCAAAATGGTAGAATCCCACCCCTGCCCATCAGTACTGAAGAGAAAACTCTCAATGTGTATAGATTTATTGCAGTTTAGCTAGAGAAATTGAAAAAATAGCTATAACCAAGAAATTAGCTTGGAAAATTAAGGTTTGTTAGCACAGCAATAGAATGCTAATTTCACTTCACTTTAGTTCAATAGTTCAATTGGACGTTTATTATTTTATTGAAAGGCAAAAAGATGGCTGCAATGATAAAATAGTGACTGGGTGGTAGATTACATGGCCCAACAGACATCATCTGTTCATCACAGAAATAAATGTGAAGATAACGCCTTCAGCAAAATGTACCAGCTCGTCTCACATGGAGTACAGGCAAGTCTAAATGAAAAAGCTGAGCAAACCTCATTTTTGATATTGTCTGAAAGGTAAAACAGGAAACAATATTTCCATTTTATTTTCCTCCTCTCAGTCAACATCTGAAGCCCTCGTAAAAGGCACCTGGGAGTAGTACAATCCACTAAATCTGCATTCCAAAAATATAACAGCAACACACGTATTATTCTCCAGCTCTGAGAAAATATGCAAGAACAGTTAAAAGAAGCAATAATTAACATTCAAAAAATAAACTCCATATGAATTCTTCATGGTATATTGGGAAAAAAAAATAAAAAAATAAAGATATAGGAGCAGAACTTTTCAAAGAATCACCAAGCAATAAATTTCAAAACAGCTGTCTCAGAAACGATTACACAGTTTTGTAGTTTGTAAGCTAAACCAGCTCCATGTTCAAACATGACATTAGAAATAAACTTAGGAAACGATGTTGAGGGCTTGGTAAATGTAATCCTGCTAAATGTAATTTGAATAGCAAATAGAAAGCTGCTCAATTCCATGTGACAAACCTTGATTCACATGTCCTACCATGGCTAAGCCCCGTGACTTCTTTAAATATGTAATCCAAAGTTAATTAAACTCATTTTCTGGAAATAGATCCAGAATGTCATCCTGCTGCTAATTTCATGTATTTTAAGGTTATTTATTTAAAGCAATATTCTCTAAAAATTCATCTATATGCACAAAGATTCCAAGAAACCAAGAACAAAATTCAGAAGGAAGTGAATCACCTGGCCCTAAAATGTGCACAGGAGGTTCATTGGTGCAGGGGGAAAAAAAAGAAAATTATGCACAAATGAAATAAAAGCTGAAAGGGCTTGTTAAGCAAAGCCTTACAAAAGAGCAAATGGCAAAATGTAATATAGAATATCTACACACAAGTCAACAAAATAAGACATTCAACAAAGGAGTAAATATAGAAAAGAGTTTTATATATATATTAATATGTGGGCATCATTTTACAAATATTTCCCAGATTATTCCCACCAGTTGCAGCATTTTTCAAATTTGGACGTATTAAGATATGTGGGCTTCAACTCCCAGAATTCCCAAGCTAGTATGCTAGCTGGGTTGTTCTAGGAGTTGAAGTCCACACATCTTAAAATTGCCAAGTTTGAAAAACACTGCACCAATGTATGCAACTTTCCAAGATAGATCTGTACAAAGGGCAGACCTATCTTGGGCAGGGGTGTCAAACTCAAGGACCAGGACCTAGATCTGGCCCGTGGGATGCTTAGATCTGGTCTGTGAGGCCACCCTGGAAATAGTGAAGGACTGGCCTGGAGTACTTCTATCATCGAAAATGGAGTTTGAGAGGGCTATGAATGGTCTTCCTGAGCTCCATTTTTGTTGGCAGAAGGTTGCAGGGGCCATCACAGCTGAAAACAGAACTCGGGAGCCCATTTTTGCTGTCAGGGCACTCAGGCCAAAGGTAGTGTTCAGCAGGTTCTGACCAGTTCTGGAGAACCGGTAGCAGAAATTTTGAGTAGTTTGGCAAATGCCACCTCTGACTGGCCCTGCCCCCATCTATTCTCTGCCTTCCGAGTCCCGGCTGATTGTCTGGGTCTTCTTTGGTTGCCCTGCAGAGGAAAATGGAACTGGAAAGCAGGTTAGTGGGGTGGGGAAGGAATGGGATTTTGCAGTATCCTTCCCCTGCCACACCCACCAAGCCACACCCACCAAGCCACACCCACCAAGCCACATCAAACCCACCAAGCCACAGAACCAGCAGCAAAACAATTTGAATACCACCACTGGCTCGGGCCACCATATGAGCCCCCAACATAAGTGATGTCAAGCTGACTATGCCTATCCTGGCCAGTCCATCCCAATGCCTGACGTCAAACACAACCCTAATGTGTCTCTCAGCGAAATTGAGTTTGACACCCCTGACATAGGGGGTCATTTTTAATATCTTTATAAAATAAAGGAAGTACAGTATAACAAAATTATCCCTGGTTTGATGATTCACCTTATTAGTAGTTTTGATGAAACCCAAACATTTGAATAGTTTCCAAGGACATTTGAACTAAGATGGCATGATGGTATGTGGGACTGATGATGGAGATCAATTGAAGAGATGCTGCCTAGAGAGATAAGAGGGAACTAAGCCCACAGTTGCACAGTGGGCACAGCTATAGGCTCAGAAGGAATCCTCAGTCTTAACTATTGGACTGTAAAGGTAAGGGCAAGAGAACTGTAAGGTAGTCCTCAACTTACAACCATTCATTTAGTCAAGTATTTGAAATTACAATGGCACTGAAAAAGGTGAGTTATGACTGTTTTTTACAGTTACAACTACTGTAGCATTCTCATGGTCATATGATCAAAATCCGGCCACTTCATAATTGATATGTATTTAATATTGTAGCAGTGTCCCAGGCAGTTTTTTTTACTCCCAGTTGTGTGGGCGTGGATTGGTGGGCGTGGCGTGGTGGGCGTGCTGTGGAGTGGAGTGGTGGGCGTGGCAGGGGAAGAATACTGTAAAATCCCCATTTCCTCCCCACTCTAGCCGAAGAAGACCCAGCAGATCAGCTGGGACCCAGGAGGCAGAGAAGAGATGAGGGCAGGGTCAGTCAGAGGGGATATTTACCAGTTCTCTGAACTATTCAAAATTTCTGCTGCAGGTTCATGGTATGGTAATTCCTTTATGTTCTACATGTTAAAGCTGGTAGATACCATTGCTGGTGCATTTCTCCTCGTTTCTCCAGTGAGGAAATAGCAAATATGTGTTGTTTATACTTCTTGCCTTATGGGGGAGCGGTTATGTTTATGTATATCTTGGTCTTCCTGACATGGACCTAGTATAAGCCAAAGATAATAATAAAGATATAAACCAAAGGGAAAGAGGAATACTCTTGAATTAAATCTCATGAGAAAATTGTCAATTAGGAGGAGAATTAAAGAGGCTGGTGTCCTCTGAGAAAGCTAAAATTTTAACTAGACATACTATATATGAGCAGCAGAAGAAACACCATTTTCTATGGGAAAATGGAGCACCCTATTTCAATTTCCTTGTCACGAGAATCATCATCAGAAATAGCAGGAGGCATATAGAAAAAAATTAGGGGGTGACATGATAGCAATGTTCCAATATTTGAGAGGTTGCCATAAGGAAGAAGGGAGTCACTCTATTCCTTAAAGGACCTTAGGGCAAGACAAGAAGTAACAGATGAAAAAAACTAATCAAGAAGAGATCCAACATAGAACTAAGGAGAAATTTCTTGACAGGCAAGAACAATGAATCAATGGAATGGGTTGCCTTCAGAAACTAGAGGTGCTTCATCACTGGAAGTTTAAAGAAGAGATTGCACAGTCTTTTGTCTGGAATGGCTTGACATTCCAACTCTCTTATTCTATTATACCTGCTCCAGTGGTGGGATTCAAAAAAGGTTACTACTGGTGCTGAGGGCATGGCTTGTAGACATAGCATGGCTTGGTGGGCATGGCAGAGGAAGAATACTGTAAAATCCCCATTCCCTCCCCACCTCACTAACCTGCTTTCCAGCTCCGTTCTCCTGCATAGAGCAACCAAAGAAGACCAGCCAATCAGCTGGGACTCAATAGGAGGCAGAGAATAGATCAGAGCAGGGACAGTCAGAGATGCTATTTGCCGGTTCTCCAAAGTACTCAAAATTTCCGCTATCGGTTCTCCAGAACTGGTCAGAACCTGCTGAATGCCACCTCTGCCCTGTTCTCCAAACATGTAAGATTTCAGCTCACAGCTCTCACAACCAATGAAAGCTAGGTGAACATGAGAGGACTCTCTAATGTTGGCACACATTGGACCAACTGACTTTTAGCTCAATTGCAAAATTAAGCAATAATATATTTGGTCCTACAGCCTTTTGTGTAGAAAGCCAAAACAGAAAGTTAAATTGAAATAAACTAAAGAAAAGCAGATTTGTGATTTTCAAAAAGCAGATCCAAGAAAACATTTTTGATTGACAATTTGGTGGGAATCGAGAAATAGTGCTCAATGTCAGTGAAGGATTTTAGCAAAGCCATTGAATGGCAAATTATCTGTTAGGGATAACATTGTTCACCCTAACTGTTTTAGGTGAAATACTAACTATGAATCATAGTTAGTGTATGCAGCTTTAAATGTAAAAT